>LR738710.1:547631048-547668211 GCA_902687465.1 Secale cereale | reverse complement strand
CCCCCCACAAAAAAAACTAGACAAACTCTCAGATGATGTGGTGTGTTTCTGTGAGGCAGACGTAATTTGAATCTCACCTAACATCCTGTGTGTTTCTCTGGATGTTAGAGCCAGTCAGCCAGAAGCAACCACTTCTCAACTAGGGTTCAGAAAGGCATCTACTACCCCTATAAAAGGAAGAAAAGGCATATCCAATTAAGCATATTAGCCGTCTAATTACAATCCAACGGCCTAAAATCATCGTTAACGAAAACTTTCGTTAACGGAATCTCCCCTCGCTGACGAAACCCACCACCTCTCTCTCTCAAAAAAAATAAAAAAACAAATCCCGCAGTCCCGCACGCACACACTCCCCTTCTCCAACCGCGCCCCCCACGCCTCGACCCCCGCCGCCCTGCCTCTTCGTCCCCTTCACGCCGCCGCTCGCCCTCCCCCCTCCCCGCGGCGCCCGAGCCCCCGCCATGGCAAGAACCCGCTCGCCGCCGGCCACCGCTGCCCCCGCGGCGTGCAGACTCCCCGCTCGCCGCCGCTTACTACCCGCTCGCCGCACGCCCCCACGACCTCTCGCCCCCTCCTCCTCCCTCCTCCTCCCAACAGACGCCACATCATGGGCGGGCCTCCACACGCCGATCCTCCCGCACCGTTCGCCGCCCCGCCGTTCCTCCGTAGCCGCGGGAGGCGCCGCGCCACCGCCCCGCCGTTCCTCCCGCTTCGTTCGCCGCGGGAGCCGCCGCGCCCTTCGTCTCCCAGCCGTTCCTCCCGCTCCGTTCGCCGCGGGAGCCGCCGCGCCCTTTCGGTCCCGTCGCATGGTGGTCGGAGGGGTGAGATGATTGGCTCTGGTGGGTTCGGGCATGTCTACCTCGGGATGAATCTGGACACTGGCGAGCTCCTCGCAGTAAAGCAACTGCTAGGCTTTTGCGATTTGGTGATCTGGTTTGCACTTTCTACAGACTTCGAAGTCATTCGTTACACTAACTCTCTCTCCATTGTTTGATTTTTGTTCCAGCTTTGATTGGAAGCACCAACACGACCCGGGAGAAAGCCCAAGTGAGTACGACTTCCCCAACCGATCCGGTTACAAATTTAGTTGTTGAGATTTTTCTTCATATGAGGTGATGATTTGTGGCTTCTGTTTCTACAATTAGGCGCATATAAGATAATTCAAGGAAGAATTACAGCTCCTCGAGAACCTTTTGCACCCCAATATTGCAGTGAGTAGATGAAATACTACTGATTACATATCAGATTTTTTATTTAACTTCTAGCCCGTAGTTGCTTGATCTTTTTTCTATGGTTTGAGATTAGGTGAACTGTATATCTTGCTTGATCTATTTTTTTCTTCCAGCCGGCTCTCACCACTCCGACCTCCGTGCCGCATTGGCTACTCCTCTACTATATCCTCCTCTGCTAATTTTGTAGATGAATAGCCTACCATTTCAATCTGTGAAATATTGCTAAATTTTATGAACTTTTAGATCATGGTACTTACAACCAATGAAATCTTGTTGAACGTTTCAACCTACGGGATCGGGTAGTCAATTTTGCATCATTGATATGACGGCTATGTAAAAAAGTCAGCAGTTACATCTACTTCCTTGTGTTGCTTCATGCTCAGCAAGTTTCCTTCCCCTTGAGTAGACTTTCCTCGGTCGGTTTGATCTTGTGCTGACAGACCCGTACACCACATCTTGTAGAAGGGTGATATGGATTATGCTCGAGCTCTATGACTTCACTCGAGTTAATTCCCTGCGATGCAATTGACACAATTATTCTCGACTCCAACAACGATCATCCTGGGAGATGGGCTTCCTAATATTCTGTATTTTCATTTTTCTTACGCTTATGGTACGGTTGCAGTGGTTGGTTGGGCTAAGTGATGATTTGTTGTCTATAAGTTAACTTTAAATCAATTTTTTTGTCAAACGGCACATGATTCTGATGAAATCACGGCGATATATTTTCTTGTAAGGAGAGAAGGAGGACAAAAAGGCATTGTGGATACATATATGAAGACCCAACGGAAGAAGCAAAGGGAGGAATGCCAACAACAAGAGGCTGCAGCTAAAGGTCAAGACTACAGAGTTGAAGAAGAGATGCTACAAGTGCAAAGCTTGTGACCTTTTTCAAACAATGGTGCAATCCTGATGTTATCAACTTAATTTGTCTCTTAAATCAAGGCTTTTCTCTTACTTGTTCCTTAACTTTTGCATAAAGTTGAATCAAGAAATACATTAAGTTTTATTGTTAGATGTGCTCCTGTACAATTGCTATTCCTTTAATGCTCTTATACAATTACTATCTTGAATAAGGATGTGACATGTATTAATATATGTATCCTGCTAATTTTGCTAGCCAGTTTTTTATACGTAACTTCAAAATTAAAATGACTTCCTTTCATCACTTTCTGAATGAGGAAATTGGCGCATCTCTAATTGATATTTCATCTTGAACATTACTACATTTAATAGAATTATGATTGAATTGTATTTTCGAAAGACTTGCAACCTGAAGAAGTAGAGAAACTTACTATGTACAGTAGGGTAATAAAGAGCAATTGCCTCTAATGACTTGGTTTTCTGTGTACCTCACATCACATAGGATGATAGGGTCAAGCTTTGCACTTTTCCAGTGTGAGCTTAGGTGCTTGTTTGGTAATCCTTTTCTGTAAGATTTTTATATAGGTCGATGAAATTAGGTTAAAGAGGTAGGCGAGGGCAGCAGGGAGGGGATGGTGACCTCGTGGCATGTACTCTGTATGCCTGCAGAGAGATTTATTATTTCCAGACACATAAAACCCCCTTGATACATCGTTCTGGTTGCCATCTGCGAGTTTTTGTAAAAACAGAGTAATTTTTTTGGAAGCAATTGTTTTTTAGGTCAGAGTATTTCTGGGTAGTTTGCCGCAAGTATTTAACTTATGATTTCAGTTTGAGATATACAACCGGCAATCTGTAATCAATACTTCTTATCAGACAATCTAGATCGGTTATAAAATTTATTTGCAAATCTTGTACATAAGGTTAAGAATATCCCTGCTACTTTGGGATATTGTGGTGTTAAATGACCGCTTCATCAATCATAATCCGAGGTGGTGTTTGTCCATCCAATGGCGAAGAATATTACAATAGAGAACTGCACCACCAAGCAAATTCACTCCAAACCAAAATTTGATAAGGCATGTCGCGATGCTAGGAGGTGTTGTAGTGCTTGGTAGCCTGCCACATTCCACAAGCATAGAGCCAAAGTTGTGAGTGGGTTGTCTTTGGTCTATGGTTTTTTTAAATGCATCCGAATTTATGTTTGTTTGTAACCTGAATCTTGCAGATGGTTTCTGGGCTGTAGCTACAATTTTTTGGCATCATACGGCGGTTACACAATAAGATTAAGTTATGTGTTCATACATTAAAAATTTATACGTATGAACTGACTGCATCAGTTGTTTTGCTTCTCCTATTCCCTTGACAGGATTGCTTGATGAAAAGATGTTTTGCTTTTGCAGCCTTATTTCTTATCTAATTTCCGTAGCTGTGCTTATGTATAGTTGATTAATGAATGGTACGACCAAGTAGGCTGATGTCAACTGCTTTTACAGATCAAGGCAGAATTGATGCTGATTTTATGTCTTGAAGTTTTTAAATCCTGTAATGAAACTATTGCCAATGCTTTGAGTACCCCCCTGGTTGTAGAGTAAGGGCTCTCTTATATTTTCAATGCATACTTTTAATTTTTTTTCTTTTTTCTTTTTCGGTAGCCCTTAATAATCACCGCTAAGTTCCAGTCTACATAATACGAAACATAGAAGTATGCATTGCATACTTTTAGGCAGCAACATGAATTATGGTTTAGGCAAGCATATATTTGTCCTAGCGTTGTATATATGGCGAGGCTTTTCAATATGGTTGTTCTTAGATAACTCGATGATAACTACAAGTTGGTAAATTCAGTTCTTATTGGCGTTCTTTTATTTTTATCCAGAAGATATTAATTTCGGTCAGTTGTTACTGAAAGTTGGAATTACAAGAGCGATCAAGAGAATTTGGCTCAACTATGATTCTTGGCACTGATCTCGAAAATTAACCTGATGGTCAGAATAAGTGGACCCATGACTCCCATGGTTTTCCTGAATTTTATTCAATTAGTATTATTCTGAATCATGCGAATAGCACCATGTTTGTCACGTGCGTATCTTCAACAGCCTATCTTCTTAAGGCTAGATCATGAATTTGCTTAACTTTGCTCGAATTTGGATATATGTGCAGATAAATTTTGCTACCCATCACTTTTTTTGAAAAAAGATAATACATACGAAGGTTGCGGTTCGGGTCGTAATTCTGACATTCCATTTTTATTTTGCCATTGAACACCCTGTACTCTGAACATATTAAGAAATAAATTTGCATTAGTATAATTTTAGGGTCAATTTTTCATCATGTGGCGTGCTTAACCTCTTCTTTGGCAAAGTTCATTTCTTATTATCTACTCCCTCCGTTCCAAAATAGATGACCCAACTTTGTACTAACTTTAGTACAAAGTTAGTACAAAGTTGGGTCATCTATTTTGGAACAGAGTATATTTCAGCCTTTTTGGCCACAGGAGGCAAATTTCAGATCAAAGAATTTGTGGACTGCTCATAAAGTGAAGATAGAGCACGTAATGGAGCCCGGGCACCAATAGATCCACAGATCTGGTCGGTGATGGATGCAACAAGTCGGTACATCTCTTTCTTTCTCTGATCTATTCTTCCTCCCTTACATACACAGTTCTGCACATTCTCATGTCCGACTGATGATTCCTTGTGAAGAGTAAGTGAGGGAGGACCAAGAGGGAATTGATATTTTATACCATGTAGACTGACGAATGTAAACTTAGACCGTCATTTTGCAATTGTTACTTTTTGTTCCAAAGGATTAACAAGAAAAACTCGATTGTTTATATGATCTTGCAGTTACAAGTTTACTATGCAAATTTTATCACACAAGCAATGCTGTGTGTAGAGATATTTTGTTTCAGCAAACTTGATCATGTGGACATTGTTGTGTGCAGATATCACAGACTTCAGTGGCTATAAGAAAAACTCAATCTCTATTTCCACTGGCGAGTAAATGCAGCATGAATGAAGAATGCAAGCTCTATTTCCTCATCCTATATGTTAGGTTGCATATATAGAACAAGGTGAGGTCCTTATCCTGGCTGGTTTGAAACGGACGCATCCTCATGGCCAATAAGCTATTGCGCTACAGATGGACGGGCAGTGAGATTTGCCGGGCGTGTGGCTCTTGCCAAGAGAGGCGGATCACATGTTCTTTTCTTGCAGCTTTGCGAGAGAGGTATGGCCAGCAGTGGCCTTTTGGTCGTCATACCTGGTGTTGTCTCCCCCCATTTATTAGAACATCACTCCCATCTACGACTGGTGGATGGAGATCAGGTTCCAAAGGAGGAGAAAAGGCATTTTCATGGGGTCACCTCGTACTACACTTGGCGGATTTGGAAAGATTGGAACAGTCAGAATTTTTTTGCACGGCTACAGGGGAGTCAGTGACACCACACAAGTCACACAAGATCTGAGAGTTAGCGAGGATGAGGGAACATACCAATCTTTCAGATCTTGTGTGACTTGTGTGGAGTCAGTGACACCACACCGTCGGTTAGGTTTGACTCTTTGCACAAATCGGGAGGACTGAGGTGGCGCGGACGAGTTCGGGCGGTTAGTTCAACTGGAGGGATCGACCCAAATGAATCAGAGACCAGGTGCGAGATGGCAAGGATCTGGGGTCCTTAGGTCATTTGGATTTTGTCTCTGGTCCACGTGCCTGCCAGAATATCATAAACGAAGGGCGACATTGATCGCAGGCGATACGACGCGGGGCTGTTAGGCAGTTGCGGCACGACGATCACACGAGGTGGTCAAAATTGAGATCGATCTGATCGGCAAGTACCGTCGGTTAGATTGACTTGGCGCGTACTTCAAGAGGACTAAGGCAGCATGGACAGGTTTGGGCGGTCGGACCGGTCGGTTAATCTGGAGGGATCGACCCAAACGGATAAGAGACTAGGTGTGACACAAAAATGATCCGGAGTCCTAATGTCGTTAGGGTGCGTGTGACTCTTAAGGTTCGGATGCACCTTGTGAGAGTTATACTGTTTTGATTCTACAAAGGCGTGGAGTGACTCGATATTCCGTGCACACGATGGAACAAAGGAAGGCCGGGTCGGATGACGCAATGTGACTTGGAGTTCAAGACAGTCATGCGGGGTTGGATTGGCAGGAGAAAATATGATCTGAAACTATCTCAAATTACGATACATTTTGGTTGGTGGAGCCCTACTCGAAAATGACATCTGGACGGCGGAGAGATATGCACCATGAGGTAATGAAAGGAGGGACTTGGAGTGGCAACAAAAAAGAGCTCACAAGTTGCTCGGCCCAAAATCTCGAGCACGAGTTTTTTTCGGAAGCAAAGCAGCGCGTGCAGAGAAGGCTGTGCTGACCCGGAAGGAGGCTGCTACGGTTGGTCCAGTCGTATTGACGTAGTGGCTGGATCAATGATGGGTTGTTTGTGGGAGAGCGGTGGGATCTGTTAGAGCATCTCCAATAGCATGTGTATATTTGGATGTCTATATATTCATATAGACAATGGTCTAAAAATATTCTCTCATATACACGTCCAGTTTTGCATCAGAACGTCTATATACCGGGACCATGACAGGTGGGCCATTGCTGGGGAGAGGCAAGAATCATGACTGCAGCTGAGTTTACACAACGCCTTCACATTGTCCAGGCATGGACATTGTCGAGGTCGATTTAGAAGATGTGTATATCTGGACGACCAAATAGACAAGCTGTTGGACACGTGTTTTGTGCTCACGTCGTGGAAAACGAGTATAGACATCCATATAGACAAGCTATTGGAGATGCTCTTATGGTGGGTTCACGCAAGATGAGAGTGGTGGTTGGTTCAATGAAGGAAGACGAGGCGGAAGATCTTGCAGAGCGGTCTGTTAGGCCGGTGTGGGCAGACATGTCTATGACAACCAAATTCGATGTGTCAAAAGTTGATGGCACATGAACTTCGAAATGTGGTCGTCGGCGTTCTCGGAACCAGGGTACCCAGACTTGCCTGCCTACGACCCGCGATGTGGCTCCTTTCCAGGCCTGGCGCGGCCCACCTTCAGCATCGACACTCAAGACCCTCATGAGGGGCCAAGCCTCGCGGGGCGGACGACACCAAGACCTCCGGAAGGGGCAGCCTCGCCTGGCTGGCTCCTGAGGAGCGGAGAACCCTATGCAACCCCCACCTCACGAGGTTTGCATGACGCAAGCCACAACGACCAAGGCTAGGCGGGCACCAGCGGGCGCAGTACGTGCTAAGGAAGAGGGCTCAGGCGCGGAGTCCCGAGGAATCTCCCAAAGGTTTCCATTCCAGTGCAACGAGATCAAGACCGCCAGAACGGCAGGACGGAGGTCATCACCGAGCCCACCATGACGTCAGGATCAGAGGCTTTGCAGGCGAAGACCGCCTTTAGTCAGGATAAGATGTACTAGTTGTCTCCCTTCTAAATTGGTCGTTGTGGGATCCCTTCTCGCCAACATTTCAGGAGAAGAGGACCTAGGCCACTATAAATATAGGATAGTCACCACCACAGAGGGGGGATCAGTCGGAGAACAGATCACTCATACCTTCCTCTCCATCACAGGGCAAGAACACACCTCCGGAGGTTGTTCGCCCATTATACTAGTTCATCCACAGTCCATCTCGAGGCTAATCCACCACACTGCTGGAGTAGGGCCACTCACCGCTAGCTAGCCTGAACCAGGATAAACTGCCTCGTGTCTCTTTGACATTCCGATTCATCGAGCTAGTTTGTGAGATGGCGATTAGGTAGATAGGCAAGGTTGAGTTCTTCGCACGCACCCCATAGTTCGAACCTAGAAGGGTTTTGCGCAGCCCTGAATCCGACATTTGGCACGCCAAGTATGGATGCGTCGAAGCTTCACTTCGTCCGTTCGGTTGATCGTCATCTCACCGCCCCATGGCTGACGCTCGCCGCGTACGTGCTGAGCGCCAGGCCACTCTCGTCGCCCGCGTGGCCCAGACGGCACCCCCAGGAGGCGGCATCCCCCGTCGCTCTGGATCACCGGCAGCAAACGCCGCTACTGGCCCAGCTGCCCACGAGTAGCAAGATTCATCGCTCCCACTCTCCGCGCGGCACGACGGCCGCACTGCAACCCCGTTGCTGACCCTGGTGGCTGCTTCATCTTCCCACGCCTGTCATGGACCGGCGAACTCGCAGGCCGCGCTACTCATGGCGGGTGAGCTCCTGCGTTACCGCCCGGCCGATGACCTCTACGAAGATTGGCTGGACCGCATCGCCGAGCTCGTCAACACCGCGGGACAAGCACATGGCGCACCTCCTAGCCAACTGTCAGGTCTTGGGTTCCGGCAAAACCCTTGAGGTTCGAACTCTGGGGTGCGCACGAAGATATCTCCTTCCGCCCTAGCTCGTCTACTCGCCGATCCCTAGGCCTAGCTCATCAGATCCGAAGAACAAGGGACACAAGGTTTATACTGGTTCGGACCACCGTTGTGGTGTAATACCCTAATCCAGTGTGGTGTGGTTGATTGCCTTGTAGGCTGAGGAAGAAGTAGTACATGGAAGAACTGCCTCCTAAGGAGAGGGGTTCTTGTGCTCGAGTGAGCTTGCGGTGTGTGGCCTTCCATCTGATCAACTCTAGATGAGATGAGATCCTCCCAATGGTGGTGGCTAGTCCTATTTATAGTGGCCTGAGTCCTCTTCCCAAATATTGAGCCGGAAGGGATCCCACAACGGCCAAATTTGAAGGGGGACAACTAGTTCAAGCTATCCTGACAAAAGGTGGTCTTCGCCTGCCAAAGGCTCTGGTGGTGACGCCGCCGTGGCCTCCGCAATGACCTCCGCTCTGCCGTCCTGTTGGTCTTGGTCTCGTTGCACCGATATGGAAACATTTGCCTGACGCCTCGGGACTCCTCGCCTGCACCTGCTCCTTTAGCACCAAAGAGGAAACTGGCACCCTGTGCCCGCTGGCGCCCGACTGGCCTTGATCGTCACTGCTCACGTCACGAGGACCTTGCGAGGTGCCCCTCGCCTTGATATCTTTGATCCTCAGGAGCCGGCCTAGTGAGGCCGCCCAGGGGATGTCTTGCGTCGTCCGCCTCGCGAGGCTCGGCCCCTCGCGAGGGTCTTGAATGGCGCTGAAGATGTTGGGCCGTACCAGGTTGCCTGATGAGCCACGCCCCAGGCCGCAGGCAGGCAAGTCTGGGTACCCCAATTCCCAAAACACCGACAGTAGCCCCCGGGCCCAAGGTGCGCTCGGGCTTGGCTTCGCGGCAAAGCCAAGGGTCAAGTGCGGAGCGCAGCGGGCCCCGAAAGCCCGCGGCCTTGACTGACGCGTGGCGATTAATCAGACGTGGGCGTCTCCACTTCCTCACGCAGCCTTGGCGACTGCATGACTTGACAAGTCCCTGCATGCACAAAAGACCATCATTACCTGCGATTATGGAGGCCAACGGTTGGCCTTCTCCTAGCTATAAATAAGGCAGCAAGCGAGGTCCTTGCTGCCCATCTTCTTCCTTCGTTCCTCTCGCTTCTTCTTCTTTCTTGCCCTTCGCTTGGCCGAGCTGCTCATGGCGCTGATCCAGCGATTTTCTGCCGCTGAGAAGGGGATGCGAGGAGCCAAAAGTGCTCCCTCTGAAGAAAAGACCATTCCGCCCTCATAGCGCTGCCATGAGGCAGGAAGCGACGAGGCCTCAGCACGAGCGGCCTCCCCCTGGCGACCCGCTGCCCCTGTACGCCAGGGCACCCGGCCACGGAGGGGAACGCGGCGCCCAGCGCCGCCCGCGCCATGGCCGCGTCGATCGCGCTGTAGCGGTGCACGCCGCCTTCCCATGAGCGCACGCTAGAGGCACCTCGTGTGAGTTCGTGGTATGGGCGGTGATGCCTCCTAGATCCTGGATACGCTTCCCACCATTCTTCGTTGCAGAGATGCCATGGTTGCGACACGCCGAGTGCCGGGCCCCGGCGACGAGGGCTGAGGTTGAGGTCGTCTCCCCCGGAAAGGTCTTCATGACCCGCGGATGGGGCAAGGTCGCCCGTGTCTGCGGCATGGAAGGCGCCCTCGCCATCCACTTCGAGTAAGATGGCGCCTCTACGCTGCACTTGAAGGCATTCGACGAGGAGGGCCGCCGCCTGGAGTGCAGCCCTGGAGGGGGCCGTCCGGATGACGTTGCGGCTGGCGCCACGCCAGCCGTCGATCCTGCCGCTAGCTCGTCCAGCACCTGCAATGGCCTCTGGATGTCCAGCAGCTCTCCTGAGTCCGATGAGCTTCCGGAGACGAGCGGCGACAGCTACGCGCCCCCGAGATCGCATTGCACCCGGAACACGTCGGGCTCATGAGCACGTCGCTGGTGGTGATCTGCGCAAGGTCGGAGGAGGGCCACCGTGGCCCACTGTTGATGATGGCATCGACGCTGGCGGTTCTAGTTAAGATCCCCTGGAGTCGTTTGGTGGCGTTCCCTGCGAGGATTCGAGGCCAACCTCATGGGGGCATGTAAAGAACTTGTAATGCTTTTGCTTCTATCTTGTTATCCCTGCTAGTACACCCTATTCGTGAGCCTCGTTCCAGCAATATCGTCCATTTTTTACAGTTTCGGTTGCATAGTGCTCTACACCGACAGGCCCCTGTCCCAAGGCAAGCTGCAACCGTCGCTGGTATGCTAGGTCGCAATGCCGTGGGCAAGGCCAGGAGGTGAGCGGTCTGGGGTCCGGTAAGAGCTCCTGAGGCGCGATGCTCTAGAGGTCCCCCTTGGCGTGCAAGCGGCTCCTGGAGGTTAGAAAGTGAGGCGGCGTTGCCGACACATGACTACCGAATCCCGTTCTACGAGTGAGGATGGGGCACCAAAGAGTTAACGACTTATCTTGATGAGCATGAGGTGATTCTCTAAGCGGCGCGCCTGGCTTGTTTCCGATGTTGCAAGGCTGAGATTCTGCGATTTCCTCCCCACTAGCCCCAGAGTTCTGTGTCGGCAGGGCCCGGCCCCGCGCGTACCTCAGCCGCTGTTGGCTTTGACCGGATCACCAGGACAAAGCCAGGGAGTGAGGGGCTATGGGACCAGTTAGGCCCTTGGGTCGCGATGCCCAAGGGTCCCCCTTGACATACGAACGGCCTTCGGGAAGGGAATGCTGGACTTAGGCCTTGATGTTCTGCGTCGGCAGGGCCTGGCCCCGCGCGTACCTCAGCCGCCGCTAGCTTTGACCAGATCACCAGGACAAAGCCAGGGAGTGAGGGGCTACGGGACTAGTTAGGCCCTTGGGTCACGATGCCCAAGGGTCCCCCTTGACGTACGAACTGGCCCGAGCTCTCTGAGCCGGCCTCCCCTTCTCCCATCCTTCTTGATGCTCTACGTCCTCGGGTCCCGACCCTCGAGCGATGCTCAGCCGCCATTGGTATGCCAGGTCGTGATGCCGTGGTCAAGGCCAAGGGGTGAGGGCTGGAGAGTTGGTAAGAGCCCCTAAGACGCGATGCTCAAGGCCCCCCCTTTAACGCGCAAGTGAATTACGTGAGGAGGGGAGACCGGCGGGATTGCATGTCGCCGTGCTCCTGAGACTCCGGTGGGTTAGGCTGCAGTAGAACGACTTAGGGCCGTGCCCGTCGCTAGGCTTCTGATAATTCCGCAGGAAGACGAAGGCACCGAGGACCTGGTGAGGTGACGCTTGCGGAGCGGGCCGCGGGTCAGAGCTCGGTCCCTCGGGTTTGTCAGCGTTGCAGGGACGGACCCGAGCACAAGCGTCGTGCCAACGTATGCAGCCCCCATTGCGAGATGAGTAGAAGTCCATTAGGCAGCGAAGGAGACCCGAAGGGGTGATGGTCAAATAGATAAGTGATTCTAATGCAGCTGACAGAAATGGTAACGCTAGCTCAGGTGAGATGCAAGGGAGATACATGCCACAAGGATGGACATGTGCGGCCTGGGGATGATGCAGCCCGAGGGGCGCCCCCAACAAGGTGAGCTAAGATGCAAAAGGATACATGCTGCAGGGACATGCCCATGCGACCTGGGAATGATGCAGCCCGAGGGGTGCTCCCAATTGAACAGAAATCGGAAAATGTCACCTAGCACAATTGCTAGTGTTGGTGTAGCTGAAGATGCTCAACGCAGATGCTGATCCTCACGTGTCGTCTGGCTCCGGCACCTCGTGAGGCTCTGGGGTTCCCCAGATCTCGCGGAGGGCCGAGTCCAACTCTGCCTGGATCTCCTTATTCTTGGCTTCGCGAGTCACCAGGACCTCCCGCATCTGGCGCTGGTGCAGGGTCGCTTGGTTCGGTAGGCTCCGAGGAGCCAGATATTACAAACATGGGTCTCATGACCCAACATACAGAGCATACAAGCAACACGCGGAAGCATTACATGTCTGAGTACAGACAACTACAAATGAAAAAGGCTAAGGAGCCTGACTATCTACAACACCTATACAAGATCGTAGCTGAGGTAACAAGCTACTTGTCAAAGTCCAAGCAGAATTACTAGTGAGACAGATGTCTCATCTGCAAAACATAAATTAAGCAAACGTGAGTACAAAGGTACTCAGCAATACTTACATCAGATCCTATCATACATGCATAAGTATCAATAAGGCAAGGTAGGGTTTAGTTGCAGCAAGCCAGCTTTGACTCAGTGGCTATCCTGTTCTACGACTACGACTAACTTCTTTGAGATGAGAAAGCGCACACGAGTCCACTAATCACCACACAATACACTACTATGAATTCTTTCCCGTCTCCCTACGAGAAGGCCATCCATAGCACTCACACTTGTCTTAAGCATTTTAGAGTATCCACTTCAAGTTGTCTATGTACCACGTAAGCATCCAAGAAGTCCATAACCGCGGCCACGGCTATTCGAATAGATCATGTTAACCCTGCAGGGGTGTACTTCTTCACACACGCTCTCGCCACTTACCGCCATGTACACGTCGTGTATCTCAGCAACCTTCAAGCGGAAGCCTGGCGAGGGTGTCGGCCATGACCTGACTAACCACACAAGACTCTAGTCTAGGTTTATCGCCTATTCGGGTTCCATCCGCAAGGAGATCCGACCAGGGTTTCGCTCACGGCCCCAAACAATGTTTGCAGGGTTCCCAAGCCCACCTCGCCGGATGGATCTACGCTTGGTACACCGTGCCACATGTGCCTAGTCTGTCCCAAGCCCGCCCTGTCGGGTGCCATTTGGTAGAAAAATAACACTACCTACAAACACCAGAAACTAGTTGCGACTCCTGGATAGAGAACAAGTTGGTTAATAAGTCGAGAGGGGCACTTAAGCATTCCAATGCGTGGTAGTAGCTATTCATTGGACAACATACACATAACTTAGTTCTTATGGACGGTTCTAGTGAGACAACCCACCATGTACTCCTACATGGCCTCTCACCGCTACCTTTACCAAATCATGTTCACACACTTAACTCTCAGCATCAGAACATAGCATAACACTCCAATTCATTCCTAGTGAATCAGACCTAACACACTCTAAGAAATAGCAGGCATGGCATGGTAGGAACACAACATGGCTTCAATCAACTCCTACATATGCTAGTGGGTTTCAACTATTTACTGTGGCAATGACCGGTCATGCAGAGGAATGGGTTCAACTACCGCAGCATAAAGTAGCAGTTGAATCATTGTTGTCCTAATGCAATAATAGAGAGCAGGAGCGAGAGAGTGGGATTGTATCGGAATGAACAAGGGGGTTTGCTTGTCTGGTAGATCAACAGGGGGCACTGCTCCTCAGACAGGTACTCTGGAATGGTCTTCGGAGCAGGACCTATCGAGAAGGACGGTGCCGACAATCAGTACACAAGCATATGCAACAATATGATGCATGATCATGGCATGTAGATGTGATGTGGTTTGTGCTAATGCAACTAGCAACAAGTTTAATGGAGCTCATCTGAATCAAGGATTCAAATGCAACTCCAAACTTAAGCATTTTAAATGCCCTTTATGTATTTTCACTTATACATTAGGTATAAGTTGGTTTTTCATGCATGAAACTAGTAAAGATGGATAGATTGAAATTTTCTAATAATTTTTCATATATAAATTATTTCAATGTGAGCTACAGTTGAATTTCTGTGATTTTTTGAAGTTTAAACAATTTTCTAAAATTTCCTGAGTTAAAATAAATCCAAAAAATCATTTACTGCGTCAGCACTGCGTCATGCCTGCGTCATCAAGTCAGCAGCACTGACTGAAGTCAAACCTGACGTGTGGGGTCCACACATCGGTGACACAGTTAATTAACAGAGTTAATTAACACTAACATTAACGCTAACTACAAATTAGCTGGGCAGGGCCCACATGTCGGTGACTAAACTAAACTAACTAGGTTTAGTTAACACTAATCTAGGTTAGTTAGCAGGTCGGCCCCACCTGTCATTGAGCCAGGGGAGGTCAAACCCCTGGTCAAACAAGGATGACCCGCCGGCGGCTCGACGTCGGCGTCCACAAACGCGACGGAGGGGCTCGGGATCGCCGCTCCGGCGACCATTTGGGCGGCGGAGACCACCTAAGCAACGCGCAGGCTCGCGCACATCCAGTGGAACACGCGAGAGGCCATGGGGTGGTCGGAGCTCGCGGCGGCGGCCGGAGCACGACCAGGTGCGAGCAGGGTGCTGCGGTGCACAGGAGAGCGAGCGGAGGGGCTCTACGGCCTCCTGCCTGTGTGGCGAACATGGTGACACGCTTGGTTTCGAGCCCGCGTGGTTGTGGCCATGATGACCACATGGCACGGCGATGACGAGCTTCGGCCTCGAGGGAAATCGCGGCTGCAGCGTGCAAACGATATGGGGGAGAGAGGAATTCGAGGTGGGAGCTCACGTCGAGTCCAGCTGAGGCAACGGCGGCTCGGGGGAGGCTCTACAGGCAACAGGCGGGTGGTGGAGATCCATGGCGGCTGGGGTTGAAGATTATGGTGGAGGCGGCTCCACAGGCCTTCTCGCGAGGCGTGGCTCGGTGAGGGGTCGAGGATGAAGTGGCGGAGCTTCTGGGCACGTCGGCTGGGCGTGGGGTGGCCGGTGGCCACGACAATGACGAGCGGCGGTGACGAAGGTGCTCGGGTCCGAGCGAGAGAGAGAGAGAGAGAGCTAGAGGAGGGGAGAGGAGCACATGGAGAGTGAGAGGGATTGGGCGGGTGTATGGCGTCGTCTAGGCCGTCCAGGCGACGAGGGGGAGGACAGGCAGGGAGGAGGGTGGCGCCCATGCGCGCGGCCGCGGGCGCACGCCCCTCGCCTTCTGTCGTCGCTAGGAGGACGACGACTGGCGGTTGGGCCGGCCTAGCTGACCCGCACAGTCCTAGGCCGCCAGGTAGGTTCCTTTCTATTTTTGTTTTTTTTGTTTATTTTTCTGACATTTTTTTAATTTGGGTTTTGACCCAAACTAATTTTGTTGCTTTTGATAAAATTTGTAGGGACTAAAATAATTATTCCAAAGCCCCTCACAAGTTTCTAGAATTATTGGACATATATTAAATATATAACAAATATATATCCAATGCAAATAATTATTGTATTAACTTAAATGCCCAAAACCCCATTTCAAAGTCATTTGAATTTGTAACATGATGCAACACCAAAGCTAGCCTAGTGTATACTAGAATTAGGGATGTGACAGAGGGGTTCCGGTTAAACTACAAATGCAAACTAGACTCAACCTTCTTGGAGGCAAATAACTCAAGCGCCTTGTCTAGAGATTCGACAATCGTCTCCTTGTATGCAACCCAACGTTGCTCGGAGTTCACACGCATTGTCTTCCAACAAATGTGCATTCCAAAACCAACATTATGCTTTCCCTCCAATTCAACAACGTCACTTGGATCCATCCAATTCAAATCCTTCATCACATGTTCCAAGACATCTAATTAGCTAGGAATACTCTCAAACACCATGTCAAGCTCATCGGGGTCCGACTCAACATTGCCTTTCAAAAAGGCCTCTTTATCCACAACACAAACACATGTTCTTCCCATCCCTAAAATAATCAAAAACACAGATATATCCAATAAGTACTTAAATGAATATTTGCACAAAATACATAAGCCCTAACATAGATATGAAAAAATAACCCTAACCCCAACTTAACAATAACCAAAACCCTAACCGTAGCATACCCCTAACCCTAACCCCAACATAACAACACACATAACCCTAACCCTAGCATAGTAGGAAGTCTAACCCTAGAAAATTGGCAAATAAACACAACATGTTTCAACACAAATTTCCAAAATCCAAGCCAAAACTAGGGTTTCCGCAAACTAGCAAGATTTGAGCAAATGTGACAATTCCTATGGATGAAAACAAGGGGATCGCAGGAGGTTACCTTAAGGGAGGGGTTGGCCTCGAAATCCATGGACAAATAGTCCGGATTTGCAAGATTTGAGAGGGGGAGGGGGAGGGAGGAGCGCTTAGCTTCCGGTGGGGTGTGTGGGGTGGGGTGGGATTGGGGGTTGAGGGCAGCCTAAGTGACGCACATACAGTGCAATGCCTAAGGGTCGGGCGCTGCAAATTACATGTGTGGCGCCAAGCCCTTAGGCGCTACATGGCTGGCTGCAGGGCTACGCCTGGCCCTGGGCTGCCACGCTGGCCTGGCGTGCGGTATCTAAGACAAAGGCGTTGCATAGTGTAGTGCAGCGCCCTACTATTAGGCGCCACACAAAACGGTCAGTTTGTGCATTTTTTCAAAGACAGTTCAGATCGTGAATTGATTTCGCCAAATATGTGTTTTTTTGCCTCAATCACCGGCGCACCCCATGCACCACCCCGCACTCGCCAGAGACAAGATTTGATGCACCCGCAGCAAGAAGCTGCCAACCTAGCTCCTAGCAGTGAGTCATCACCTCACCGCTGAGCAACAGTTAGAGCAATTCCAAAGGGATGACCCAAACGGACGCGCCCTTTATTCACTTTTCGTCCGTTTGGGTCGGCCGCCCGCCCCGCCGTGTCCGCTTTTGCATTTGCGTCGGCTGGTGTGCCCAATGCGAGGGAACGCAATTTTTACATGTCCGTCCTGACACTTCACCGAACTCATAGCAGGCTGGGAGCTTGCAGCGCGGCACAACGAGCATCGGGCACGGGCACGGTCGAGGCATGAGGCCAGCGGCTGCAGCAGCGAAGCTAGCTAGCTCGTGTGGGGCGCCATGCACAGCCGGCACCCACAATCCAGCAGAGCTAGCTGCTCGTGTGGATGGCTCGTGTGGGTGCCGGTACTACACGTGGGTATGCGTCAAGCAGGGAGGACGCAAGCAGGGAGTTCGCCGTCGCGCGGCTGGGCGCGGCGAGGCAAGGCCGGACAGGAACCGCAGGCGCCACGAGGCAGCCGGGTGCGAGCTCCAGTGCTCCAACGGCGAGCAAACATGCACAGCTGTTGCACGCACGCGCGACTAACTGCTAGCAAGCTAGCATGTGGCTGTGGCTATGGCGGCGGTCGCACGCATCGGCCATCTCGGCCAACGGCGACGGGCCAGTATCCGTCGTGCTCCTGACTTGTATCTGACCTGCTCCCGACCAGTATCCAACCTGCTTCCGAGCAGCGTTGCGGTGGCGTCACTCGCATGACCTGCTCTCGTGCCCGCCTGCATGCTCGAGGCCGCGCTCCGCCGCACCCGCTTCCAGTGTCTTGCCGAAAGCACCCGCGCCCCGTTGAATATATGTGTTATGTGCATATTGTGTATTGGGCCCATCTCCTAGTTCCTTGTATAGTTGAGGTCCGTGGCACACCTTTGTACATCATATATGCGTGCCTATACACGAAGAGCAATACATCGTGCAATCATACATGATATCAGTTTCTAGGTTTTACCCCTAGCCTTCCGATGCCCCCACCGCGCGCCTCCTCCGCGCCGCCGCCACCACCGCCTTTCCTTCACCGCCGCCCCCGTACCCCCGCGCCGGCGGCCGCCCGTCATGCGCGCGCTTCTCCAAGCCGCTCCCCCTCCGCATCGCTCCAAGCCCCGCGTTGCGTTGCTCAATCCGCCACGTCGCTCCACGCGCTAGCCCGCACGGGCGTCACTCCCGCCACCAGCCCGCTTCACTCGTCACTAGCCACCGCCAGCCCGCACGCGCGTCGCTCCACCCGCCCGTCCGCATCGCTCCACTTGCGGGATCCCGCACGCACCCCACAAGCCGCGACGCCCGTTCCCGCACGCGCATCGCCCGATCTGCTTGCTAGCCGCCGCCAGCTCGCTTCTGCCATCTGATACGTCTCCAACGTATTTATAATTTTTGATTGTTCCATGCTATTATTAATGAAGTCTTGGATGTTTAATGGGCTTTATCATTCACTTTTATATCATTTTTGGGACTAACCTACTAACCCAAAGGCCCAGTCCAGATTGCTGTTTTTTGCCTGTTTCAGAGTTTTGCAGAAAAAGAATATCAAACGGAGTCCAAACGGAATGAAACCTTCACGAGAGATATTTTTGGAGAAAATCACGCACGCGGAGCTTGAGAACCACGTTAGGGGACAGAGGGCTGGCCCTCGAGGGTGGGGGGTGCGCCCCCCTTCCCAGGGCGCCCCCTGCCTCGAGGCCCCCTCGAGCGTCCCCCAGTGCCCTCCTCCTTCTTATATAAGTCCACGTACCCCAGAAACTCTGTGAACAGTGAGAAAACCCTAATTCCACCGCCGTAGCTTCTGTTCCCGTGGATATCCCATCTTGGAGCCTGTTCTGGAGCTCCACTAGAGGGGGATCTATCACGGAGTCCTTCATCATCATCATCATCGCCCTCACCATGAGTTGTGAGTAGTTTACCACAAACCTTCGGGTCCATAGCTAGTATCTAGATGTCTTCTTCTCTCTCTCTGGATCTCAATACAAAGTTCTCCTTGGTCTTCGAGGAGATCTATTCGATGTAATCTCTTTTTGCGGTGTGTTTGTCGAGATCCGATGAATTGTGAGTTTATGATCAAGGTTATCTATGAAAGATATTTGGTTCTTCTCTGAACTTTTTAAGTGTGCTCATAATATCCTTGCAGGTCTCTTCGAATTATTGGTTTGATTTGGCCTACTAGATCTATAGTTCTTGCATGGGAGAAGTGCATGGCTTTGGGTTTAATCTTGCGGTGTCCTTTCCCAGTGACAGTAGGGGCAGCAAGGCACGTATTGTATTGTTGCCACCGAGGATAAAAAGATGGGGTTTATAGCATATTGCTTGAGTTTATCCCTCTACATCATGTCATCTTGCTTAAGGCGTTACTCTGTTCTTATGAACTCAATACACTAGATGCATGCTGGATAGCGGTCGATGTGTGGAGTAATAGTAGTAGATGCAGAATCATTTCGGTCTACTTGTCTCGGACGTGATGCCTATATACAACGATCATGCCTAGATAGTCTCATAATTATTCGTTTTTCTATCAATTGCTCGACAGTAATTTGTTTACCCGCCGTAGAATATCGCTATCATGAGAGAAGCCACTAGAGAATACTATGGCCCCCGGGTCTATTCTCGGCATATCAATTTACATCTACTTTACTTTTCTTGCTTTTATTTGCTGTTCTTATAAACAAAAAATACCAAAAATATAAACTATGATCTCTATCAGATCTCACTTTCGTAAGTGGCCGTAAAGGGATTGACAACCCCTTATCGCGTTGGCTGCGAAGTTCTTATTTGTTTGTGTAGGTGCGAGGGACTCGCGCATGGTCTCCTACTGGATTGATACCTTGGTTCTCAAAAATTGAGGGAAATACTTACGCTACTGTGCTGCATCTCCCTTTCCTCTTCGAGGGAATACAACGCAAGCTCAAGAGGTAGCAAGATGAATTTCTGGCTCCATTGCCGGGGAGGCTTACGCAAAAGTCATATACCAAGTACCTATCACAAACCCTTATCCGTCGCATTACATTTTTGCCTCTCGTTTTCCTCTCCCCCACTTCACCCTTGCCGTTTTATTTGCCCTTCTTCTGCCGTGTGTTTACCGTTCGCGTGCCTCTTGTTTGCTTGTGTTGCTATGTGCCCTCATCTAGCTTGCATCTTCGCTTGCTAAAGTATGAATCCTCATCCACTTGCTAATCTCTTTAAGAGATCCAATTATGTTGAACCTATTGCTAGTGAGTTGCGTGCACTAGATTATCTTTATGAGATTTTGCTCGAAATTTATGAATCTGAAAATTGTGTGGAATTGTTAAAAGAAAAAGTGATTCATGTTAGCTCCTTAAATAAAAAGCATGATTGCAATGATGTTTCTATAAATTCTATTGATGTCAATTGTACTAATAATATGCAAAACCCTAAGCTTGGGGATGCTAGTTTTCCTATGTCTACTACTTGTTACAATGATCATGATTGGGGTGATTCTTCTTATGATCTTGGGAATTTATTTAATCCCCATAATGAATATAAGATTGATAATAATGTTTGCATTAATATTGAAAGTGGGTTTGGAAGAGTGTCAACTTTATATCTCACATACTTGGAGAATGTTCAATCTTATGAAACTTTTGTTAAAAGTGGGTTTGGAGAGGTCATGACTTTAGTTAATGTTAATCCCACTATTTTGGAAAAGTGTCAACTATGCATGCATGTGGATCGTGTTGAGAATATGTTATGTGATAGCTATTTTGTTGAATTTGATCATGATCCTACATGGAATTATTATGAGAGAGGAAAATATGGTTGTAGAAATCTTCATGTTACTAAATTACCTCTCTTCATGTTGAGATTGATCTTGTTTCTTTCTTCTTCCTTGCATATGCTAGATCTTGATTGCCTTGCTAATTTTTTTGCCTATAAGATGCCTATGCATAGGAAGTATGTTAGACTTAGATGTGTTTGTCACATGTTTTATGATGCTCTCCTTGTGCTTCAATCGTTGTCCTTTATGTGAGCATCATTGAATTATCGTGCCTGGGCGTAAAACGATAGCGCTTGTTGGGAGGCAACCCAACTTTTTTTTCTTCCCGTTAGGGAATAAATATTGCATCTAGCCTCTGATTAGATGTGGTTTCATGTTTTGTTTAGTGTTTGTGCCAAGTAGAACCTTTGGGAAGACTTGTGTGAAGTTTATGTGATCTTGCTGTGAAAAACAGAATCGTTAGCGCTCACTAAAGTAGTCTTTAGATTTTACTGGAGCGTGCTTTTTAGTTGATTATTTCTGCAGATGATTGGTGACAAATTCTGCAAATTTACCAATTTTGTTTGAAATTTTTGGAGTTCCAGAAGTAGGCGGAACCTGCAGATTACTACAGACTGTTCTGTCTTTGACAGATTCCGTTTTTCGTGTGTTGTTTGCTTATTCCGATGCATCTATGAGTAGTATTGGAGGATATGAATCATAGAGAAGTTGGAATACATTAGGTTTAACACCAATATAAACAAAGAATGAATTCATTGCTGCACCTTTGAGTAGTGGTTTGCTTTCTGATGCCTACACACGCTTCTACTCTTGTAGACTATGTTGGGCCTCCAAGCGCAGAGGTTTGTAGGACATCATCAATTTCCCTCAAGTGGATGACCTAAGGTTTATCGAACTCAGGGAAGTAGAGGTTGAAGATGGTCTCT
The DNA here is from genome assembly GCA_902687465.1 of Secale cereale. NCBI lineage: Eukaryota > Viridiplantae > Streptophyta > Magnoliopsida > Poales > Poaceae > Secale > Secale cereale. Next base: position 547,646,620 of record LR738710.1, on the reverse strand, counting down.
CTCAAGCAACCCTGCAACTAAGATACAAGAAGTCTCTTGTGTCCCCAACACACCTAATACACTTGTCAGATGTATAGGTGCACTAGTTCGGCGAAGAGATGTTAAATGGCAAGTGATATGGATGGCAAAACAAAGTAATATAAATCTGTAATAAAAAGTGCAGCAAGCAAACAAGTGGTAAACGTGAGCACAAATGGTATTGCAATGGTGGAAACAAGGCCTAGGCTTCATACTTTCACTAGCGGCAACTCCCAACAACATTAACATAATCGAATCACATGATATTTCCCATAAAACATGCAATGGAGACGCACCCGGAGGTCATTCCTTCGTGGTCAAGAGAGGACGAGAATTATGTAGGGCTACAAAAGCACACCTCAAAGTTCGTAGTTCTCAATCTAAGGATTTCCCAATGTCACCGCGGCCATCCAAAGAGAGTCCCACAATCACCACAACATATCTAAAGGATAGTCAAAGACAAGCACCAAGAGACTCTCAATCTTCAATCAACACACAAGAGAGGAAATCACTCATGAAAATATTTTTCTAATCCATGTCCAATAGACCGCTGTCACCTTGGTCTCGGGGATTATACTAGATAAAGACAAGTGAGTACATCAATCCAATACATAGAGGAAGGGGAAATATCATGGGATCACCCTAGATTAACATAGCCTATGATCACAACGAAGATCACATCATGGTAGAGAGAATTGACCAGATAGCTACTGGTAGAAACCTCAGCCCCGAGGAGGAACTACTCCCGCATCATGGAGGGAGGAAGCAACGTCGATGGAGATGAATCCGGGGGCACTTCCCCGTCCCGGCAGGGTGCCGGCACAGGAATTCTGGTCCCCCGAAGCTTGATGGCGATGGCGGCGGAGATCGGAATTGCGTCTGGAGAAAAGGGGTCCGGAATCAGGGTTTCCTCGACGGGTGTTAAATATATGCCAAAGGGGGGCATCAGCGGAGGCCTGGGGGGCCCAGGCGCCCCCCGGCGCGGCCAGGAGGGGGGCCGCGCCACCAGGGCGCCTGGAGCCCTGGTGGCCCCCCTCCGGCCCTATTTCGGCCGTGTGGAAGCTTCCGAAACGCTGATTTTTTATATAATTTTTCCAGGATTTTTCTGGCAGTTTACGTGACGGGAAAACCTGAAATACAAAAACAGCAGAAAACAGAAACTGGCGCTGGGGTGCACTGAGTTAATAGGTTAGTCCAAATATGATCAAAAGTGTATGGAAGTGTATAAATATCATAGCAATATCACCCAAAAGAGGCATGAAGCAAGCAGAAATTATAGATACGTTTTGGACGTATCAACATCCCCAAGCTTAATTCCTGCTCGTCCTCGAGTAGGTAAATGATAACAAGAATAATTTCTGTGGTGACATGCTATTAACCATATAAGGACTTTTTACAGTCACATGACAAGTGCTTACTGAGACAATGAATCTGTAGTAGTTAAGTTGCCTCATGAGAAAATCACAAAGAACTGAAAGTTTTACAATATGATACTGAAACATCAAATAGATTTGTAGTGAGCATGGTGTGCAAATATGATAAAGTAGTACCTCGCTTGCCCCCTTTAGTGAAGCAAAACATAAATGCAGGGGCACCTCCAAGGTTTAAGTGACGACTAGATACAATGATTTCAGAATAAACGATATCATAATCATGCAAAAGACAATGGTACTTTGGGACAATGCACATTACACTCAGAATGACAATCATGCTCTCAATAGTTGGTGCTTTAAAGAAGGTGGAGACTCTCGAACCGTGGCTTTTGTTGGCAAGGTTGAAAACCCGTAGTCGGAAACAAAGACAAAACATGTACCAGAGCTCTTGGTTTTAAAAACAGAGGTAATAATTATTTTTTTGGATATGCATGTTTCGTCAACGAATGCTAGCAGACAACTCAATCACTTCTTGAGCTGGACAAGTTTCGAGGAACGGCTCCCGCATGAGGACGATCACATCCTCTTAATCTCCTTTGTTTATCACTGCCAAAGTGTTCTGATTTCTCATGAACAAAGCGTGAAGGAGGGTTTGTTTGTTGTATAATTTTTTTAATGAGCCGGGCGCACTCTATGCCAGTTCCTTCTCGTATTATGGGTTTGCACATTAGACATGCAATCCCGGGGTGAAGCTTGTCCAACTTAAAAAGATCATGAATTAACTACTACTTCCTCATGAGCCAAAACAGAGGCACAAAAGAGAAATGCTTTTTTGAATAATTTCGAGATGGTACATGAAAGTCTTCGTTAGGAATGGCAGGTAAATACCATGTATAGGAAGGTATGGTGGACACATATGGCATAACTGGTTTAAAGGATTTTGGATGCACAAGCAGTCAGTCCGCTTAGTACAGGCGAAGGTTAGCAATAGACTGGGAGCGACCAACTAAAAGAGCAATGACGGTCATAATCATGCAGAGCGACAAAGCAACATTGAATCAGGCATGGAAGTTATATCGCTACTCAGAAATTAAAGATCATCAAGGCTTGATAGACTTTCTTTACAGTCTTAAATATGTGTGAGCATATGCCAAGTCAATCAAAATAAATTCTTGAAGGAAGATATCACTAGACCATACCACATCATAGGCAAACAAATCATGTTGGTACTTCAATAACACATTGAGAACCCCCCAGCTATTTGAGACTAACCACAAGAAAACATGAACTACTAAGCACCATTATGCACATAGCATTTTTATCATAGACATATCGACCAGTGCAACAGAAGCCAACTCTCTTAACAAGATAAGCATGATAACTAAAGAGAGTTCCAGCGACCAACTAAACAAAAGCTCTTTAAAAAGATAAACATGAAAACTAAGAGCTGAACATGATAGTAGCTATTGAAAGACAAAGAACACACATAGCAAGGATAGACATGAAAATTCTATGTTATGTTGTAGGTTGAAGTGGAGCGTGTTTCTCTCCCACACAAAGAAAGCTGAGTTCCAACTCGTTATGAACAGCAAGCAAAGCTAAAGAAAACTAAAAAGGAAACTAAAAGCAAGACGCTCCAAGCATAGCACATAACACATGAAGTGATAAAAATATAGTGGAACGAAAGACGAACTGATAATTGTTGATGGAGAAGGGGATGCACGGGGGCATCCCCAAGCATAGACGCTTGAGTCTTCTTGAATATTTCTTGGGGGTGCACGGGGGCATCCCCAAGCTTAGACGCTTGAGTCTTCTTGAATATTTCTTGGGGGTGCACGGGGGCATCCCCAAGCTTGAGTGTTTGACACTCCTGAATCTTTTTATCATCTTCCCTCGCACACTTGAAAACTCCCTTCATACATAACTCATCATAATCTGATTAGCGAGGTTAGTACCCATAATAAAATAAATTTTCCTTGCTGGAAATAAGGATATTCTTGAAGGTCTACTGTTTCTCAAGATTGCCAAAAGTTTTTTTCAAAGAAAAAGCAAGCTCAAGGTTTGCAAAACGAAGAAAAGGCAAAACAGGGCAGAATCTGTGAAAAACAGACCAGCATGTAGTAAATGATTTTTTCGAGGCACTTCTGCAACTCAAATATAAAAACTCAGAACAGACGCCCGAAAGCCAATTGTATAGAGCACGCTGTCGAAAAAATTCAGACCAAAAAGATGATCTGGTGATTTTATACGAATTTTTCTGTCCAAGGACAGAATCTGTTTCCTGGACAGCACGTCACAACTTTTGAACTTTCTTGCAATCAGAGGCTACACTTTGCACAAAGCTGAAAAGTAAAGATACAATGATGATGCTACTGTAGTAACAACATCAAGACACAACAAAAGCAAAATAAAATTTTATTCATCGTGGGCTGCCTCCCAAAAGCGCTTTCTTTTATGCCTTTAAGCTAGGCCTAAGACTTTAATGATGCTCTCGTAGGAATAAGAGTTGAAGAACAAAAGAGAGCATCAAGAAGCAAATACCAAACACATTTAAGCCTAACATGCTTCCTATGCATAGGAATATTGCAATATAATAATTCATTGAAGCACAAAGCAATAAGCATAGGAAGACAAAACAAGTGCAGCTTCAAAACCTTCAACATAAAGAGAGGGAACTTGATATTATTGAAATATATATAAGCATATGTTCCCTTCTCATAATAATTTTCAGCAGGATCACGGATAAACTCAACAATATAAGCATCACATAAAGCATTGTTACCATGATCCACATGCAAAAGGGTACTCTTACTCTCCACATAAGCATAATCTTTCTCATCGGTAATAGTGGGAGTAGGACTATCATGAACAACTTGAACAGTATAGATTAATTGTGTATTAGGAAGATGGTGTTCAACAAGGGAGTAATTCCCTCCATGATTATGACAAGTTTCATAAGGATAATTTCTCCTTATGTCATAGGTACCTTTATAATCACTATAGATTGGAGTTATAACATCATCATAGTAGAGAAGAGCATTATCATTGCTAGCAACTATACTTGTAAACATGTTGTCTTTATTCTTACTAGCAAAAGAGTTATCAATTATCACATCACTAGTGGGTAAAGGATTTGCAATCCTATCATCCCCAAGCCTAGAGCTTTCCATATCATCACTTTCAGAGTTGGTACCAAAAAGATTTTCAAGGTCATAAGCAGCATTATCATCATTTTCCCAATCACAATAAGTAACATGCATATCATAATCAAAATCATCTTCAATAGTACCTACGGACGTATCATCAAGATGATAATTAAGGCAATGGACTTCACCTTCTTCTTTAAACTTACAACCGTTAGGATAAAAGTTGATGGGAGGAATATGCTTAGGCCAGGTTGATACCCATTCTTCTTCCTTTTTGCTCCTCTTCCTCCTCCTCTTATTTTTCTTCTTCTTCACCTTAGGAGGGGGTGGTTGGAGATGAAGCTTCTCCACATATCCTGGTTTATCATTAGAAACAATAGGGGAAACTTGGGAGAAACTCTCCTTTTTATTAGCAGAAATATAAGAGACATTTTTATAATTTGGTAAAGTTCCCTCCTTTCTAATCTTACTTATGTAATCATTTTCATGGCAATTAACAACACAATAGAGATGGCAATTTTGCAAAGTGTTTTTTATTCCTATGTCATTAACATCTAGACAATAAGTCTTTTCTGACAACTCCTCACACATCAAAAATAACATAAGCTCATCATAAAGATCAGAGGTGATCATGTTATCACACAACTGGTTAACAATTATGTTTTGAAAGTTCATGCATTGAAAATTAAAGTGACCTTCTATACAACAAAGTTCACAAGTAAAAGGATAAAGGTCACACAATTCTCTAGCAATTTCATTTAAATCTCTGACCCAAGTGATTGTTCTTTCATGCTTATGTTGCTTACAATACTTCTCTTCTTCAATCATAGGCCTTTCACAAGGTCTATCCACTCCACAAAAATTAACATGCTTATATAAAACTTCATTTTTAGGAATTGGATCATGCATGTTGCAATCATCATGAAAAATTTCATTTTCTTTGCAAATCTCTTTAAAAGGTTCATGATGCTTGTTCCAATCCTCCTTAGGCATATTAAGATGTGAAGCAAAAGATTTGAGGAAATCAACAAGGAGTTGAGAATCAAGCCCAAATTTAGCACTAAACTTATTCAAACTTGTAGTTTCAACAAAGGACTTAATGCAATCATACTCATAAACTATACCTGACTCTTTACCTTTGTCGATCTCCTAATCTTCAGTGTTGCGTTGAATTCTTTCAAGGAGTTCCCATTTAGCATCAATCTTTTCGTTTGTGAAAGAACCCATAGAGGAAGCATCGAGCAAATCTTTATCCCGTCGAGAGAGCCTCGCATAGAAATTAGTAATAATCATATCTTTGGGGAGCCCATGGTTAGGACATTTTAGCATTAACGTTTTCAGTCTCCCCCAAGCTTGAGCTATGCTCTCTCCATCATGAGGATGGAAATTATAAACATAATTCCTATTCTCATGGACTTCATGAAGAGGATAAAACTTGGAGTAAAAGAGTGACTGGATCTCTTCCCAATCAAGCAAGTGCGAGTTATCGAGAAGCTTATACCAATCTGAAGCTTTATCTATAAGTGATACGGCGAACAATTTCCTCATGACAAACTCCCTTGATACGCCTGCAAGCTTAAATAATGAACATAGTTGTGACAGATATAGCAAGTGTTCACCGGGATGTCTGTCTCCTGCATAACGATTAGCCAAAACATAATCGATAATACCAGCTGGTATTTTATAGGGCACAATTTCAGTAGGGGGAGGAGCAACCACCACAGGTGTGGGGCGTCTACCTGCAAGCAACGATCCAATAGCATGGTTTTCCATAAACATAACTAGTGAAACTAAAAACAAGAAACGAAAAGATTTAATTGCAAGATCTAAAAATATACCTTCAAGCACTCACCTCCCCGGCAACGGCGCCAGAAATAGCTTGATGTCTACACACGCTTCTACTCTTGTAGACTATGTTGGGCCTCCAAGCGCAGAGGTTTGTAGGACAGCAGCAATTTCCCTCAAGTGGATGACCTAAGGTTTATCGAACTCAGGGAAGTAGAGGTTGAAGATGGTCTCTCTCAAGCAACCCTGCAACTAAGATACAAGAAGTCTCTTGTGTCCCCAAAACACCTAATACACTTGTCAGATGTATAGGTTCACTAGTTCGGTGAAGAGATGTTAAATGGCAAGTGATATGGATGGCAAAACAAATAATATAAATCTGTAATAAAAAGTGCAGCAAGCAAACAAGTGGTAAACGTGAGCACAAATGGTATTGCAATGGTGGAAACAAGGCCTAGGCTTCATACTTTCACTAGTGGCAACTCCCAACAACATTAACATAATCGAATCACATGATATTTCCCATAAAACATGCAATGGAGACGCACCCGGAGGTCATTCCTTCGTGGTCAAGAGAGGACGAGAATTATGTAGAGCTACAAAAGCACACCTCAAAGTTCGTAGTTCTCAATCTAAGGATTTCCCAATGTCACAGCGGCCATCCAAAGAGAGTCCCACAATCACCACAACATATCTAAAGGATAGTAAAAGACAAGCACCAAGAGACTTTCAATCTTCAATCAACACACAAGAGAGGAAATCACTCATGAAAATATTTTTCTAATCCATGTCCAATAGACCGCTGTCACCTTGGTCTCGGGGAATATACTAGATAAAGACAAGTGAGTACATCAATCCAATACATAGAGGAAGGGGAAATATCATGGGATCACCCTAGATTAACATAGCCTATGATCACAACGAAGATCACATCATGGGAGAGAGAATTGACCACATAGCTACTGGTAGAAACCTCAGCCCCGAGGAGGAACTACTCCCGCATCATGGAGGGAGGAAGCAACATCGATGGAGATGAATCCGGGGGCACTTCCCCGTCCCGGCAGGGTGCCGGCACAGGAATTTTGGTCCCCCGAAGCTTGATGGCGATGGCGGCGGAGATCTGAATTGCGTCTGGAGAAAAGGGGTCCGGAATCAGGGTTTCCTCGACGGGTGTTAAATATATGCCAAAGGGGGGCATCAGCGGAGGCCTGGGGGGCCCAGGCGCCCCCCCGGCGCGGCCAGGAGGGGGGCCGCGCCACCAGGGCGCCTGGAGCCCTGGTGGCCCCCCTCCGGCCCTACTTCGGCCGTGTGGAAGCTTCCGGAACGCTGATTTTTTATATAATTTTTCCGGGATTTTTCTGGCAGTTTACGTGACGGGAAAACCTGAAATACAAAAACAACAGAAAACAGAAACTGGCACTCGGGTGCACAGAGTTAATAGGTTAGTCCAAATATGATCAAAAGTGTATGGAAGTGTATAAATATCATAGCAATATCACCCAAAAGAGGCATGGAGCAAGCATAAATTATAGATACGTTTTGGACGTATCACTTGTCGGTGTACTAAGGTAGGGGTACCTCAGTACCCCAACTTGTGCACGGGTAGTAGCAGCTTCCCGCGGCAGGGCTCACCACGTGCTTGCCGGAGACCTTTTCTGCCCCATATAAAACCATTCAAAAACAAAGTATACAAGACAGAAGATCAAGGCCCCGGCAAGTGGAGCTTGCCGGGAAGGCCGTCCCAGGCTCAAGATTACCTCACTAACACGATACCCTGGCAAGTGGAGCCTGCCAGGAAGACTAGAAGATTATACTTCAGAAGACATGCCTCGGCGCAGCATGCGCCCCGGCGGGGCCCGGGGAGCGACAAGCTTCCGGGCCCGGCAAGGTCAAGACCCCGGCAAGGTGCTTGCCGGGGAGAGTTGCGCTGTGTGCCCGCGCTCCAGCTCATCGGTCCACGCGTCGCCCTGGGGCCATTCCAGGGACGCGTGGCGGATGGCTGTGCAGCCTGGGGGACACGGTGGCACTCCACGGTGATAAAGCCATCGCCGTGGCAAACGGAGACGCAAGGGCGGGCGCTTTTGGGGTCGACGGCGACGGGCATTAAATGCTCTTGTCCCCCACTATCAAAGTAGGTGGTGACCACTGTTCACCCACTGTTGCTCCACTATTCCCGCACTGTTACAACTACCACCACTATTACATTTTTACCCTTTCTCCTACGTTGACACCTGTCGGTGACCCCTTGAGGTATAAAAGGAGGCCCATGCACAACGTAGAAGGGGTTCGGAACCTAGATCGCTCATTCGCTCGGTGTAGCTAGTCCTTCAAGCTCCCGAGCTCCAACACTCAATAACAAACTAAGCAGGAGTAGGGTTTTACGCGTCCGTCGCGGCCCGAACCTGGGTAAACTGCCCGCGTGCTCGCTACGATCTGCTCTTTGTGCTCCCTCCGCTCCCTTACCGCACGAACAAGGGGCTCCGGTCCCATAGGTGCTCGAGGTGGACAGTTTCCCCCGACATCTTTGGCGCGCCAGGTAGGGGGCGTCGAGGTTGTGCGAACCTGATCCGGCGTTCACGCGGGCGCATTCTTCATCAACAACCTCATCATCAGCAACATGGCCCCGAAGAAGAAGGCTTCGGAGGTCGCAGGCCCGTCTGCGTCTGTTCCACCACCACTAGAACCAACGGTGGGTGGAGGAGACGCCGGCGGAAGAGTGGTCGCCGGTGAGGAAACTCACGGCACCGCTAAATCCAAGGACAAGGCGGACGGCCGGACCAACTCCAAGGCTTCGGTCTCCGTAGATGCGCCACGTCCATCTCAGCAAACAACGACCCAGCAGCGCCATGGCACAGGAGGTGGCATCCGCTTGCTGGGCCAAGGGCAAACCGGAGGCTCGCGGGATGCTCCGGGCCATCGTCCTGGCACGAGCAAGGCGCGGTCGCCGGGGCGGGACCCTGCTCCTTCTAACCCTGTTAGGAGTCCGAGCATATCCCGCTCCTCGCGCCGCTCGCCCCCGCTCCCCTCCTCTCCAGCAGAAGCGCTCGCAAGAGCGCAACTGCTCCTCGATTTCCCTCCAGCGGCAGACAAGGCCGAAGACTGGAGGGCAACCATCCAGAGCCTGATCGCCTTCGCCAACAACGACACGCCGCAGCAGCCAGCGACCTCGCGGCCACGGCAAGTCGAGAAGACGAAGGCCGACGGCGACAAGACCGCCGGGGGTGCAACCACCGTGCACTCCCCGCCGCGGAAGCAGAAAACGCCGCCCCACCGGATCAACGTCGACGACGACTCCACGGCGTCGTCGGATCCGCGGGCTCGTCGGGACCAGCGCCAAGTCCTTGACGACCGGCGACAAGAAGACGCTCGAACGACGATCGAGCGCCGCCGAGAAGCTCGGCGACAATCAGACCAGCGAGCTGGGAACGCTGTCGACACGCACGCGCCCGGTGAACCAGGCGACTTGCCGTACGTGGCAGGTTGCCCTACGTTTACCCGTGAGCTGCGGCGTGTTCAGTGGCCCAGCATGAAGAACTTCAAGCCCGACGTACCGGAGAAGTACGACGGCAAGACGCACGCCTCGGAATTCCTCAGCATCTACACCATTGCGGTGCAAGCTGCCGGGGGGCGCGACGAGAAGATACTGGCGAACTACTTCCCGCTGGTGCTTAAGCCGAACGTTCGTTCTTGGCTTATGCACTTGCCGGAAGGCTCCATTTCTTCTTGGGCAGATCTTTGCCATCAGTTTGTTGGCGCCTTCACGGGCGGCCGCAAACCCCACGGCCAGGAGAGCGATCTCCACATCTTGGCCCAGAAGGAAGGAGAATCTCTGCGCAAGTACATCCAGCACTTCAGCCGTGTGCAGCACAACATCCCCGATGTCCACCCTGCTGCGGTTATCAGCGCGTTCCACCAGAACGTGCGTAACCGCCGCATGCGTGAGGAGATGGCCATGACCAAGATACGCGATGTCAGCGAGCTTTATGCTCTAGCTGATAAGTGCGCGCGCGCCGAGGAGGGGAGGAGACTCCCCGGAGAGGATGCTGCCGCAGGGGGAAGCGACAGCGAGGATGCCGCCCCGGCAAAGAAGAGCCGGCGGCGGAACAACAGAAGAAAGAACAAGAAGGAAGTGCTTGCCGTCGAGAAGTCCGGCAAGGAGGCTCCCACCAAGCAAGCACAGGCTGGCGGCTCCGGCAAGGAGCCTGCCCCTGTAGCGGCAGCCGACAAGCAGGACGGCTCCGACAAGCAATACTGCAAAATCCACCGCACCAAGGGCCACGACCTCTCCAACTGCAAACGCGTCGAGTACCTCGTCGAGCAGCAGAAAGCTGAGTACGAGCGGCGCGACAAGGAGAAGGCCCAAGGTGGCGGAGCAGAACCAAGCAAGAAGCGGCCATTCAATGGCCGGGGAGGACGCCGCGGCAAGGCCAAGCAGCGGCAAGGTGACCGACCTCCCTGGGGCCACGACAAGGACAAAGAAGACGACGACGACGACATGGAGGATGAAGATAACAGCGAGCAGGAGTTCCAGAAGGCCACGGAGGTCCTGTGCGTCGACGGCGGCGCCTCTCTGCATACTTCCCACCGCCAACTCAAGCAGTGGGTGCGGGAAGTAAATGCAGCAGAGCCGCCCGTGGAGTCGCGCAGGCTCCTCAAATGGTCCAGCACGCCCATCATTTTTGATCTTGAGGATCACCCTGACCGCACCACTGCGGTCGGGTGCTTGCCGATGCTGCTTTCACCCACCATCCGCAACCTCAAGGTCACCAAAATGTTGGTTGACGGCGGGGCCGGGCTGAACTTGATCTCCTCAGCTGTGATCAAGAAACTCCAAATCCCAGATGGCGAGCTCGAAGAGACCGGTTCGTTCCAAGGAATAAACCCAGGAAGGAGCAAGCCCAAGGGGAAGATTACTTTGCCGGTGACCTTTGGCGGGGAGCTCAACTTCAGAACTGAGCGCATCACATTCGACGTTGCCGATATACCATTGCCATATAATGGGATACTCGGCCGTCCCGCCCTCGCCAAGTTCATGGCTGCTTCCCACTATGCCTACAATGTACTCAAGATGTCGGGGCCGATAAGCGTGATCTCTGTCCATGGCGACAAGAAGGACGCGCTTATCTGCGCCGACAAGATCTACCGGGACGCAGCAGCCGCGGCGGAGAGCAGTACACTTGCCGCTGAAGCTCCCGGGGGGAAGAAGACCAAGACCAAGTCCGGCAAGTGCTCTGGGGCCCACTCCGGCAACCGCACCTCTTCGGAGTGCTGCGCTGCCGTCGAGGACGTCCCATCGAGCTCCACCGGCAAGTGCAAGAAAGGGATGGCCGCTCCTCCGGCAACCAAGAAGGTGTCCGCCAACAAGGACGGCACTGGTGGTACCTTCACCATCAGTGCCACGCTTGACAGCAAATAGGAAAGCACGCTCGTTGCCTTCCTGCGGGCGAATGTCGATGTGTTTGCCTGGCAACCATCTGACATCCCCGGTGTTCCCAGGAAGGTAATTGAGCACAAGCTTGCTGTTTGTCCTCATGCGCGGCCCGTCAAGCAAAAGGTCAGAAAGCAAGCCGTGGAGCGCCAAGAATTCATTGCCGAAGAGATCAAGAAGCTAGAAGCAGCGGGCCTAGTTAGAGGTGTGATCCATCCGACGTGGTTGGCAAACCCAGTCGTCGTGCGTAAGGCCAACGGGAAGTGGAGACTGTGTATAGACTTCACTGATGTCAATAAAGCATGTCCCAAGGATCCATTTCCCTTGCCGCGCATTGATCAGATTGTTGACTCCACTGCCGGATGTGAGCTGCTCTCTTTCCTTGATGCATATTCAGGCTACCATCAGATTTTCATGGCCAAGGAAGATGAAGAGAAGACTGCATTTATCACTCCATGTGGCACTTATTGCTTCATACGCATGCCATTTGGACTGAAGAATGCAGGCTCAACCTTTGCAAGGGTAGTATACACTGCTTTTGAGCCACAGATCCACAGAAATGTAGAGGCTTACATGGATGACATCGTGGTGAAGAGCAAGAGCAAGGATACACTGATCCAAGATTTGGAAGAGACATTTGAGAACCTACGCAAGATACAGCTTAAGTTGAACCCCGAGATGTGCGTCTTTGGAGTCCCCTCCGGCAAGCTTCTCGGGTTCTTTGTGTCACAGAGGGGGATTGAAGCCAACCCCGACAAGATAAAAGCCATCGAGCAGTTAGAAGCCCCGAAGCGCGTCAAGGATGTCAGAAGGCTTGCAGGTTGTGTGGCTGCCCTCAGTAGGTTCATTTCGAAGTCTGCAGAACGCGCCCTTCCTTTCTTCAAAGTCTTGAAGAAGGCAGGTCCTATGAGATGGACTCCGGAAGCGGAGGCAGCGCTGCAAGACTTGAAACGGTACCTATCCTCCACTCCAATACTTGTCGCACCTAGGCCACATGAGAAGTTGCTGCTGTACCTAGCGGCAACCAACCAGGTGGTTAGTGCTGCGTTAGTAGTGGAGAGGGAGGCCGACGAGGAGTCAGCACCACCGGCAAGCGAATCCAATGACAAGCAGGGGGCCCCTCCGACAAGCTCTGGCCCCGACGAGGACAACTCTGCGCAGGAACAAGGAGAAGTGCGAAGAAGGATGGTGCAGCGCCCGGTGTATTTTGTAAGTTCCCTCTTGCAGGGGGCTAGATCAAGATACTCTGGGGTGCAAAAGTTGCTTTTCGGCCTCCTCATGGCCTCGAGAAAGCTGCGCCATTACTTCCAAGCACATGAGATAACAGTGGTCACTCGCTTTCCGCTAAAGAGGATATTGCACAATCCAGAAGCAACAGGCAGGATCGTTGAGTGGGCACTGGAGTTGTCGAGCTTTGGACTCAAGTTTGAAAGTACTTCAACTATATAGAGCCGAGGTTTGGCAGAATTCATAGCTGAATGGACCCCGACGCCCGATGAGGAAATTCCAGAAACAAGTGTACCCGTACAAGAAGCGACAAGTGAATGGGTAATGTACTTTGATGGTGCCTTCTCGCTGCAAGGCGCCGGTGCCGGCGTGGTACTCATCGCGCCCACCGGAGAGCACATCAAGTATGTTATCCAGATGCACTTTCCCAGGGAATAAGCGACAAACAACACTGCTGAGTATGAGGGCCTGCTTGCCGGCCTCAGAATTGTAGCTGAACTTGGGATCAGGAAGCTGGTTGTGCGGGGAGATTCTCAGTTGGTGGTCCGACAAGTTAACAAGAGTTACCAGAGCCCTTTGATGGAAACTTATGTAGATGAAGTGAGGAAGCTTGAAGAACACTTTGAAGGTCTGCAAATGGAGCACGTTCCGAGAACTCAGAATGACATTGCAGATGGCCTTTCAAAGTGTGCTGCGATGAAGTTACCTGTGGAACCAGGGACCTTCTTGCTCAAGCTGACTCAACCATCCGTTACACCATCAATTGGGCAGTCCAAGAAGAGAAAGTTGGTCTCCGGCAACTACTTGCCGGCGGATCTTCCCGAGGCCGCCGCCAAGGTCCCCAAGATCAACGATCAGAACGCTGAGGAACGGTTTGCTCCTGCAGATCCTCGGATCTGTACAGTTGAAGCAAGCGTTCCCGACAAGCCTCGCCCCGGCGAGCTTGCCGGGGAACCATCTGCTCCGGCAGAACCAGAGGTTCTTGCCGTGGAAGCTGAGGTTCCCGCAACGGCCCTTGAGCCTTTAGTCCTTGCCGTTGAGCCTCGGGCTCCGGCATGGGCGCAGCAGATCGTCCGTTTTCTGCAAACTGGAGGACTTCCCGACGACCCAGAAGAGATAGAGAAGATAACCAGGCAGTCAAGTATGTATCAGTTCGTGGATAACGAGCTGTACAGAAGAAGACTCAATGGTGTCAGGTTGAAGTGCATTTCCAGAGAAGATGGACAGAAGCTGTTGGCAGAAATACACGGAGGCATATGCGGCCACCACATTGGCGCAAGGGCGCTTGCCGGAAAAGCTTTCCGGCAAGGGTTCTTTTGGCAAGAAGCCCTCCAAGATGCAACTGCACTAGTAACCAAGTGTGAAGCGTGCCAGTTCCATGCAAAGCAAATTCATCAGCCAGCTCAAGCTCTCCAAACAATCCCTTTGTCCTGGCCCTTCTCGGTCTGGGGGCTCGATATCCTCGGCCCTTTCCCCCGTGCTGTCGGGGGCTTTGAGTACTTGTACGTTGCAATCGACAAGTTCACAAAGTGGCCAGAAGTGGAACCAGTGAGAAAGGTTATAGCACAGTCAGCGGTCAGGTTCTTCAAGTCGATTGTCTGCCGTTTCGGAATCCCTAACAGGATCATCACCGACAACGGTACACAATTTACTAGTCGCACCTTCATGCAGTACGTCCAAGACCTTGGCGCCAAGGTATGTTTCGCTTCTGTTGCTCACCCGAGGAGCAACGGCAAGCGGAGAGGGCAAATGCTGAAGTGCTGCGCGGACTCAAGACAAGGACCTTTGACAGGCTGCGCAAGTGCGGAAGAAACTGGATAGAGGAGCTACCGGCGGCTCTTTGGTCAATCAGAACGACACCAAGTCGAGCCACCGGACAGACACCCTTTGCTCTAGTCTATGGAGCAGAGGCAGTTCTCCCCACGGAACTCGTATACGGATCTCCTCGAGTGCTCGCTTATGATGAGCTCGAGCAAGAGCAACTGCGACAAGATGATGCATTGCTCCTCGAGGAGGAACGTCTCCAGGCTGCTGTACGAGCTGCTCGATACCAGCAAGCCTTGCGCCGCTATCATAGCCGCAAGGTTAAGGCCAGGAGTCTCGAGGAAGGCGACCTTGTTCTTCGGCATGTTCAGTCCGCCAAGAATTCCAACAAGTTGACGCCGAAGTGGGAAGGCCCTTATCGGGTGAGACAAGTCACAAGGCCCGGCGCTGTCCGCCTTGAGACCGAAGAAGGCTTACCGGTGAGCAACTCCTGGAACATAGAGCATCTTCGCAAGTTTCACCCATAAGGCGCGGTTGCCGTGATCCGCTCCGGCAACCACCTTTTGTACAAGCCTTGCCGCTGTTGCATGTAACCCTTTGTACAAAGCCGGGCGCAGACCCCGTGCATCAGTAAAGCTTTCGTGTTTTGCGCTATTTGCCTTCTCCATGCTCTTCTTTGTTATTTGCATGCATTATTTGGCATCTTGTGCAACACACGCATCCGGTAAGCATTAGCACGCCGAAAAGCCGTATACTTGTTTCCCTCTTCTTTTTCTTTCCCTCTTAAGCAGAAGGGATGTTCCTCGCGCACAAGTTTGACGGGGGGGGGGG
>LR738710.1:547581886-547631023 GCA_902687465.1 Secale cereale | reverse complement strand
GAGATGGAAGATGAACCAAGTGCTGTTCAAGAAAGAGAAGCCTTGTCGAAGAAGCAAGCAGTATATGAAAGCTAAGTTATCAGAATTTGAGCAGTTCAAATTTTTAAATTTTTAGTTGTCTTCCTTGAACAACCACACTTTGTATGGAAAACCTGTGCGCGGAGGAACCTACCCGTGGCTAGCCGCACCCTTATCTTGTTTTCGAGTACGCTCAACGACTTAAGTGAGCTGCGACAAGTGTCGCGCCCTTGCTTCGTTTCCGAGTTCACTCAGCAAGCAAAGTGCGTTGCGACTAGCTGCGGCAAGGTTGCTTGCCGGTAAGGCCTTGGCCAGCAGGCTGCTCGGAGTCCAGTACCCGGCGCTCGCGGCAAGGGCCCCTTGCCGGCAAGCTCCCTAGAAGCGTAGGGTTGAAAACATACAAAGTAGAGGACTAAAACAAGGGAGATAACACTGCATCAATTGATCAAAATAAAGATAATATATTACAAGGGATAACTTATCGCAATGACTAATAAGTTCATGGCACACTATGCAGCAACAAAAGAGATAAAGAAAAGGAGGCCTAGTCTACGCGGTCGCCTTCAATCCTAGAGATCTTGTTCACTTTGGCGATAATGTGGGCGACCTGCGCCTTCAGCGCCTCCATATCCGCGTCGGCCGGCAAGCTGCGGAGAACGTTGGCGAGGTTTATACCAGGATTGCGGTATACTATCTTCGTCAGAACGCGCTCCAAGGTTCCCGCGCAGAGCTGGCGTGACTCCTCGGCCAGTTGCGCGGGGAGCTTCTTCTGAAGATCTGCAAAAGCCGGCGCGATCCCTCTGAAGAAGAGACTGAGCTTGGCGCTGTGGGGGGAGGTTTGGATCCGGAGAGTATATGAGATGCTCAACCCTCAGCGCCATCAGCTCCTTGTCGATGTTAGCCGCAGAAGCCACCAGATCTTCAGTCCATACCTCGACGGCCTGGCGGAAGTTGTTGGCTGCTGTGGTGGCACTCTCCACCAAGCCTCGCTCCTTGCGGAGCTCTTCCTTCAGCTTGGTTTCGCGGTCCCGGACGGCGTCAAGAGAGTCCTTCAACGTGGAAACCTTCAGCTCCAGATCTGCAATTGAATCCTTGGCGGCTTTCAGCTTGTCGCCCTGCTTGGAGAGGCGCACCTGGAGTTCAGAATTGGTGTGGGCGTCCTTCTCGCGCTCTAAGTTGAGCGCGGTGACCCTCTCCGTGCTCGCCTTAAGGAACTCCTCCAGCTGCGCCACTTTAGCCTCAAGATCTTTCTTGGCGGTCTCTGCTGTGGCGGCGGCGGCCTTCGCCTCCTTCAGCTCTCCGCCAAGGGCCTGCTCCCGGGCGGTAAGGTCTTCCTCGTGAGCGTCGAGGTTGACCTTCCGTTGGGTGAGCTCTCCTTCTCGCCGGGACAGCTCTTCTCCGGCGAGTCGCTGCTGCTCCTCGGCCTCGGCTTTCTCCAAGAGCCACTCCTGGTACTCCCCGGCGAGCCTCTCGCGCTCCTCCGCCACGTCGCGGAGGGCCGCCTGGTTGGCGGCGCGGAGCTCCGCCGCGCGTTTCTCCATGTCAGCTGCGGCCTTGGCGGTGAGGGCCTCCCGAGATTCAAGTTTCGCCTGCCTGGCCCGGTAAAGGGCCAGGAGCCGATGAAGCAACTTCTCCTCCTCGGGCTCGTCGCTCCCGCCAGGCGCCTCGACGATCTTCAGACCCGCGGAGGCGAGGACCTCTCCATCAAAAGCCTCTCCCTCCGCGGGAGCTCGCGACGAGGATCCCCACGGCACTTGGATGAAGACGCCGTTGGGAGCCTCAAGATAGTAGGCGGACTGCTCCTTCTCGGTGGAGGGGTCGGCGGCCGGCGCAGCGCTGGACGCTCCTGCCGCCTCCGGGCCGGCAGTATGGCCGCCGTCCCCCTCCCCGGCCGCTGCATCTGCGGTCGGGGCAGTCTCCTCCGCCGCAGGCTCGGCGGCTCCCGCCGTGTCTTCAACGACAGGGGCGTTGCCGCCGTCGCCCTGCGCACCCTCCTCCTCGACGACGATCTCCGTCTCCATCTGCTCTGGGGGAGGAGGATCTAGAAGAAGAAGAAGAAGAAGAAGAAGTTCAAGCAAATATCCAAAAAAGACGAATCCAGGAAGACGAAGTTACAAGACTTACCTTGGCGGACTTCGTCGATGACAGGCTCCCTCGCCGGGGAGCTCTCCCTTGGCGGGGTGGCCGCCCTCGCCGGGCTGCTCGCCCTTGGCGGGGTACTCGCCCTTGGCGGAGTACCCGCCCTTGGCGGAGCACTCTCCCTCGCCGGAGAATTCGTCCTTGGCGGGGACGGCGGGGCCTGCGGCTCCTCGGGAGTAGTCTCCGGGCGCCCCTGTGGCTGCGGCTCCACCTCTGCACAAGACAATCAAAACAAGAACAACAGAATATTAGTACAAGACAAAAATCCAGGCGCGCCCGACGAGCGGAAAGTGCAAAACCAAACTCACGCTGGGGGCTGCGCTGGGGGCTGCTCCTCGGAGCAGCGCTTGGGTCCGGCAAGCTCGTCGCCGGCGCGTCCCCTGTCGCCGCGACGGGCGAGTCGTCCTCGACCTCCACGACGGGAACCTTGGCCTTCTTCGCTACTCGCTGGGCCAGGGTCCTGAGATCAAAGCAAGAAGAAAGATCAGAATCATCAACAAAAGAAAAAATCAAGACAAAGTTAAAGAAGATACAAACTTCAAGTCCTTACTCCTGTTCCTCGTCGTCGTCGTCGTCGCTCAGGGCGGAGAAGTCGAACGCCACCTGAGGCGCGTCCGCGCGAGGAGCAGGAGGAGAAGGCTCCCTCGGGCGCTTGGCGGTCCCCGGGGCTGGGGGCTGCGAAGACCCGACCCCTGTGGACGCCGAGGCCCGGGGAGCAGGCGGAGCAGCCGCTCCGCCCCGAGAAGACCCTCCTCCGCTTGGCGCTGACGTGCGGGGCGCCTCCGCCGCAGCCTGCGCGCGGGTCGCCTCCGCCACGGTTGGTGCGCCGGGCGCTCCCGTCGCAGCTTGGCTCCCCCGGGTAGCTCGCGCCGCCCGGCGAGCAGGTTGTTGTCGGGGCGCCTGCGCCCTCGTCGCCGTCGTCGCCTTGCGGAGGCGCTTCAGCGGAGATCGCCTGGGACTTGCCCGAGGTGGGGAGGTCTCCGATGACGAGGAGGCGTCGTCGTTGTAGAGCCCCAGAGACCCATCGGAGTCCTCGCCGGCCCCGGCGTCCTCCTCCTCCTCCTCCTCCTCGGCCGGCTTGCTGGGCCCAGCACCCTGCCCTGCGGCCGTGCTCCCTCCGGCGCCTCCGCTCCCTCCGGCGCCTCCGCTCCCTCCGGCGCCTCCGCTCCCTCCGGCGCCTCTGTTTCCCCCGGCAACGTCGCCCCTCGCGGCGGCCTCAGTCACGATCCCGGGGATCCCAGCATGTCTCAGAGAGGGGACCCCGGCGAGCTCGTCGGGCGGAAGCTTCAGCAGCCTGCGGATCTCCGCCTCCTCTGCTTGGCAGGACGCCTCCGCAGCCTCTGCCTCTTCAACCGTGAAGCCAAACTCTCCTGCCGCTGCGGCTGCGGCGGCCTCTTCTACCCGAGAAGCTATATAAGCAATCTCCCGGTCGGTGGTGTCCCGGGTGAGCCCCTTGATCTCATCCTTGTTCTTCGGCACCTCCACCAGGTTGTCGAAGAAGCTCATGATGGCATCTGGCTTGGGCGGAATCCATGTGCGGTCGACGCCATGCGAGTCGCATGCGGGCATCATTGCGCGTAGGGGATCCCGGGCCGTGCTGTTGCAGAGGGGCACCACTCCCCGGGGAGCTCTGAACCACTCTGGGTGGGCCGGGTCGTGCTTAAAAAGTTCCCGGACCATCCCCTTCAGCTCCAGCGACGTGAAGTTGAAGTTTAGCCCTGGGCGCAGTCTCATTATGTCCGCCGCGTTGCCGTACTCCCATGCTGGCCTCTTCCTATCCTGTAGAGGGGCGATGCGGCGGCGGAGGAAGTCTGCTCCCACCTCTCCGATGGTCAACTTTGCTACCCGGAGACGAAGAATCCTAACAAGGGCGACGTTGAGCTTGATGTCGTCCGAATCCAGCTCGCTCCAATCCCTGCCGCGCACTATGGCTGTTGTGCGCGGCGCGGTGAAGCGCTGCGGCTCGTCCTCTACTATCCAGCACCAGTCCGCGCGCCACTCCTCCCACTTGCCACGGAGCTCTCCTTGCAGGTAGGACTCCTTCTTGTTCAAGCGGAAGACCCAAGAGATTCCTCCGGAGAGGGGAGCGCCGGCCTCTACTCTAGGCGTAAAGAAATGCCTAAACAGCGCTACATTCGGATAGATCCCAATATAGTTTTCGCACAGATGTGCGAAAACCGCCATCGTGAGGATGGCGTTGGGGGTGAAGTCTAGAAGGTGGAGGTTGTAGGTGTTCATGATATCGCAAAAGAATTCAGAAAAGGGGGGACAAAGGCCGCAGTGGAAGAAAACAGCGAAGAAGAAATACCCGCCGGGGTACATGTCCTTGGCGGCGGCGGGATAAGCTCTGGTCCGGGGGTGCGCCTTGGTCTCCTTGGCCCAGAACAAGTAATACTTGTTCCAGAGCTCCCGTGCGCTAAGCCTTGGCGCGAAGACGACATTCCTCTTCCGCAGAAGAGCAAGCCTCGCCGCCTGCTCAAATTTCTCCTTCTTGGTCTTCTCCGCCTTCGCCTTCTCGGTCTTCGGGGCCATGGCGGAGGCGGCGAGGGAAGGAGGGCGAAGAGTCCGGCGGCGCCGCGGATGCGGAAGACGGCGGAGGAGGTGTGGAGGCGAAGCGCAAAGGGAAATTTCTGGAGATGGAAGAAGAAGCAATGACGGCGAAGTAAGGTAACGGCCCCTGCTTCCTCTGCTTTTAAGGGGGAAGTGGGGGACGCTCCGCATTTCCCATTAAAGAACGTGGCCACGTTCCCTCCCACGACGCCGCAATCAACGCGTGCCGTTACGGAGGGACGCGGCGGATGCGGAAGGGGATTCGGCGTGCCGTGGGCCGCGCGTGTCCGTGCACTGTTTTGGGCCTGGCCCAACAGCGCTCGGCACCGTGTGTGGCCCAGGCCCGGGGGCTCCTGTCGGTGTACTAAGGTAGGGGTACCTCAGTACCCCAACTTGTGCACGGGCAGTAGCAGCTTCCCGCGGCAGGGCTCACCACGTGCTTGCCGGAGACCTTTTCTGCCCCATATAAAACCATTCAAAAACAAAGTATACAAGATAGAAGATCAAGGCCCCGGCAAGTGGAGCTTGCCGGGAAGGCCGTCCCAGGCTCAAGATTACCTCACTAACACGATACCCTGGCAAGTGGAGCCTGCCAGGAAGACTAGAAGATTATACTTCAGAAGACATGCCTCGGCGCAGCATGCGCCCCGACGGGGCCCGGGGAGCGACAAGCTTCCGGGCCCGGCAAGGTCAAGACCCCGGCAAGGTGCTTGCCGGGGAGAGTTGCGCTGTGTGCCCGCGCTCCAGCTCATCGGTCCACGCGTCGCCCTGGGGCCATTCCAGGGACGCGTGGCGGATGGCTGTGCAGCCTGGGGGACACGGTGGCACTCCACGGTGATAAAACCATCGCCGTGGCAAACGGAGACGCAAGGGCGGGCGCTTTTGGGGTCGACGGCGACGGGCATTAAATGCTCTTGTCCCCCACTGTCAAAGTAGGTGATGACCACTGTTCACCCACTGTTGCTCCACTATTCCCGCACTGTTACAACTACCACCACTATTACATTTTTACCCTTTCTCCTACGTTGACACCTGTCGGTGACCCCTTGAGCTATAAAAGGAGGCCCATGCACAACGTAGAAGGGGTTCGGAACCTAGATCGCTCATTCGCTCGGTGTAGCTAGTCCTTCAAGCTCCCGAGCTCCAACACTCAATAACAAACTAAGCAGGAGTAGGGTTTTACGCGTCCGTCGCGGCCCGAACCTGGGTAAACTGCCCGCGTGCTCGCTACGATCTGCTCTTTGTGCTCCCTCGGCTCCCTTACCGCACGAACAAGGGGCTCCGGTCCCATAGGTGCTCGAGGTGGACAGTTTCCCCCGACACACTTTCTTATACTAACGGAGCTCGCGAGAATTTTTGTCTAAGTTTTGTGTTGTGAAGTTTTCAAGTTTTGAGTATTGCTTTGATGGACTATGGAACAAGGAGTAGCAAAGGCCTAAGCTTGGGGATGCCCATGGCACCCAAGTAAATTCAAGATAATCAAAATCCTAAGCTTGGGGATGCCCCGGGAAGGCATCCCCTCTTTCGTCTTCATCCATCGGTAACTATAGTTGGAGCTATATTTTTATTCGCAACATGTTATGTGTTTTGCTTGGAGCGTCTTGTATAATTTGAGTCTTTGCTTGTTAGTTTGCCACAATCATTCTTTCTGGACACACCTATTTGAGAGAGTTAAATATGGCATAGAAATTATTAGAACACTCTATGTGCTTCACTTATATCTTTTGAGTTGAATAGTTTTTGCTCTAGTGCTTCACTTATATCTTTTAGAGCACGGTGGTGGTAATATTTTGTAGAAATTTTTGAACTCTCATGCTTCACTTATATCCTTTTGAGAGTCTATTAAAACAACGTGGTAATGTGTTTAGGCTAAAGAAACTAGTCTTCACATGATAGACATCCAGTGTCAATGTAGTAAAAAAATTCACACTAAGTGCATTGAATATGATGAGATGTTGGATGCTTGATAATTGTTTTGAGACATGAGGATAGTGATATTAGAGTCATACTAGTGGAGTTATTATGAAATTGAGAAATACTTGTGTTAAGGTTAGTGATTCTCGTATCATGCACGTATGGTGAACCGATATGTGACGGAGTTAGAGCATGAGGTATTTGTAGAGTGCCAACCTTTGTGTGGAGGTCGGGGGCGCACGATGGTTAACTCCTACCAACCTCCCCCCTAGGAGCATGCGTTGATTGCTTTGTTTTGATGACTCGTAGATTTTTGCAATAAGTATATGAGTTCTTATGACTAATGTTGAGTCCATGGATTATACGCACTCTCACCCTTCCACCATTGCTAGCCTCTCTTGTACCGCGCAACTTTCGCCGGTGCCATAATCCCACTATATATCCTTCCTCGAAACAACCACAATATTGTTCCTCAAAACAGCCACCATACCTACCTACCATGGCATTTCCATAGCCATTCCGAGATATATTGCCATGAACTTTCCACCATTCCATTCATATGACACGCATCATATTGTCATATTGCCATTGCATGATCATGTAGTTGACATCGTATTTGTGGCAAAGCCACCATGCATAATTTTTATACATGTCACTCTTGTTTCATTGCACATACCAGTACACCGCCGGAGGCATTCATATAGAGTCATACTTTGTTGTTGTAGCATTGAGTTGTAATATCGAGTTGTAATATCGAGTTGTAATGAAAGTGTGATGATCATCATTATTAGAGCATTGTCCCATGGGAGGAAAGGCTAAATCTATAAAGCCCCTCCGCAAAAAAAAAGGAAAGGCCAAAAAAAAAAAGAAATGCCCAAAAAAAGAAAAAAAGAGAAAAAAAAAGAAAAATGGACAATTGCTACTATCTTTTTCCACACTTGTGCTTCAAAGTAGCACCATGTTCTTCTTTGTAGAGAGTCTCATGTTTAGTCACTTTCATATACTAGTGGGAATTTTCATTATAGAACTTGGCTTGTATATTCCAACGATGGGCTTCCTCAAATGCCCTAGGTCTTCGTGAGCAAGCAAGTTGGATGCACACCCACTAGTTTCTTTTGTTGAGCTTTCATTCATATTTAGCTCTAGTGCATTCATTGCATGGCAATCCCTACTCACTCACATTGATATCTATTCATGGGCATTTCCATAGCCCGTTGATACGCCTAGTCGATGTGAGACTATCTCCCTCCTTGTTGTCTTCTCCACAACCACCTCTATTCCACCCATAGTGCTATATCCATGGCTCATGCTCATGTATTGCATGAAAGTTGAAAGGTTTGAAAAGGTAGAGTATGAAAACAAATGCTTGGCTGAAATCGGGGTTGTGCATGATATGAATATTTTTGTGTGATAACGAGAGAGCATAGCCAACACTATATGATTTTGTAGGGATAACTTTCTTTAGCCATAGTATTTTCAAAAGACATGATTGCTTTGTTAGTATTGCTTGAAGTATTATTATTTCTTATGTCAATATAGACTTTTATCTCGAATCTTTCAGATCTGAACATTAAAGCCACAATTAAGAGAATTACATTGAAAAACTATATTGGTTAGCATTCCACATCAAAAATTATTTCTTTATCGTTTACCTACTCGAGGACGAGCAGGAATTAAGCTTGGGGATGCTTGATACGTCTCCAATGTATATATAATTTTTATTGTTCCATGCTATTATTTATGAAGTCTTGGATGTTTAATGGGCTTTATCATTCACTTTTATATCATTTTTGGACTAACCTACTAACCCAAAGGCCCAGTCCAGATTGCTGTTTTTTTTGGCCTATTTCAGGGTTTTGCAGAAAAAGAATATCAAACGGAGTCCAAACGGAATGAAACCTTCGCGAGATATATTTTTGGAGAAAATCACGCACGCGGAGCTTGAGAACCACGACAGGGGACAGAGGGCTGGCCCTCGAGGGTGGGGGGCGCACCCCTACCTCGAGGCCCCCTCGAGCGTCCCCCGGTGCCCTCCGTCTTCCTATATAAGTCCACGTACCCCAGAAACTCTGCGAACAGTGAGAAAACCCTAATTCCACCATCGTAGCTTCTGTTCCCGTGGCGATCCCATCTTGGAGCCTGTTCAGGAGCTCCACCAGAGGGGGATGTATCACGGAGTCCTTCACCATCATCATCATCGCTCTCACCATGAGTTGTGAGTAGTTTACCACAGACCTTCGGGTCCATAGCTAGTATCTAGATGGCTTCTTCTCTCTCTCTGGATCTCAATACAAAGTTCTCCTCGGTCTTTGAGGAGATCTATTCGATGTAATCTCTTTTTGCGATGTGTTTGTCGAGATCCGATGAATTGTGAGTTTATGATCAAGGTTATCTATGAAAGATATTTGGTTCTTCTCTGAACTTTTTATGTGTGCTCATAATATCCTTGCAAGTCTCTTCGAATTATTGGTTTGGTTTGGCTTACTAGATCTATAGTTCTTGCAATGGGAGAAGTGCTTGGCTTTGGGTTCAATCTTGCGGTGCCCTTTCCCAGTGAAGTATGGGCAGCAAGGCACATATTGTATTATTGCCACCGAGGATAAAAAGAAGGGGTTTATATCATATTGATTGAGTTTATCCCAATACATCATGTCATCTTGCTTAAGGCGTTACTCTGTTCTTATGAACTCAATACACTAGATGCATGCTGGATAGCGGTCGATGTGTGGAGTAATAGTAGTAGATGTAGAATCGTTTCGGTTTACTTGTCTCGGACGTGAAGCCTATATACAATGATCATGCCTAGATAGTCTCATAATTATTTGTTTTTCTATCAATTGCTCGACAGTAATTTGTTTACCGGCCATAGAATATCGCTATCATGAGAGAAGCCACTAGAGAAAACTATGGCCCCCGGGTCTATTCTCTTTTATTTGCTGTTCTTATAAACCAAAATACCAAAAATATAAACTATAATCTCTATCAGATCTCACTTTCGTAAGTGACCGTAAAGGGATTGACAACCCCTTATCCTGTTGGCTGCGAAGTTCTTATTTGTTTGTGCAGGTGCGAGGGACTCGCGCGTGGTCTCCTACTGGATTGATACCTTGGTTCTAAAAAACTGAGGGAAATACTTACGCTACTGTGCTGCATCTTCCTTTACTCTTCGAGGGAATACAACGCAAGCTCAAGAGGTAGCACCATCCCGCAATGCCGCTGCCACACCTTGCTACTACCTGCCTCACCCGAAGCCATCACACCCAAGCCGCCGAGCCGTCCCACTCTTGTCATGTCTTCCGTCACCTCCTCCGCGTCAACCAACTCCAACCCGTTCGCCGACGCCAACTCTCCCAACGTCAACGACATCCGCAACCTCAACATCTTTGAGCGGGTGTCGATTCGCCTCTCGCAGGTAGACTTCTCCTACTACACGTGGAAGGTGTATTTTTCCCTCGTGTTCCGGGAGTATCACTCATCGACCACGTGGACGACACCGTCAACTCCAGCCTTGTCCCCGAGTTCCATGACTGGTCCACCATCGTCACCACGATCATCCGCTGGTTCTTCCTCACCATCTCGCCGGACCTCTTCTAGACGGTCGTGGCGGACGGTGACGAATCCTGCGCCTTGTGGATCAAGCTGAATGGGCTCTTCACCGACAACAGCTCTAGCGTCGCGCTTTTTTGCAGCAAGAGTTTTTTGGGTGTCACCAGGACAACACCTCCGCCGACGACTATTGTCGCCGCCTGAAGACTCTCGCTATTGGCGCAAAGATCGATGATGACCTCCTCCTCAGCAGGCTCACCGTCGGGCTCAATGAGGACTTCGGTAACGCCGCGGCGAACCTCAGCCTCATACCCAACCCATCCTTCGCCATGTTCGTTGCATACCTCCGCTTGGAGGAGCGATGGATGAAGCAGGTGAAGGTGAGGGCCATCCACACCTGTCTCGCTGCCGGCACCACCCGCTGCGCCCCTGCCGCAGCGCCACCGGACACCACCGCCATACCCGGCCACCCAGCAGCCGAGGCTGCTCCCGCTGCCCTATGGGCCGCCTGCCCCTCCCTCCCCTCCCGCCGACCGGCACCGCGGGGGCTGGCGCGGTGGAGGCCGCCGTAGCGGCCAGCAGCAGCAGCCGCAGGGCGCCGGCCAGCCCCGTTAGTAGCAGCAGCAGTTCCAGGTGCCCCTCCGTGGGCCTCTGGCTACAACCCGTGGACCGGTGTCGTTCATGCCTACACCATGCCGGTTCCACGGGCTCCTGCACCGACCCTTCAAGTGCTGCGCCCCCGTGCGCATTAGGCGTACTATGCGGCTCCGCAGCCGTACGGAGGATACCCACTGCCGCAGCTGAGCGGCGCCTACGGTCTCCCTGCGGCCCCACCGCCGCCATCGCCGGCCCTGCCGTCGGCGCCTTGGGATCCGACGCTCCTCTCCGCACTGCACACCGCGCCTACGCCGAACAACTACACTGGAGGCGGTGATTGGTACATGGACACCGGGGCTATGGCTCACATGTTTGCTCTGCCTCCTTCACTCCCGTCACCATCGACCGCCGCATCATTGTCGGCGATGGTTCCACTGTCACACCCTGCATTTTGTAACATGTTATTTGCATCAATGAAGCATGAAAATTTGGACCAACAAATTTTTTTTGGCATCATTTGGCTTTTATTTGGAGTTGAGTTTTTCTTCATGTGCTTTTTCATGTGCTCATTAAGTCAACTATTACCTCTTGTAGAATTCATCTCCATACCCAAAACTTCTGCCCAATGATCATGCCAAGTGTTATATAACAGTATAGAATTTTCTTACAAAATTAATTTGGCCAAAATGTATTTCATAAATTTAGTTTTCCAAAACCCCCTGAATTGAGATTTGCACTGCAAGTGCTTGATTTAGGGTGAGGAAATTATTTCAAAAAGTATATTTGAGACCTAGTAGTCATAGGACTCCCTGAAACCACAAGAGTATAATTTTAGAAGTTATTTTGCTATTTTATTTAAAAGCTTTTTCTTAAGGCCAGAAATGGTCTTTAATAGGGAAAAATTATTTAAGTATTTCAAAAATATTTGCCAAAATTCAGGGAGACTCAGAGGACATATATTGTCCATATATAAGAGTTTCAACACTTGGTCATGTTCAAAATAATGGGCTAATCCCTCTAAAACCCTTTCTGGATATTTCAAGCTTTTGAAATATTTACAAAGGAAATATTCTCCAAAAATTCCAAGGAAATTCTATCATGTCACATCTGACATATTTGATGATCTTACCAAGTCCCATGCCTTGGGAAGCAAGAAAACATCATCAAAACCCTTCATAACCATTCTGTCCATATTTGAAGTTTGAGCAACTCTACATTGCCAAACTTGTCCAAATGCTCTCAAACTTGGTGCACATACTAGAAATGCCTAATAAGGCATCTAGACCAAATGGCACAAGATTTGGAATAGAGCAACTTGATCAGATCACCCCAAAACCCTTTCTGTTCAAATGCAAATTTGAACAACCTTACATTACCAACTTTTTACCTGGAGCTTCAAACTTTGTGGGCATGATCATAACCCCAAATGATGAGGCTACACCAAGTGGTGCATCAAGGGGAGATGATTAGCTTGACTCAAACAAGATGAAGCTATTTCTATTGTTTTCTAGGGTTCACCAAAGTTACATTGGCTAGTTTCTTCAAATGAGCCCAAATTTGGTGAAGCACCCTATTTTCACATGTCATTCAATCCTGTTAAGTGTCATGGCAAGTGGAGATCATTTGCTTGACCAAACACTGATCAAACACCTTCTGGCTTTTTACCAAAACCCTCTTCTTGATCACTTTCACCTTTTACCTTGGCCTCAACTTTCTACCACATGTTCAACCAGTTACTAGCTACCTCCAGTAACTTCCCCAGGACCCCAACTCCATGATTGAGGGGTAAGAACCCTAGTTTACCCTGCTGGACAGCCATTTCCTACCAAGTTACCAGCTTCCTCTCTCTCTCACAACATCTCCAGAGCATCCAAGGCTGCAGACGTACTACTTGCATCACCCTGGATACCCCAGAGACGGTGGACGCGTCCAGAGGCCCAATGGCATGCCGTGGCATGCGATAAGGGCGCTCCAGAGCACGCTGCAGTGCGCCCACACACTGTAGCTTCAGCCAATCGCCGGCCCCCGACAGCCTCGGGCTCTCCCCTCGCGCCAGTCGATGCCCCTCGACGTCCGCGACCACCCCGACGCTGTCCCCCTTCCTCCTGCGCCCTCCAGTGGCCGTCGTCGCACGCGCACCGGCCGCCCGCAGCACCCACTCCTCGGCCTCACACGCGCGCACGGCCTGGAACCTTCCCCGCTCCTCCTCTCTCCTCTAATGGACGTAGGGATCGTCCAGCAACTCCGCAGACTCACTCCCGTCGCCCCCCGTGCGCTGTAGCGTCGAGCAGCAGCTCGCCGGCGCACTGGTCCACGGGGCTCCGCCGTTCCCCTATAAATAGGACCCCCCCGAGCCTCTCCAACAGCACTAGCAGCTTCTCCTCATCCCCAGCATCACTCCAGCACCACCAGTTCATCCTCGAAGAGCTCCAGTGCTCGGGATCGACCGGAGCTCCGCCGCGTCGGGCCGCCGGTGATCTCGTAGTACGGGCCTCCTTCGCCCCTCCTTTTGCCTGATCTAGAACCGCCGTGCACCACTGATTCTTTCCCCCCGCTTTCCCCTCTCTGTTGCAGTCGGAATCGGCCGGAGCGGCGACCTCCCGAAGCTCCTCCGCCGTCCCACCTCACCGCCGGCGAACCCGACCTCCCCGGCGTGCCGCACCACCTCCACTACATCCGCCACTTGACGTTGGGTCCGTTCCTGCCCTCCGTTGCCGTCGCCGTGGCCGGAATCGCCGCCGGTGAGCTCGCCGTCGCCGTGGCCGTGAGGTTGGAGATGACAGGCAGGCCCCGCCTGTCATCCTCACCCCTCTCTCCCCCTCCTCTTAGCCACTGACCGCCGGGCCCCGCCCGTCAGGTTTGAAAACCCGACGTGCGCGCGCTGGCACCCGTGCGGCTGGGCTGGTTTGCCATGGGCCGTGCACTGTGGCCCCTCTGGCCCAGTAGCACAGGGGCATTTCTTTTTATTCTTTCTGTAATTATTTCAAACATTTTTACAGAAATGAATATTGGTCCAAATGAAATAATTCCAACTCCTAAGTTCTTGTAATATTCCAACCTATTTAATGGTGTCACTTTCACTCACATC
The DNA here is from genome assembly GCA_902687465.1 of Secale cereale. Classification (NCBI taxonomy): domain Eukaryota; kingdom Viridiplantae; phylum Streptophyta; class Magnoliopsida; order Poales; family Poaceae; genus Secale; species Secale cereale. The sequence goes on along the minus strand of LR738710.1, from coordinate 547,617,171 downwards.
CATGAAACTTTTCTGTTCTGTTCAAATTTAAATTCAATTTTGAGCAATAAAACTCCTGTTCTAAAATCATTAGATTCCATTCTGTTACTCCAAAACTCCAACTAAGAATTTTCCCCATCTTAGAAATCCCTCTAGTATTTAACAAAAATAAGTTGACATTTTTCTGAGCACTTTGATTTTTTTTGTTTTATTTGTGGTCTTATTTTTCCGTTGTTACTATGCGACGTATAGATACCGTATTTGACGAGGTTGCTGAAGAAGGAGAAGGAGAAGGATTTGAAGACTTTTGAAGACCAAGCCAATCCAGGCAAGCAGCCCTTTGACCATGATACACTTGTTCCACGGAACCCGTTTGTTTCCGATGCATGATGATAGGGTTACGGTGGTAACCTAGTTGAAACACCACATAATGCATGCTTTACTCTTGATCTTGCTATGTGCTAGATGACATGCAAATAGTTAGTGATGATGCTTAGTGATGCATGTGTGATTTGAACCTTCGTGGTTGAAAATCTTTGCATGAACCCATCGGGTGCCCCTAATGCCCGAGGGTGATGTTGAGTTAGGTCGTCACTTGAGGAAGAAGTGATGTGCCGGTAAATCTTGTGCATGGGTGAAATAATGGATTAGATTTATGTGTGACTACCATCCCAACCAAGCATGTGCAACCACACTACCCCTTATGGGACGGGGCTTTATTGATTACTTAGGTCGATACTAGCATGGTGCCCGCATTACTAGTGACGGGAAGACTTGAGGTCTTTCCCGGGACGGGGTCGTGCTTGGATAGACGACCATGACTGTTTTCACAGGGCACCGGACACACCGTTGGTCCCTTCGGGTACGCGTGACATTGAAATTAGGGCAAGTCCCGTGATCTATTGTTTGTACCCGAGGGCCGTGTACCAACGAGTGGACTCTATGTTAGTGTCGTCTAAGGAAAGGTAATGACCGGGTGCTTACCCCGGGTACTTGAGGTACCGCGGGTCGTGGATGACACGGAAGTTCCCCGGATCTTGTGGGTAAAGTGTGCAACCTCTGCAGAGTGTAAAACTATTCGAATAGCCGTGTCCACGGTCATGGACAGTTGGGTGATGCTACTTAAACTATGTCCAGAATTTTACTTCATCGGTGAAAGTATGTATGTGATGAGTCAAGGTAGTGACTTGACTCGATGAGTTGAATCATATTCATGTTGATATCGGTAACCTGTCTTCGAGGTTACGCGAGCTTATTGATGCATAAACTTGATGGTAGAATATTTATTCTAGCCCCTTGCTAGATTGTTCATTATTGTTCAATTGCACTGTTACTTTGAACCACATCATGGATTGCTTGCGAGTACATTCAAAGTACTCATTGGCTTGCCACTGGTTATTTAATTGGCCAGGCTTGGAGGAACAGGAATATGAGGAAGAGTTCTTTGGAGACGATCATGCGAACTAGGACGCTATCCCAGTCAGAATGCCTGTAGGGTTAAGGCAGATGGCATGGGTTCTACCTACTATCGAAGTCTTCCGCTATTTGAGTTATTTGCTATTCAGCCCTTGAGGCTTTATCTATGTAAGACTTGGCCATAATGGCCATAATTTGTGTAAGACGATATGTATGGATGTAAGACTCTTGTTATTCAGCTTCTGTGTGTTCAGTGAGCATTGATCTCTAGGATCACTGTACACGTGCATTCGGTGATCTCGACTTCTAAGTCGGGGTCCCCACAGAGCTGGTACCAGAGCCATCCTGACTGTAGGAAGCCTTAGTTAGCATGGACGTTAGTTAGATGAGACCCTTTTTAAAAAATCTTCTGAACCTCTCTTCTTTTCTAAACTTGAGATTTCATCAGCTTATTAACCTCTCCTATTCCACCCTTGTAGATGGCCGCTGTACCCGAAGAGCACCTGACCACTGGGTTTCCCTTGCTTCTCAAGGATAGCCTCCAGGAGTGTCAGTTCCACCGGGCGCCCATCCTCACCTACCTTGAGCATTGGGTTAGCGACACTGAGGTGGAGTACCATGTGGAAGTGATCATGAAGGCAAACGATCCTCCCACAAGTTGGTTCTTCGAGGGACCCCAGATGGCAACACTACCTCTCGCTGTCGAGGCTGCTGCACTCAAGGCACTAACCCGTCTCCGCGAGCTTCTTCCGGAGATGGCAGCCAAGATGACAACTCGCTTCTTACCTTACCGGAAGGAAGGTGAAGAAGAAAGCAGCGCACTAGCCCCTCCACTGAAGGAAGGACTCTTGCTTCGGTTCCAGACCTACTTCAGTCTATGTGCCGACAGCTTGGCACAAGACTTGGCCTCGGAATCAATGAAGCTTCGAGAAGAACTTCACAAGACCAAGGCACTTCTTCGTCGAGCTCAAGAGAAGACTAATAGGATCAAGAAGGAAGGAGCACCTTCTGGACAGTCCGCTATCGCATATCGAGGCGGAAGGCCCTCCGAGGATGTATCTTCCAAGAATGAAGAACCACCTCGGCGACGCCGGATGACGGCAAGGGAATATCGCAAGCTTTTCCCTGCACCACCGACGAAGCACCGTCGTATCCAACTCCTCCACTCCCCCACACCCTCAAGTGACAAAGGGGCCCAGACAGATGAAGACAAGGAGGAAGACCCAGAAGAGCCGGAATACGCGACCGAGCATTCCGCCGCTTAGGCATTATTCACTACTTGGATATGCCAGTTGTGACCTCTACGGTAGGATAGGTCGTGTAACCCCTATGCGCAGAACCAGGGACAAGGCCGCGGGATGCCACCAAGGAACCCAGCTCCTAGCAATCCACCTAACCATGGGAAGGGGCGTGTGAATCACGTCACTGCTGAAGAAGCCCTGGAAGACCCGGACGTCGTGCTGGGTACGTTCCTTGTCAACTCAGCACCTGAAATTGTCTTGTTTGATTCTGGAGCAATGCATTCATTTGTCACTCAAAGATTTGCATTAAAAAGTGGCATGACCCCTACACCCCTGAATAACCCTATGGTGGTACAAACCCCCGGAGCCGAGATGAGAGCCAAGATAGGCTGCAAAGGAGTCGGTATTACCATTAACGGTGTAGACTTCCTAGCAGACCTCATCATCCTAAGATCGCAAGGCTTGGATGTGATCTTAGGGATGGATTGGCTCAGTAAGCACCAAGGCTTGTTAGACTGTGCCAATCGGACAGTCACTGTGACCAATGACCAAGGAGTCAAAGTCAAGTTTGCTTCCAACTCCTCTTCCGCTCAAGCCGCTCAAGTCAACTGTCTGTCTGAAGTTGAGCTAGAGCAAGTACCGGTGGTATGTGAGTATCCTGATGTCTTTCCGGATGAGCTACTGGGTATGCCCCCTGACCGTGACATTGAGTTCATCATCGAGCTCGTGCCCGGAGCAGGACCCATCTATAAGAAGCCTTATAGAATGGGGACGGAAGAATTAGCCGAGTTGAAGAAGCAGTTGGAAGAACATCTGAGGAAGGGATTTATCCGCCCAAGTGCCTCCCCTTGGGGATCTCCTGTTCTGTTTGTGGCAAAGAGGGACGGTACCATCCGCTTATGCATTGACTATCGTTCCCTCAATGAAGTTACAATCAAGAACAAATATCCACTTCCCAAGATCGAAGATCTGTTTGATCAGCTCAGCGGAGCCAAGGTGTTCTCCAAGATCGACCTCAGATCTGGGTACTACCAGCTGAAGATCAGACCCCAAGATATTCCGAAGACGGCATTCGTAACCAGATATGGCCTGTACGAGTGCACGGTCATGTCCTTTGGGTTAACCAATGCCCCAGCCTACTTCATGTATCTCCTGAATAAAGTCTTCATGGAATATTTGGACAAGTTCGTTGTTGTCTTCATTGATGACATTCTTGTCTTCTCGAAGTCGGAGGAAGAGCACGAGCAGCATCTGAGGATGGTCCTAGACAAGCTTCGGGAGCACCAACTGTATGCCAAATCAGCAAGTGTGAGTTCTGGCTGCATAAAGTTGGATTCTTAGGTCATGTCTTGACCGAGGAAGGATTATCTGTTGATCCCGCAAAGATCGAAGCTGTGACCCAATGGCAATCTCCAACGACCGCCAAGGAAGTCAGAAGTTTCCTCGGGCTTGTGGGCTATTACCGCAAATTCGTGGAAGGATTCTCTAGCATTGCACGACCAATGACTCAGCTCCTCAAGAAGGACAAGAAGTTCGAGTGGACGCCAAAATGTGAAGAGAGCTTCCAAGAGCTCAAGAAGAGATTGACCACCGCCCCAGTTCTGGCAACACCTGATATTCACAAGGAGTTCGTGATATATTGTGATGCCTCTCGAACCGGATTGGGAAGCGTTCTGATGCAAGAAGGCCGAGTCATAGCATACCTCTCCAGGCAGCTACGACCCCATGAGGAGAACTACGCTACTCACGATCTTGAGCTAGCGGCAGTGGTTCATGCCTTGAAGGCATGGCGGCATTACCTCCTAGGGAAACGGTGTGAGATCTACACAGACCACAAAAGTCTGAAGTACATTTTCACCCAAAAGGAATTGAACATGAGGCAGCGAAGATGGTTGGAACTCATCAAAGACTATGACCTCAGTGTTCAATATCACCCCGGGAAGGCTAACGTGGTGGCCGATGCCTTAAGCAGGAAGGCTTGCTCTTTGAATGTTGTTATTCAAGAAAGGCAGCCAACCTTGTTTAAGGAACTCGAACAATTCAGTTTGGAATTGGTCACCCCTGGATTTCTGGATCATTTGGAAGTCAGACCGACCCTGATGGACGAAGTCAAGAAGGCACAAGATGGACACGCAAGCATTGAAGGCATCAAGAAGAAGATGAAGCTAGGCAAGGCCCCAGGATTCTCCGAAGACGAGCACGGGATTGTTTGGTACAAAGGCGGCATCTGCGTACCAAACAACGCAGAGCTGAAGAACCTGATTCTGCAGGAAGCCCACGACACTCCGTATTCCATCCACCCCGGAGGAACCAAGATGTACCAAGACTTGAAGGCACGGTTCTGGTGGCACGAGATGAAAAGAGAGATTGCGACCTATGTTGCAAAGTGTGATGTGTGCCAAAAGGTCAAGGCTAAATATCAGCGACCTGCTGGATTGCTTCAACCACTCAAAGTTCCTGAGTGGAAGTGGGATAAAGTCGGAATGGACTTCATCACTGGATTACCGAGGTCGAATAGAGGACATGACTCTATCTGGGTCATAGTCGATGATTTGACCAAGGTGGCCCATTTCATTCCAGTCAAGACCACTTATGATGGCAACCGGCTGGCATCTCTCTACATCGACAGAATCGTAAGTCTTCACGGCGTTCCCAAGGAGATTGTGTCAGATCGAGGAACCCAGTTCACCTCGAGGTTCTGGAAGAAGTTCCAAGAAGCCTTGGGAACCAAGTTATCTTTCAGCACGGCTTTCCACCCACAGACCGGAGGTCAGACAGAACGAGTAAATCAGATTCCCGAAGATATGCTCCGAGCCTGTGTCTTGGCATATGGAGCCAAGTGGGAAGATTGTCTCTCTTTTGCCGAGTTCTCCTATAACAACAGTTACCAGTCGAGCCTTCAGATGGCACCATTCGAGGTGTTGTACGGACGCATATGTCGCACACCCCTCAACTGGTCAGAGACTGGAGAAGGACTAGTCTTTGGACCGGATATTCTCCGCGCAGCAGAAGAGCAAGTCCAACTAGTCAGAGAATGTTTGAAGGCAGCCAAGTCAAGACAAAAGAGCTATGCTGACACTCACCATCGGAACATGAGTTTCCATGTCGGGGACCATGTGTACCTGTGAGTAACTCCTCTGAAGGGAACCAAGCGTTTCCACGTCAAGGGGAAGCTCGCACCAAGGTTCATCGGACTGTTTGAGATCACTGCACGACGAGGAGAAGTGGCTTACCAGCTGGAACTACCACCTGAGCTATCCGATGTGCACAATGTATTCCATGTGTCACAACTCCGGAAATGTCTCCAAGTTCCAGACAAGCCCAATCTCTACAAGGATGTTGATCACCAAGCCATTGATCTGCAGCCTGATTTGACCTACCGTGAGAAGCCCATTCGCATTCTGGACGAAGCAGAACGACGGACGCGAAGCCGTACCATCAAGTACTTCAAGGTCCAGTGGAACAACCACACCGAAGCAGAAGCAACCTGGGAACGTGAAGACTATCTTAGATCCGAGTTTCCCGATCTCTTTTAAGACCTAGTTTAGGAATCTCGGGGACGAGATTCTTGTAAGGGGGGTAGGTCTGTCACACCCTGCATTTTGTAACATGTTATAGGCATCAATGAAGCATGAAAATTTGGACCAACAATTTTTTTTGGCATCATTTGGCTTTTATTTGGAGTTGAGTTTTTCTTCATGTGCTTTTTCATGTGCTCATTAAGTCAACTATTACCCCTTGTAGAATTCATCTCCATACCCAAAATTCTGCCCAATGATCATGCCAAGTGTTATATAACAGTATAGAATTTTCTTACAAAATTAATTTGGCCAAAATGTATTTCATAAATTTAGTTTTCCAAAAACCCCTGAATTGAGATTTGCACTGCAAGTGCTTGATTTAGGGTGAGGAAATTATTTCAAAAAGTATATTTGAGACCTAGTAGTCATAGGACTCCCAGAAACCACAAGAGTATAATTTTAAAAGTTATTTTCCTATTTTATTTAAAAGCTTTTTCTTAAGGCCAGAAATGGTCTTTAATAGGGAAAAATTATTTAAGTATTTCAAAAATATTTGCCAAAATTCAGGGAGACTCAGAGGACATATATTGTCCATATATAAGAGTTTCAACACTTGGTCATGTTCAAAATAATGGGCTAATCCCTCTAAAACCCTTTCTGGATATTTCAAGCTTTTGAAATATTTACAAAGGAAATATTCTCCAAAAATTCCAAGGAAATTCTAGCATGTCACATATGACATATTTGATGATCTTGCCAAGTCCCATGCCTTGGAAAGCAAGAAAACATCATCAAAACCCTTCATAATCATTCTGTCCATATTTGAAGTTTGAGCAACTCTACATTGCCAAACTTGTCCAAATGCTCTCAAACTTGGTGCACATACTAGAAATGCCTAATAAGGCATCTAGACCAAATGGCACAAGATTTGGAATAGAGCAACTTGATCAGATCACCCCAAAATCCTTTCTGTTCAAATGCAAATTTGAACAACCTTACATTACCAACTTTTTACCTGGAGCTTCAAACTTTGTGGGCATGATCATAACCCCAAATGATGAGGCTACACCAAGTGGTGCATCAAGGAGAGATGATTAGCTTGACTCAAACAAGATGAAGCTATTTCTGTTGTTTTCTAGGGTTCACCAAAGTTACATTGGCTAGTTTCTTCAAATGAGCCCAAATTTGGTGAAGCACCCTATTTTCACATGTCATTCAATCCTGTTAAGTGTCATGGCAAGTGGAGATCATTTGCTTGACCAAACACTGATCAAACACCTTCTGGCTTTTTACCAAAACCCTCTTCTTGATCACTTTCACCTTTTACCTTGGCCTCAACTTTCTACCACATGTTCAACCAGTTACTGGCTACCTCCAGTAACTTCCCCAGGACCCCAGCTCCATGATTGAGGGGTAAGAACCCTAGTTTACCCTGCTGGACAGCCATTTCCTACCAAGTTACCAGCTTCCTCTCTCTCTCACAGCATCTCCACAGCATCCAAGGCTGCAGACGTACTACTTGCATCACCCTGGATACCCCAGACACGGTGGACGCGTCCAGAGGCCCAATGGCATGCCGTGGCATGCGATAAGGGCGCTCCAGAGCACGCTACAGTGCGCCCACGCACTGTAGCTTCAGCCAATCGCTGGCCCCCGACAGCCTCGGGCTCTCCCCTCGCGCCAGTCGATGCCCCTCGACGTCCGCGACCACCCCGGCGCTGTCCCTCCTCCTCCTGCGCCCTCCAGTGGCCGTCGTCGCACGCGCACCGGCCGCCCGCAGCACCCACTCCTCGGCCTGACACGCGCGCATGGCCTGGAAGCTGCCCCGCTCCTCCTCTCTCCTCTAATGGACGTAGGGGTCGTCCAGCAACTCCGCAGACTCACTCCCGTCGCCCCCCTCCCCCCGTGCGCTGTAGCGTCGAGCAGCAGCTCGCCGGCGCACTGGTCCACGGGGCTCCAACGTTCCCCTATAAATAGGACCCCCCCGAGCCTCTCCAACAACACCAGCAGCTTCTCCTCATCCCCAGCATCACTCCAGCACCACCAGTTCATCCCCGAAGAGCTCCAGTGCTCGGGATCGACCGGAGCTCCGCCGCGTCGGGCCTCCTCCGCCCCTCCTTTTGCCCGATCTAGAACCGCCGTGCACCACTGATTCTTTCCCCCCGCTTTCCCCTCTCTGTTGCAGTCGGAATCGGCCGGAGCGGCGACCTCCCGAAGCTCCTCCGCCGTCCCACCTCACCGCCGGCGAACCCGACCTCCCCGGCGTGCCGCACCACCTCCACTACATCCGCCACTCGACGCTGGGTTCGTTCCTGCCCTCCGTTGCCATCGCTGTGGCCGGAATCGCCGCTGATGAGCTCGCCGTCGTCGTGGGCGTGAGGTTGGAGATGACAGGCAGGCCCCGCCTGTCATCCTCACCCCTCTCTCCCCTTCCTCTCAGCCACTGACCGCCGGGCCCCGCCCGTCAGGTTTGAAAACCTGACGTGCGCGCGCCGGCACCCGTGCGTCTGGGCTGGTTTGCCTTGGGCCGTGCACTGTGGCCCCTCTGGCCCAGTAGCACAGGGGCATTTCTTTTTATTCTTTCTGTAATTATTTCAAACATTTTTGCAGAAATGAATATTGGTCCAAATGAAATAATTCCAACTCCTAAATTCTTGTAATATTCCAACCTATTTAATGGTGTCACTTTCACTCACATCCATGAAACTTTTCTGTTATGTTCAAATTTAAATTCAATTTTGAGCAATAAAACTCCTGTTCTAAAATCATTAGATTCCATTCTGTTACTCCAAAACTCCAACTAAGAATTTTCCCCATCTTAGAAATCCCTCTAGTATTTAACAAAAATAAGTTGACATTTTTTTGAGCACTTTGATTTTTTTGTTTTATTTGTGGTCTTATTTTTCCGTTGTTACTATGCGACGTATAGATACCGTATTTGACGAGGTTGCTGAAGAAGGAGAAGGAGAAGGATTTGAAGACTTTTGAAGACCAAGCCAATCCAGGCAAGCAGCCCTTTGACCATGATACACTTGTTCCATGGAACCCGTTTGTTTCCGATGCATGATGATAGGGTTACGGTGGTAACCTAGTTGAAACACCACATAATGCATGCTTTACTCTTGATCTTGCTATGTGCTAGATGACATGCAAATAGTTAGTGATGATGCTGAGTGATGCATGTGTGATTTGAACCTTCGTGGTTGAAAATCTTTGCATGAACCCATCGGGTGCCCCTAATGCCCGAGGGTGATGTTGAGTTAGGTCGTCACTTGAGGAAGAAGTGATGTGCCGGTAAATCTTGTGCATGGGTGAAATAATGGATTAGATTTATGTGTGACTACCGTCCCAACCAAGCATGTGCAACCACACTACCCCTTATGGGACGGGGCTTTATTGATTACTTAGGTCGATACTAGCATGGTGCCCGCATTACTAGTGACGGGAAGACTTGAGGTCTTTCCCGGGACGGGGTCGTGCTTGGATAGATGACCATGACTGCTTTCACAGGGCACCGGACACACCGTTGGTCCCTTCGGGTACGCGTGACATTGAAATTAGGGCAAGTCCCGTGATCTATTGTTTGTACCCGAGGGCCGTGTACCAACGAGTGGACTCTATGTTAGTGTCGTCTAAGGAAAGGTAATGACCGGGTGCTTACCCCGGGTACTTGAGGTACCGCGGGTCGTGGATGACACGGAAGTTCCCCGGATCTTGTGGGTAAAGTGCGCAACCTCTGCAGAGTGTAAAACCATTGGAATAGCCGTGTCCACGGTCATGGACAGTTGGGTGGTGCTACTTAAACTATGTCCAGAATTTTACTTCATCGATGAAAGTATGTATGTGATGAGTCAAGGTAGTGACTTGACTCGATGAGTTGAATCATATTCATGTTGATATCGGTAACCTGTCTTCGAGGTTACGCGAGCTTATTGATGCATAAACTTGATGGTAGAATATTTATTCTAGCCCCTTGCTAGATTGTTCATTATTGTTCAATTGCACTGTTACTTTGAACCACATCATGGGTTGCTTGCGAGTACATTCAAAGTACTCATTGGCTTGCCACTGGTTATTTAATTGGCCAGGCTTGGAGGAACAGGAATATGAGGAAGAGTTCTTTGGAGACGATCATGCGAACTAGGACACTATCCCAGTCAGAATGCCTGTAGGGTTAAGGCAGATGGCATGGGTTCTACCTACTATCGAAGTCTTCCGCTATTTGAGTTATTTGATATTTAGCCCGTGAGGCTTTATCTATGTAAGACTTGGCCATAATGTCCATAATTTGTGTAAGACGATATGTATGGATGTAAGACTCTTGTTATTCAGCTTCTGTGTGTTCAGTGAGCATTGATCTCTGGGATCACTGTACACGTGCATTCGGTGATCTCGACTTCTAAGTCGGGGTCCCCACATCCACCCTCCCTATCACACATGTTGGGCACACTTATTTTCCTTCTAATTCCATGCCTATTACTTTGTCTAACATACTTGTGTCACCTCATCTTATTAAGAACCTTGTTTCTGTTCGTTATTTAACTCGTGAAAATCCTGTTACCGTTGAATTTGATGATCTTGGTTTTTGTGTCAAGGACGCTTGAACCAGGATGGTACTTCACCGATGTGACAACCTCGACAAGCTCAATCTGGTGCATCCGCCGTCCACCTCCACCACTGCATCGGTTGCTCTCTCCACCGACGTCGATCTCTGGCACGCTCGTTTGGGTCATCCCAACCCCGTCACACTTCGTCATATTCTTAGGAGTTTCAGTTTCAGTTGTAATAAGATAGAGGATCACACCTGTCATGCCTGTCGTGTCGGCGAACATGTTCGCCTCCCATTTAATAGAGAGAATTCCTTAGTTGGTCCTTTCTTAAAATTTGCTTCCCTATTTGGCCCAAAATAAAAATTTCTCCCTATTTGACACGTAAAGTAAATTTTGTTTCTTATATGACACTTTCATCCATTTTAGAAACTAATGGGGTTAAAATGTGAAGTGAAAAGGCTATTTTGCCCCTGTTCCATTGTGTACTATCCTGGATGTGGTATAAAGGCAATCAGTTCACCCCTATTTTAATATTTTGCTCTAATATTTTGTACTAGCATATCTATGATCAGTAAAATAGTTTTTCTCGAATAAGTACTGTACCGTATACACTTGTTCGATCTGATTTTGTTGCAAGTTATACTTATCAAGTATGGAAAAAATGAATTTAGTAAGTACGTAGAAGCGTGTACATGACAGTGATAAAGATGTTATTTATTTGAAAAAAGCATCAAGGGTGTGTAGCATTATTTATGCGTAATTACATGGCTTACTTCTTGTTTATCTAACTACCAGCTAGATATGCATGCAAAGAGTCATGCATGGCTTGATAGCTAAGGGTGCTGTGACGAATGTACTATGCGCATACACAATTGTTTAAGATGAAAACATTTATTAAAAAATGTGATCAAGATGGACGCGTAATTCTAGTGATTGCCTATGCTCCTACTGAAGTACAAATTATACGTGTGCATGCATGCTTTGCTATACATGAATCAAAGCCAGATCAATCAACTGACACAGCACGTACGGCCAGATTACATAAGGAAGAAAATATGATAGCATACATATACATGTGCATCATCCATTGAACATCCCTAAAACATGTATGAAGTGATTGATTTTTTTACTACATTCATAATAGTTACACAATGCACTAGGGGCAAAATGGTATTTTCATCTCGTACTTAACACCGTTAGTGCCTAAAACGGATGGAAGTGTCATATAAGGAACACAAATTATTTTAGGTGTCAAACAGGGAATTTTATTTTATTTTAGGCCAAATAGGGAAGCAAATTTTAAGAAAGGGTCAAATAAAGAATTCTCTCCATTTAATAACTCTACCGCCATAGCTTCTTTTCCTTTTCAGTTGATTCATAGCGATGTGTGGACCTCTCCGGTTCCTAGTAATTCGGGCTATTTATATTATCTGGTTATCCTTGATGATTATTCTCACCGTGTGTGGATGTTTCCTTTATGACGAAAGTCGGATGCACTCTCCACTTTGACGACTTTTTACTCCTATGTCAGCATGCAGTTTGGGCGCCCCATTCAAGCTCTTCAGACTGACAATGAAAAAGAGTTTGACAACCTTTCCTTCCGCACTTTTCTGTCACACCACGACACAATTTTCCATCTCACATGCCCGTATACTTCACAATAGAACGGTCGAGCCGAACGCGTCCTTCGCACTCTGAACGACTGCGTTTGCACACTCTTGTTCCATGCTAATGTGTCGCCTCATTTCTGGTCGTACGCACTCGCTACTGCTTCACTTCTCCTTAACATTCACCCTTGCCATCCACGGCGGAATTATGCACCTCACCATCTTCTCTTTGGTACGCCCCCATCTTATGATGGCTTGCGTATTTTCGGGAGCCTTTGATATCCTAGCATTGCCGACTCCGCTCCTCACAAACTCGCACCTCGTTCTGTCGCTTGCATCTTCATCGGCTACCCCTCTAACTCCAAGGGATATTGGTGCTACGATCCCATCTCCCACCGTGTGTTCACCTCCCGGCACGTTTACTTTGATGAGCATGTGTTTCCGTTTCAGCAGGTACCCCCGGCTGTTCCTCCCACCACCGGTGACGCGGGCTCCTCGATGTCTCTCCTAGGGCGCTTGCGCGCCTCTCTTGGCCCGCCCCTTGGCTTTGAGGCGCGCCCCCGCATGCAGCGGCTCCTATCGTCGCGGCCCCGATGTTGGTGCTCACGGCACCCTCGGCGCCCCCGGTGGCCGCGCCCCCACCCGACGTCTGTGGCCGGTCCGGTCACCCGTGCTCGAACGGACGTTTTTTGCCCGAGCTTGCGCTACACCTCGGATGACTACGTCCATGCGACGTCCAACTCTGAGCCGTCGCCGTTGTCGTCCTCTGTTCGAGCCGCTCTTCGTGACCCGCTTTGGATGGCTGCGATGCAAGAGGAGTTTGACGCCTTGTTGTGCAACCGGACGTGGCAGCTTGTTCCCCGTCCCCGGCACGCCAATGTGATTACCGGGAAGTGGGTCTTTAAACACAAGCTCCGTCCTGATGGTACCCTTGATCGCTATAAAGCGCGCTGGGTCATTTGTGGCTTCCGACGGCGTGCTGGCATCGACTTCACCGACACCTTTGCTTCGGTCGTCAAGCCCAGCATGATACGCATGGTTCTCCACCTGCGGTCTCTCGTGCTTGGCCAATGCACCAGATGGACGTCTCCAACGCCTTCCTCCATGGTCACCTCGAGGAGCAGGTCTTCTGCTAGCAGCCCACCAGGTTTGTTGACCCGACGCTTCCCGACCACGTGTGCCTGCTTTCGCGGTCCTTGTACGAACTCAAGCAGGCTCCACACGCTTGGTACCAGCGCATTGCAGCGTTTCTTCTCTAGCTTGGGTTCTGCTCTACCCGCTCGGACGCCTCGCTCTTCGTCTATCATCAGGTCTCTCACATGGCCTTCTTGCTTCTCTATGTCGACGACATCATCCTGACGGCATGTACGGCTGCTCTCCTCAGTCAGCGCACGGCTCGTCTTCGCACTGAGTTCGCCATCAAGGAATTGGGTCCTTTGCATTACTTCCTTGGTGTCGAGGTGGTGCGCCGTCCGGATGGTTTTTTATTCATCAGTGGATGTACGCTCACGAGCTCATGGAGCGAGCCCGCATGCTTAACTACAAGCCACCGCTACGCCTGTTGATATGAAGGCCAAGCTTTCTGCCACAGATGGTTCTCCTGCTTCAGATGCTGCTTTCTATCGGTCTATCGTTGGTGCTCTCCAGTACCTCACTCTGACTCGACCGGAGATCCAGTATGTCCTGCAGCAGGTGTGTCTTCATATGCATGCTCCTCGAGACGTTCACTGGGCTGCCGTCAAGCGGATTCTCCGCTATATCTGTGGCACCATGGATCTTGGCGTCACGCTTCACGCCGCCGCCGACACCACCCTCACCACCTACTCCGATGTAGACTGTGCGGGCTGTCCTGACACTCGTCGCTCCACTTCGGGCTATTGTGTCGAACTTGGACCCTCACTTATCTCGTGGTCGTCTAAGCAATAACCTACGGTCTCCCGTTCCAGTGCTGAGGCTGAGTATCGTGCGGTGGCCAATGCCGCCGCCGAGTGTTCGTGGCCTCGCCAGCTGCTTAAGGAGCTCCCTTACCCTGTTGACCGTGCCACGGTGGTCTACTACGACAACGTCTCGGCAGTATACCTCTCCGCTAACCCAGTGCATCATCGACGGACCAAGCATATTGAGTTGGATATTCATTTTGTTTGGGAACAGGTGGCCCTTGGCCATATTCGTGTTTTACACATCCCTACTTCCCAACAATTTACCGATATTATGACCAAGGGCTTGCCTACGGCGTCATTTGAGGAGTTCTGGTCCAGTCTTTGCGTCAGCCACGGTGCCGCTTCGACTATGGGGGGGTGTTGAGTATTTGTGTTATGTGCATATTGTGTATTGGGCCCATCTCCTAGTTCCTTGTATAGTTGAGGTCCGTGGCCCACCTTTGTACATCATATATACGTGCCTATGCACGAAGAGGAATACATTATTCAATCATACATGCCCGCGTGCTCGAGGCCGCCCATGGCCATCCCCCCAGCTCGCCGCCTCCGCTTGCCCGCCTCGTGACTCGCTGCGCCTGCTCACACCACCCGCACCTCGCGCAGCTCGTCGCGCCCCCGCTCGCCCGCTCGTGCGCCTCGCGGCTCGGCCCGCCCGCCTCACACGCCCCACAGTTCGCCTCCGCAGCTTCTGCTCTGCCTGTGCGTCGCTCGCGCGCGCCGCACCCTGCGAGCTCGTGCTGCTCTGCCCATGCGGAATGACATGCGCGTGGCCTTGCAGTCAACGGTGACGAGTAGAAGGTGGTCGAGCGGGGCGGAGGGCGCGTCGGAGTAGTGTGCCTCGGCGTTGGCACAGAGGAGGAGAGATATGGGATAGGGGTGGGCCAGCGAATAAAATAAAGGAATGGAGATCTTTTTTTCAGGGGTAAAGCATTTATTTAAAAGACAAACCAAGTCCACAAGTTCATAAAGACTCCCAACAGTCTTGGTTGCATACCTCGCAATTTTTTTTAAACATAACCCGGAATATCCTCTACAACAATCGGCAAGATAAAATCTGGTGGCTCAAAAAGCCACATGTTATTCCTCTCGATGCTAATCCCCTCTTTTGCAAGTCTATGCGCTGCACCATTAGCAGTTCTTCTCACCCAGCTCACATTGTGCTCCTTTGTAGTCCTAAGGAGTGCCTTTACTTCCTCTACCAGTGGCCCGATGGCGGAGAGGTTCTTACTTCTGTATTGATCATTCCCACCACCTCCTTGCTATCAAACTCAAGGTGTATCTTCTGAAATCCTTGCTGGATTGCAAAGCGCACTGCATGTCTATTGGCCATCACTCCAAGCACTTGAGGGTAAGAGATGCCTGGGAGAAACGTCGTCGCCCGTCCTATGAATGCACTATCGCGATCCTGCAGAAGCACGCCTCCACCCCCATTATAACCTGTCTTTGTTATAGCTCCATCAGCATTAGCTTTGATCCATCCCGTGTCAGGTGGCTTCCACCCATCAACCACCTTCGGGCCTCCCTGTGTGAGAGGTCTGCCGTGCACCTCCTTCCACTCCTTCATGTGAGTGACCACCCTCTCCGCGACCGATCGCGCCTCCGAGATTCACTTCCCATCTCTCGCCTCATTTCTCGCCAACCAGAGACATACAACGCCTGGATCATCGTGTCTCACTCATCATCACTCGCACCCGCTATCCACTCTTGCATCCATGCTAAAATAGCAGCGAAGGAATCGTCCATCTCTGGCGGTGTGGTAACAGGGGCATCCATCTCTTCTCGCATCAGCTGCCAAAAAGTTTGGAGTGGGGGCTGAGGGAGTCCTGGATTATGGGGTCCTCGGGCGTTCGGGCTATGTAACATGCGCCGGACTAATGGGCCATGAAGATACAAGACGGAAGACTACCCCCCGTGTCCGGATAGGACTCTCCTTGGCGTGGAAGGCAAGCTTGGCATGCGGATATGAAGATTCCTTTCTCTATAAATCGACTCTGTATAACCCTAGCCCCCTTCGGTGTCTATATAAGCCGGAGGGTTTAGTGTGTAGAGGCCTTCATAATCATACAGACTAGACATCTAGGGTTTAGTCATTACGATCTCGAGGTAGATCAACTCTTGTAACCCCTATACTCATCAAAGCCAATCTAGCAGGAAGTAGGGTATTACCTCCGTCAAGAGGGCCCGAACCTGGGTAAAACATCGTGTCCCTTGCCTCTTGTTACCTTCAATCCTTAGACGCACAGTTCGGGACCCCCTACCCGAGATTTGCCGGTTTTGACACCGACATTTGTGCTTTCATTGAGAGTTCCACTGTGCCGTCGTCGAAAGGCTCGATGACTTCATCGATCGTCTACAACAATGCCGCTGGGAAGGAGATTTTTCTCCCCGGTCAGATCTTCATGTTCGGTGGCTTCGCGCTGCGTGCCAACTCACTTGGTCACCTAGAGCAGATCAATAGCTACGCCCCTGGTCACCAGATCAGTATTGGAAATTTGAACTATGTCGCTAACATCCGAGGAGACTTGATCTTCCAAGGGTTCGCGGCTCCACCTACCGCTCCGGCCTTAGATTCGGAACGCGTAACCAAGTCCGAAGATGGGAGTCTAGAGCCTGCCGAACTATCCGCGGCTATAAAGCTTAACACTGGAAAACCGGAGAGCATAGCGCCATCGGCAGTTATCACGAAGCCAGACTCTTCTCCGGACACTAGCTCCAAACCCCCAGAGTCCGCGTCTTGCGAGCTCGGTTAGGGAACTCCGGTCCTCATCCAAGCCTCACTCTTAAACGAGGCTCTGGACTTAATGTGATCCCTCGCCATCACAGAGGAACTGCTTCCGGATTGCACCCAGCCCGGACTAGGGGCTGAAAATAGGGAACTTTACTTCCCACCCACCATCCACTTTATAGCCACCGTCGAGGATTTAACTGACATGATCGACTACGCCTCCGAGGACATCGACGGTATAGACGACGATGCTGGAGAGGAGCAGGCCCAAAACCCGCCGTTCACCGGACGCTGATACGTCTCCAATGTATCTACTTTTCCAAACACTTTTGCCCTTGTTTTGGACTCTAACTTGCATGATTTGAATGGAACTAACCCGGACTGACGTTGTTTTCAGCAGAGTTTCCATGGTGTTGTTTTTGTGCAGAAATAAAAAGTTCTCGAATGACCTGAAAATCCACGGAGAATTATTTTGGAAAATATAAAAATACCTGCAAGAAGATCCAGACCAGGGGGCCCACACCCTGTCCACGAGGGTGGGGGGCGCCCCCCTAGGGCGTGCCCCCTGCCTCGTGGGCCCCCTGGTGCTCCACCGACGTATCCCCAGATCCTATATATTCACTTTCGAGGAGAAAAAAATCAGAGAGAAATAATTATCGCGTTTGACAATACGGAGCCGCCGCCAAGCCCTAATATCTCTCGGGAGGGCTGATCTGGAGTCCGTTCGGGGCTCCGGAGAGTGGAGATCGTCGCCATCGTCATCATCAACCTTCCTCCATCACCAATTCCGTGATGCTCACCGCCGTGTGTGAGTAATTCCATCGTACGCTTGCTAGACGGTGATGGGTTGGATGGGATCTATCATGTAATCGAGTTAGTTTTGTTAGGGTTTGATCCCTAGTATCCACTATGTTCTGAGATTGATGTTGCTATGACTTTGCTACGCTTAATGCTTGTCACTAGGGCCCGAGTGCCATGATTTCAGATCTGAACCTATTATGTTTTCATGAATATATGTGTGTTCTCGATCCTATCTTGCAAGTCTATAGTCACCTACTATGTGTTATGATCCGGCAACCCCGAAGTGACAATAATCGGGACCACTCTTGGTGATGACCATAGTTTGAGGAGTTCATGTATTCACTATGTGTTAATGCTTTGGTCCGGTACTCTATTAAAAGGAGGCCTTAATATCCCTTAGTTTCCAAAATAGGACCCCGCTGCCACGGGAGGGTAGGACAAAAGATGTCATGCAAGTTCTTTTCCATAAGCACATATGACTATATTCAGAATACATGCCTACATTGCATTGATGAACTGGAGCTAGTTCTGTGTCACCCTAGGTTATAACTTCTACATGATGAATTGCATCCAACATAATTTCCCATCACCGATCCAATGCCTACAAGCTTGTCACATATTGCTTTTTGGTTATTTACTTTTCTATTGCTTCTATTACAAAAACTACAAAAACATTACCATTACTTTTATTGCTGCTACCGCTACTATCATATTACTTTGCTACTAAACTACCTTGCTGCAGATACTAAGTTTCCAGGTGTGGTTGAATTGACAACTCAGCTGCTAATACTTAAGAGTATTCTTTGGCTCCCCTTGTGTCGAATCAATAAATTTGGGTTGAATACTTTACCCTCGAAAACTGTTGCGATCCCCTACACTTGTGGGTTATCAAGACTATTTTCTGGCGCTGTTGCCGGGGAGCATAGCTCTATTTTTTAAGTCACTTGGGATTTATATCCGTTGATCACTATGAAGAACTTGAAGGACTCAAAAACCAAGATCTTACCCTAAACTACGAGGGGAGGTAAGGAACTGCATCTAGCTCTGCACTTGATTCTCCTTCTGTTATGGGTAAATTTGCGACACCTACTCATGCTATTGAATCTGATATGTCGTTTGTTCTTTATGATGCCACTTCTGCTATCTATGATGAAACTACTTCTATGCTTGATAATACTGTGCCACTAGGTGAATTTCTAGATGAACAAATTTCTAAGGTTAGGGAGAATGCAAATATTGAAACTGATGATATTTATGAAAGTGATGATGAAGCTTCTCCAAATAGATATGAATTGCCTGTTGTTCCTGAGGGTTATGTTATGGATGAAGAAACTGCTAGAGACTTTCTTGCTTGTAATGATAGATATGATCTTAATAAATAATTAGCTAAGCTGAAAGAAAAGTCTTTGAATGCTAGAATGAAACATGACCCTGCTTTTGCTACTTCACCTATCTGTGTTACCGATAAGGATTATGAATTCTCTGTTGATCCTGAGTTAATTACTTTGGTTGAATCTGATCCTTTCCATGGCTATGAGTCTGAAACTGTTGTGGCACATCTTACTAAGTTGAATGATATAGCCACCCTATTTACCAACGATGAAAAGATTCGTTATTACTATATCCTTAAGTTATTTCCGTTCTCATTAAAGGGTGATGCTAAGACTTGGTTTAATTCTCTTGATCCTGGTTGTGTGCGTAGTCCCAGGATATGATGTATTACTTCTCTGCTAAATATTTTCCCACTCATAAGAAACAAGCTGCCTTACGGGAAATATATAACTTTGTGCAAATTGAAGAATAGAGTCTCCCACAAGCTTGGGGGAGGCTGTTCCAGTTACTTAATGCTTTGCCTGATCATCCTCTTGAGATGAATGATATACTTGATGTCTTTTATAATGGACTAACTCATGCTTCCAGAGACCACCTGGATAGTTGTGCTGGTTGTGTTTTCAGGGAAAGAATAGTTGATCAAGCTGAATTACTATTGAATAATATGCTGGCCAATGAAAACAATTGGACACTTCCTGAACCAGCCCCTAAGCCAACTCCAAAGAAAAGAGGTGTTCTATTTCTCAGTCCTGAAGATATGCAAGAGGCAAAGAAATCTATGAAAGAAAAAGGTATTAAAGCTGAAGATGTTAAGAATTTACCACCTATTGAAGAAATACATGGTCTTGATAACTCGACACAGGTAGTAAAGGTAAATTCTCTCTATAGATTTGATGAAGGTGATATTCCTCGTTATAAGTCCGCTAGCCAATGCTTAGATGAGTTTGACAATTTTATTGTGAAACAAGAAAACTTCAATGCTTTTGTTGGTAGACAATTGCAACACAATGCTTATATGGTTGAACGCTTGAGTGATTATCTGTCTAGAGTTAAAGGTGAACTGAAACTTATTAGTATACATGCTTCCATAGTTACCACTCAAGTAGAACAAGTACTTAAGGCTCAGAATGATTTGCTCAATGAATTAAATAGTAAGAATAATGATAATGCCATTAGAGTTGTGACTAGAGGTGGCCGAATGACTCACGAACCTCTGTATCCTGAAGGCCACCCTAAGAGAATTGAGCAAGATTCTCAGAGAGCTAATTTAGATGCACCTAGTTCTTCTAAGAAGAAGAAAAAGAAAAAAGATAGAACTTTGCATGCTTCTAGTGAACCTGTAGCTGGCACACCTGAGAATCCCAATGATATCTCTGTTTGTGATGCTGAGACCCAATCTGGTAATGAACATGAACCTAGTGATAATGTTAATGATGATGTTCATGATGATGCTCAACCTAGCAATGATAATGATGTAGAGATTGAACCTGCTGTTGATCTTGATAACCCACAATCAAAGAATCAACATTATGATAAGAGAGACTTTGTTGCTAGGAAGCACGGTAGGGAAAGAGAACCATGGGTTCAGAAACCCATGCCTTTTCCTCCTAAACCATCCAAGAAAAAGGATGATGAGGATTTTGAGCACTTTGCTAAAATGATTAGACCTATCTTTTTGCGTATGCGTTTGACTGATGTGCTTAAAACAAATCCTTATGCTAAGTATATGAAAGATATTATTACCAAGAAAAGAAAGATACCCGAAGTAGAAATTTCCACCATGCTTGCCAATTACACTTTTAAGGGTGGAATACCTAAGAAACTAGGAGATCCAGGAGTACCCATTATACCTTGCTCCATTAAACGAAACTATGTTAAAACTGCTTTATGTGATCTTGGAGCCGGTGTCAGTGTTACGCCTCTCTCTTTATATCGTAGACTTGACTTGAGTAAGTTGACACCTACTGAAATATCTTTGCAAATGGCCGATAAATGAACTGCTATACCTGTCGGTATTTATGAGGATGTGCCCGTTGTAGTTGCAAATGTTACTATTCTAACGGACTTTGTCATACTTGATATCCCCGAGGACGATAGTATGTCTATTATCCTTGGTAGACCCTTTTTGAATACCGCAGGGGCTGTTATTGATTGCAACAAAGGCAATGTCACTTTTCATGTCAATGGTAATGAGCATACGGTACACTTTCCGAGGAAACAAGCTCACGTCCACAGTATCAATTATATTGGAAAAATTTCAACTATTACTATTGGAGGTTTTTAATTTCCTCTTCCTACTGCCAAGAAGACATATGACATTCTTATTGTTGGGGACATACATATCCCCATTGAGGTAACCTAGTGTTATTCGAAAATTCTCTGTTTTCATGTTATTCGGAAAGGGTTTATTAACAAGACCTGATCAACCTTGTTAATGGATTCCTTTTGATGAGCATGGGATAAGTGAATCTAGATAGCACAACCTTCCGTACCCTCCCTTTACTTTCTGTTAATTAGAATAAATAAAGCAAAAATAATATTTTCTGTCTCTTTCTAGACTTATCCGTGCAATTAAAAATACCCCAAAAATAAAAGTTCTCCAAATGCCCTGAAAATTAAATATGATTTTTTCTGGAATATTTGAGCAAATATGGCACATAACACACAACGAGGGGAGCCGGCACCTGGCCACGAGGGTTCAGGGCGCGCCCCCCTCACAGGGCGCGCCCCCTGCCTCGTGGGCCCCACGTGGCCCCCCTCCACTTATTCCTGCACCCACACTCTTCTTCTTCCTCCCAAAAAATCACCAACTAGCTCAAACCCGAGTTCTAGCTCATCTTGCTGCCATTTTCGATCTTCTTGCTCAAAGCACCATTCACCAAACTGTTTGGGGAGATTGTTCCTCGGTATGTGACTCCTCCATTGGTCCAATTAGTTTTTGTTCTAGTGCTTTATTTATTGCAAATTTTTGCTGCTTGGTGACCTTGTTCTTGAGCTTGCATGTCAAATTTTCTTGGTCCCAAGTAGTTCTAATGCATGATATAGTCTCTAGGCACTAGTAGGAGTTGTTGCTATCAATCTTGTTGAGTTTGGATAACTTTTATTTTGAGCTACTAAAAGTTTCAGAAAAATGCATAGGAAAATCTTCCAAGGTGGTTCTTCAAGGAAGCAAGAATCGAGGCTCGCGTTTCGTGAGCCGGATGATGAACTACCGAAGGATGCTGACGTGCGGCCTTGTGAATGGCCGTCAGTTGATTTTATGGATCAGGTTGGCATCAAGGACGAATTTTACGCATATGTGTGCAACGCTGACCTAGAGGGCTTCATACAAGATAAGTGCCCTCAATACCGTGGCTTAACTGATACCTTTGTGAGAAAGTTTAAATTTTCATCTTCACGTAATTCTCACACTGTCATGTTTGACCTTTATGATAAATCTTACACCATGGACTTAGATGATTTTAATGATGCTTGTAAGCTCCCGCAGTGGGGCAGTATGGGTGACCCTCGCAAATCTGAATATAGAGATTTCCTTGCTAGTACCACAGTGGGGGAATCTAGAGAAATCACACAGGCTACCATTGGGAGCATCAATTTTCCTGCTATTCATTACTTTGCTCTCTTTATTGGTAGATGCATAAATGGTAAAGATGAGGCTTGTCACATGTGTGTCCCAGATCTTAGTGTTCTCAAGAGTGTTGTACTAGGTGATAGACAATATAACTTGGGAGCCATTGTTGCACGTAGGCTACACCATAATGGTTTGCATGAAGATTTATTTGGTGGGATCTATGCCACTCGCATAGCTCGCCGTCTTGGTGTGCCTGTGCACGAGAATGATGAACCTCTACCTCCTGCTCATTTGGATTGCCATGCTATGACTAGTCACCGGTTTATAGAGAGGGATGATCAATCCCTCAAATATCGACTAATCTTTAACAGGCGTCATGCCATCCCTATTGTTCTTCCTGCCCCTACTTTGTTTGGCTTTCAGGCAAAAGGGAGATACACTATAACCATGGAGGAGGCAAATGCGTACCATAATATGACGGAAGCAGCCCGCCTTCGAGCTGCAGCTCAACATGCAGTAGTTGTTGCATCCCAGTACAACCCCAACTACGACTTTGGATATCCGTCAGGCCAATACTGGCCATACACTAACTTAGGCCAAAAGCCTAAGCTTGGGGGAGTACGTGTTTTTCACTGACTTTATATTCATGTTCACACTCTTATTCTAGTTGTCGGTGCTCACACTCTTTCATTGTACCATCCATGTTTAGTTTAATTTCTTTCTTTTTCTCGGTCTTTTTCTCGTGTGCTAGAAAAAACCTTAAGAAAAAAATGTAATTGTAGCTCTTAGCTTGTTTACTTTCCCTGTAGTAGTAACTACAAGAAAACCCCAAAAGAATTCCCGTTCTTGTTTTGCTTGTTGGGAGCTTTCCTGTGCAAATAGTTTCTTTTCTTTTATTTAGGGGTTAAGAGTAGAAGACCATGATTAAAATGGTTAGTGGCTCTCATAAGCTTTATTGTTGATTTAACCTTGAGCCATATTACCTTGTCTTCTCTCTTGTATTAAATGCACGCAGATTCCAGCTTAGTCCAATGCACGTGCACTATTATTATTATCCATACCGTTCGGTCCTGTGGGTGAAAGGCAATAAGGATGATATATGATGAACTAATTGAGATGAGAAAAGATGGTATGAACTCGACCTCTCTTGTTTTTGTAAATATTATAGTTCATCGTTCCTGATTCAGCTCGTTATGAATGAAACATGCTTGCAATGACAATTAGAGATCATAGTTGCTTATGTTATGCTTAATTAGCTGAGAGTTTATAATGGTCTATCTTGCGTGCTAACATGATATTAAAATGGTTGTGATGTGGTATGATGGGGTGGTATCCTCCTTTGAACGATTCAAGTGGTCTGGCTTGGCACATGTTCACGCATGTAGTTGAAACAAATCAACATAGCCTCCACGATATTTATGTTCATGGTGATTAATTTTAATGCATGTTCATGACCGTTGTTGCTCTTTAGCTGGTCGCTTCCCAGTCTCTTTCTAGCCTTCACCTGTACTAAGCGGGAATACTGCTTGTGCATCCACTTCCATAAACCCCAAAGTTATGCCACATGAGTCAACCATACCTTCCTATATGCGGTATTTACCTACCGTTCCAAGTAAATTTGTATGTGCCAAACTCTAAATCTTCAAATGAAATTATGTTTTGTATGCTCAAACAGCTCATGTATCAACTAGGGCTGTCTATATCTACCATGCTAGGTGGGTTACTCTCACGATGAGTGGACTCCGCTCATCATTCATGAGAAAATGGCTGGTAACCGGGATGCCTAGTCCCATGCTCAAAATAACATTAATTAAATAAAACTCCCCCAGGGCTGTTGCTGGTTTGGACAGTACCCGTTGTTTCGGGCTAGCCGTGGAGTGTGCTTGTTGGTGGCTGGGGGAGTATAAACTTTACCATTCTGTTTGGGAACCACCTATAATGTGCATAGCATGGGAGATATCGAGATTCTTGGTTGTTATGTTGACAATGAAAGTGTACCGCTCAAAATGTTATTCATCTCTATTTAAAATCGAGCTCTGGCACCTCTACAAATCCCTGCTTCCCTCTGCGAAGGGCCTATCTATTTACTTTTATGTAGAGTCATCATCCTCTTATAAAAGAGCACCAGTAGGAGAGCACCTCTGTCATTTGCATGCATTACCATTAATTTGCATTGAGTATGATCATGACTGAATCTCTTTTACCATGAATTACAATGTCTAGTCAGTCCTTGATCCTTAAAGGTGCTCTGCATTTATGTTTTGCGGTCTTAGAAAGGACTAGCGAGATACCATCTTGTTATATCATATCATGATTGTTTTAAGAAAGTGTTGTTATCGGAGGTTTATTATTATTGCTCGCTAGTTGATTATGCCATTGATATAAGTAGACTTGAGACCTGAAAGTTTTTGTGAATGTGGTTAGTTCATGATCATTGCTGAAAACCTGAATGTTGGCTTACATATCTACAACAACAAGAGCAAACAGAGTTTGTCAAAGTTTTTCTTTATCACTTTCAGTTTATCAACTGAATTGCTTGAGGACAAGCAAAGGTTTAAGCTTGGGGGAGTTGATACGTCTCCAATGTATCTACTTTTCCAAACACTTTTGCCCTTGTTTTGGACTCTAACTTGCATGATTTGAATGGAACTAACCCGGACTGACGCAGTTTTCAGCAGAGTTGCCATGGTGTTGTTTTTGTGCAGAAATAAAAATTTCTCGGAATGACCTGAAAATCCACGGAGAATTATTTTGGAAAATATAAAAAATACCTGCAAGAAGATCCAGACCAAGGGGGCCACACCCTGTCCATGAGGGTGGGGGGCACCCCCTACCTCGTGGGCCCCCCTTGTGCTCCACCGACATATCCCCAGATCCTATATATTCACTTTCGGGGAGAAAAAAATCAGAGAGAAAGAATTATCGCGTTTTACGATACGTAGCCACCACCAAGCCCTAATCTCTCTCGGGAGGGTTGATCTAGAGTCCATTTGGGGCTTCGGAGAGTGGAGATCTGTAGGATCGAAAGTATGTCTAGAGGGGGGGTGATTAGACTACTTGTAAATATAAAAATTCTGCCTTTGACAAAGAACAGTTTTAGGTAGGTTCACAATTAAGATCAAGTCAAGTATCACCCTACACATGCAATTCTAGAGTATAAGCAGCGGAAAGTAAATTGCACATGTAGTAAAGAGAGGTGGAGAAGATCAAACGCAATTTGGAGACGCAATGATTTTTCCCGTGGTTCCGATAGGTAGTGCTATCGTACATCCACGTTGATGGAGACTTCAACCCACGGAGGGTAACGGCTGCGCGAGTCCACGGAGGGCTCCACCCACGAAGGGTCCACGAAGAAGCAACCTTGTCTATTCCATCATGGCCTACGCCCACGGAGGGCTAGCCTTACTCAGGGTAGATCTTCACGAATTAGGCGATCTCCTTGCCCTTACAAACTTCTTGGTTCAACTCCACATCTCGATGACGGAGGCTCCCAAGCGACACCTAACCAATCTAGGAGGCACCACCCTCCAAAAGGTAATAGATGTTGTAGATGATGATGAACTCCTTGCTCTTGTGCTTCAAATGATAATCTCCCCAACACTCAACTCTCCTCACTGATATGGCTGCGGTGGAAGAAAGGATTGAGTGGAAAGCAACTTGGGAAGGTTAGAAATCAAGTTTCATATGGTAGGAATGGAGCAACTTGATCTCAACACAAGGGTAGGTAGTTCTCTTCTCAGAAAGTGTAAGTAGGAGTGGTAGTTCTTTCTGATGGCTCTCTCCATGAATGAAGAGGGGGTGGAGGGGTATATATAGCCTCCACACAAAATCCAACCGTTACACACATAATTGAGCAATCTCGGTGAGACCGAAGTGGAAACTCGGTCAGACCGAAAGTTCAAATATAGTGAACGTTGGGGTTTTCGGTGGGACCGAATATACCATCTCGGTTTGTCCGATTTGAGCAAAGACAGGAACTTGCCAGTTTCGGTGAGACCGAAATCATCAACTCGGATATTCCGATATGATGACAAACGGTTACAGAAGGTTGGCAGCCCGTATTTCGGTGAGACCGAACTCAAATTCGGAATGACCGATTTTTCTAGGGTTTGGCTTATGGCTGAGGTGGTTCATCTCGGTGGGACTGAGTTTGGAAAATCGGTTTGTCCGAGATTACTTATGAGTGTGTATAGTAGTGAAAGTTGCTAATAGTTGAAGGAGATATATCACTAAGCACTTGAGCAACCAGATCATCAACACAACCTCATCCCCTTTTAATAGTATTGGCTTTTCCTATGGACTCAATGTGATCTTTGATCACTAAACCAAGAATGGAGTCTTGAGCTTTTGCCAATGCTTGCCTTAGCATTTTGAGGGGTCCACTTCTTCAGTCATTTCCATACCCATATCACTGAACTTCTCTGAAATGATTCTCAAGTAACTATTAGTTCAATGATATATATGTTGTTATTAATTGCCAAAACCACCCGGGGATTAGTTGCACTTTCAGTCTCCCCCTTTTTGGTAATTGATGACAACATATAGATCAAAGCTTCGACAAAAGATATAATCAATGAATAATATCGTCGCTTTGAGAAGTATGTGATAAGCAAGAGCTCCCCCTAAATTTGTGCATTATTTAAAATTTGCGTTTGAATGCAAATGCACAATCGATTAGGATTATGGGTCACTCTTCCATGTCACATACATCTTGGTGGAGCGCACAAAATGATAAGAATGAATAACATGCACCCAATCACCAAGACATGAGTAAATAGCCATACAAAAAGGAATAGCATATGATAAGCATTAAGCACACATTAAAGCATAGTATGACTAAGCACTCATTAAGGTAGCATCAAACGTAGTATCAAGCACACTGAAAGTTTCAAGAACCAAAAGAACCAAATGTATCTCAAAGAAAACCGGCAAAAGAACGAAAGAGCACTCTCTCTCTCGAAGCCCTATGATCTATACAATTTCTCCCCCTTTGGCAACAAGTTACCAAAAAGTTTGAAAAAGCATAGAGCTAAACGTCACTGTGGGCTCTGCTGGCGGCTCCCGTCTGGGTAGATGTCGGAGTAGATATGATGGCATCGGCGAAGACTTCAGCTGATGTCTGCGCTGGAGGAGTGGATGCTGGAGCTGTAGGAGGTGCTGAAGTGGTAGCCCTGGAGTGAGTCACTGGAATAGCAGCTGATCGGGATCCTCTGGGAACCGGAGCAGTCTGGCGATGAGAGTCCTGGACTAGGTCATCCTGCACGAGCTCTGCCCTGTCCTGCCTAGCTTCCTCCATGTCTGCCTCAAGCTTGTTGACGGTCACCTGAAGTTCAGTCAGCTTCACGTCCAGAGCGTGGACCTTCTCGTCAACAATCCTTTCCAAGCTTTCCTGAGATTGTTCAATGCTGGCCAGGCGTTGTTCAATCCTCTGGGTAGCTTCAAGAATCTGCTCTCCGAAGCTCTTTGGTTTAGCTGCTGCTGCTGCTGCCTCTTTATCAGCTTTGGCTTTCCTAGCAGCTTCAATCTTGGCTTGACCTTCAACCGAAGTTGGATCTCCTCGTCCATCACAACAACATTATCTTCATGCTCTGGCTGCAGTGGTAAGTGCTTCCTATCCAACAAGAATTTGCCCGTGCCAAACTTGGCATTGATAAGCATCTGAATCTGCGGGGCAAACCCACACGACCTCTTCTGGTCAGCTGCAGTCCTCTTAATGGTCTCTACCATTAAGTCCATCACCTTGAAAGGTGCCTTCTCATCAAGTATGTGCAGCATGTTGATAGAATAGCCTCGGATCATGCAATGGTCTCCAGACTTGGGCATCAAGGTATGCCTCAGAATAGTGTTTGTGGTAGGTAGACCTGCCTGTAGATAGTACACTGAGCCAAGCTTCCACCCTTCCAAATCTACTGCGGGGATCTCCTTGTACATGTTCTTCATGGAATCATGGTTCTTCTTAGGAATCCCATAGACATCAATGTCGTCCTCTCTTTGCACTGGAGCATTCAGAAGTTCTGCCCATTCTTCAACAGACGAAGAAAACCTTTGACCTTCAGTCATCCAGGTGATCTTCCCATCAGGATAGAAGTGGGCTGTGGCGTAGAACTGCATAATCATCTCGTCGTTCCAGTCTGTCAGTTTCTGACCCACAAACTCATCAACTCCACATGCAGTGAATCTTTCATGCACATGGGGAAAGAAGTCTCGGTGCTCTTCACTGTCAATGTACTTCCAGTCAACATATCTGGTATCTGCAACAATAGGCTTCTTATCCATCAGCACAGTCTCATAGAAGTCCTGCTGCTCTCTGGTGTGGAATCTGGGGTCCACAGCAGTCCTTCTCCTCACGGCATATGGATCAGACTGTCTCCATAGCCTGAGACCTCTATCCTTCCTTGCCTTCATATCCTCGGCTTGAGGATGAGCATCGTTGTGGAGCGGCAGTTTTGGACGGAGCTTCAGCAACACATGTTCTTCTTCATCAGACTCAGATGATGGCACATCACCTTTGTTCTTCTCAGAGGCTGGGATGTTCCTGGTAGTCCTCTTGGGCTTGGCAGAAGGCTTTGCTGGAGCTGCCTTAGCTTGAGCGGGCTTCTTGGGCTTAGAAGTGGCTTGAGCCCTAATTGCATCACCCATGAGTTTCTGCTTCTGAGGAGCAGGCTGGGGTGCTTCTTCTTCTTCATCTTCAACTGCTGCTTCTGTATGAGGTTCAGCATACACTACCCTCTTCCTCTTGGAAGTTTTCTTCACTTTACTTGGGGCTGGCTCTCCCAAGTTCAGCTTCTTGGCAACAGCTGACTGCTTGACCTTGCTGGTGCCTTTCTTCGACTGCTGCCCTTGTTGCTCTTTGGCAACAACCTTTCTCTTGGGCTTGGAGGTTACTTCCTCAGCAATGAAGTCAGAGTCCTCATCATCAGAATTTCTCTGCTTTCTGGTTCTGGTGGCTGCAGGAGGCAACCCACTAGGTGTACTCCTCTCACCATCATCAATAGGACTACTAGCCTCAGGACTAGTATCTGCCTCAGGAATCTCTGCAAAAGGTGACTCAGACCTGTTCTGGCTGTCACTGGCATCTGACATGGCTGACAACCTGTGAATAGATAAGGTATAGGCAGAGTAGAAGAGTTATCACAAACTGCAGAGGTTTTTGCAAAAAAAATGAGTTCAAATCTTAGTTTTAAGTTTTCACAGAATGCATTTCGGTCAAACCGATTTTCAGTTTCGGTGAATCCGAAGTGTATAACAGAAACTTACACACCACTTTCGGTTGGACCGAAATGGGTTTCGGTCCTGCCGATACTCTAGGGTTTCACTAAAACCATACTTCGGTCACACCGATTTGCACAACTCGGTTAGACCGAAAGTGCAGTGCAATGGCCAGAGGCCAAATCGGTCACACCGAAAATTTAAAACTGGTTTCACCAAGATGTGTTCCGTGGAAACCTAAACCTAAGAATTTTGCTCGAAACTAGAAACGATCTGATGGAAAGGAATTTTTCAATCGTGGCCAGATGAAGGGCAAACCAATCGTGCAAAGAATCAGATGGGGAGCACGAGAGGGATCGAGACTCACCCTAACTTGGTGGAGTCCCTCTACGGCGGCAACGGCGCGGAGGAGAAAACCGTTGACGGCGGCGGAGACCTGCGGCGAGGGCGCACAGGCGACGACGGCGATGATCCGGAGATCAGGGCGACGGCAGCAGGGGACTTGGGGGCGAAAACGTTTGAAGGAAAAATCGCGCGCTGCCCTCAGTATTTATATCCCCTTGCTGTCGGTGGGACCGAGTTGAAAAACTCGGTGACACCGAGATGGATAACTGCTATGCAGTTACGCATATCGGTCACGCCGAGATTTAGAACTCGGTTTCACCGAGATGAAACCTAGATCAGTCTAAGCATTTCGGTTGGACCGAGTGGGAGAAGTTGGTCTGACCGAAATTGACTTAGAAGGTTTTGGAAGTCAGCCTTAGACGGATCGGTGGCTCCGAGTGCTCCTCACTCGGAGGGTCCGAAAATGACTTGTTCAAAGTTTGTGATATAAGCATGAATAGAATTTGAGACAAGAAAGCATAGATAGCTAGGGGAGGTGCTTAGGCATTCTTGTCCATCCATTTGGCCAGAAAAATCAAAACAACCAAAACAACAAATGGATGTCCTCGAATGGATAAAATCATGCATTCAACATGCTCACACAATAAGATAGCAAATGAAATATGTGTCAAACATGCACAACCAAAACTCTAGCTACTAGCACACAATTTGTCGATGACTAGGTCATCTATATATGAGTATATTGACTTAGGAGCCAAATGAGAACATTTGATCATAGGTCATACTCATCGTTTAAGCACAAGTGGGGTTACCACTTTTACATAAAGCATTGATGTGTTCACATCATTTGAAGATGCTTTAGCTCAATTTTTAGAGCAAAGCTCCCCCTAGATGTGAGAACCCCTTTTAAAGGGTCAAACTAACCTTGGGTTGTCGTAGAAGACTTCATGTAGATGTTGAAGATGTGGATGCTCAATGTTGATGTAGATCATCAAGAGTTGGGAGCTATCCTTTGGATTAGGGCACTTTCAATACCTACATGGGTTAGTCCCACAAGGAACAAACAAGGATATCCATGGACATAGATTGAGGTTCACAATAGATGATGTCCATGAAAGCAATGATTACCTTGTCCCTTGACTTACCAACAAGAGGGTTTGTGACTCCATGAACTAGTGCATGATGTGGAAGTTGATTGCACAAGTTGCCAAAATGAATGTGAGTGAAGTATGTTGGCGGAGTCACCCTCAAGAACCTTCTAGTTCTTCTTCTTTGGGATCCACATCATCTTGATGGGAATCCTTGGGGTTGTAGTTGAGCTTGACGAAGTAGAACTTGACGTGTCCTTGGGAACCCACTTGACCATGGCTTGAGGTGCTTCAATGAATGCATCAATCTCCTCTTGAAGCTTGTCCTTGGCTTTTAGCTTGTGGTCTTGTGGTGGAAGGTCATCTTGAGCTTGTTCCACATTGGAAGAAGTAGGATCGTACTTCTCCTTTTGAGAAACAAACTGTGGAGTAGGGTATTGACCTTCTTCCCAATCAACACCTTCGGCGTTGAACTTTCGCTCAAAACCAATCCCTTGATTCTGCCGGTGCCTTCCTTGTTTGCGAACAATTTCCTCAAAGTTCTTGCTTCCGGCAAGACTCTTGTAGACACCTTTCTCTATGATTTCCTTCAATAAGCTATTTTCTTGCTCAAGTGTAACTTGGCTTGAAACATTGTTAGTGGAATCAAGAGAACTACTAGAAGCAACAATATTAGATTTAACATGGTTATTGCTACTACTAGAGGAAGAATTTTTCTTATGCTTGTCATGCTTAGTCTTAATAGGTGGCAAGAAATTAGACAAGAGAAGTCGTTTGGTAAGATATGAAGAACTCTTCTTTCGAAGATCGTCATTGATCGCTTTTAGAAACTCATGTTCTTGCTCTAGAGTGAGCTTCTCGAAGCGTAGCTTCTCATGAGATCTTAGGAGCTCTCTATGATCTTCTTGAGTTGTTTCATGAGCTAACTTAGGAGTGTTTAGTTCTTTAGTTAGACGCTCAATCTCCTTCATAGCATTGTCATTCGACTCTTCTCGACTATAAGGACTACTAGCATTTTCATCGTTACTAAGCTCACTAGATGTGACGCCCCCGATTTGACCGTACACTAATCATGCACGCAAATGTGTACAACCAAGATCAGGAACTCACTGGAAGATATCACAACACAACTCTAGACACAAATTAAAATAATACAAGCTTTATATTACAAGCCAGGGGCCTCGAGGGCTCGAATACAAAAGCTCGAAACACAAGAGTCAGCGGAAGCAACAATATCTGAGTACAGACATAAGTTAAACAAGTTTGCCTTAAGAAGGCTAGCACAAATATAGCAACGATCGAAAAGGCAAGGCCTCCTGCCTGGGACCTCCTAACTACTCCTCGAAGCCGAACTCCATGTAGAAACATCGTCGGGATCCTCTGGCTCCTGGACTCCATCAATCTGGTTGCATCATCCGAGAAGAAGGGACAAAGGGGGAAAGGGGGAGAAAAGCAACCGTGAGTACTCATCCAAAGTACTCGCAAGCAAGGATCTACACTACATATGCAATGATATCTGTTTAAAAGGGGTAATATATGTGGACTGAACTGCAGAAAGCAGAATAAGAGGGGGATAGCTAATCCAAGCGAAGACTACGCTTCTCGTAACCTCCATCTTGCAGCAGAAGAAGAGAGTAGCTGGAAGTAACAAGTACCCTCGCTTCTGGCAGCCTCCGTCTTGAAGCAGTAGAAGGGAATAGATGGTAAGTTCACCAAGTAACATCGTGTAGCATAAACCTACTCGGCGATCCTCCCGCACGTCACCCTGTGAGAGAGCAACCACCGAGTTATATCTGGCACTGGTAAGGGTGTGTTTTATTAAGTATCCGGTTCTAGTTGTCATGAGGTCAGAGTACAACTCCGGGTCGTCCTTTTACCGAGGGACACGGCTATTCGAATAGATTAACTTCCCTGCAGGGGTGCACCACATAACCCAGCACGCTTGATCCCATTTGGCCGGACACACTTTCCAGGGTCATGCCCGACCTCGGAAGATCAACACGTCGCAGCCCTACCTAAGCACAGCAGAGAGGTCAGCACGTCGGTCTAAGTCCTAAGCACACAGGGGTCTGGGCCCATCGCCCAATGCACACCTGCACGTTGCGAGGGCGGCCGGTAAGCAGACCTAGCCTCTCCTAATACCAGAGTAGGCTTCCAGTCCAATCCGGCGCGCGCCGCTAAACCGCTGACGTCAAGAAGGCTTCGGCTGATACCACGACGTCGAGTACCCATAACTATTCCCACGTAGCTGGTTAGTGCGTATAGACCAAATGGCCAGACTCAGATCAAATACCAAGATCCCGTTAAACGTGTTATTATGAAATAACCGCGGACAACGACCAGGGCCAGGCCCACCTGTCTCCTAGGTGGTCGCAACCTGCCCTGTCGCTCCGCCACAAAGTAACCATCAGGGGACTGTCGGGAACCCAGGCCCACCACTACCTGTGTGGAACCACCTGCCCCTTCAGCCCCCATATCCGAACCATCATCATGTGTCATGTAAAATGTATGTAGTATATACCCGTGATAACACCCAAGTGATCACGGCCCGATAGAATAGCAGGGCAGACGGACAAGGGTGTAGGGCCACTGATGGTATACTAGCATCCTATACTAAGCATTTAGGATTGCAGGTAAGGTATCAACAATGGTAGCAACAATGACAGGCTATGCAGCAGAATAGGATTATCGAAAGCAGTAACATGCTACACTACTCTAATGCAAGCAGTAGAGAGAAGAGTAGGCGATATCTGGTGATCAAAGGGGGGGCTTGCCTGGAAGCTCTGCAGACGAAAGGAATCTTCGGAAGCGTAGCCGTAGTCGAACACCGAAGCATCAACGGTCTCAGGGTCTAACACAGTACCGGAGTCTACCGAAAATAAGCAACGAAGGGGGAAACAAATAAATAACAGAGCAAACAATATTATCACAAAGCATAACATGGAAATACGCGGTGCTACGTGTGACCTAACGCAGTAGGAGGTGATACTGGCAAGGATGAAAAACATCCGGGAAAGTATTCCCGGTGTTTCGCGTTTTCGGGCGGATGAAACGGAGGGGGAATGTTGCACGTTCGGTATGATAGAGATGTGTGGCGGACGAACGGACCGCGTATTCGGGTTCGTCTCGTCGTTCTGAGCAACTTTCATATATAAATTATTTTCATCCGAGTTACGGTTTATTTTATATTAATTGTTAAAGTTTTTATTCAATTTTTGAAATTATTTGGTTTATTATTAAGTCGTATTAAAAACAGAATATTCCTTTATACACAGCAGGGGCTAGCCACAGTCAATGACATGTGGGGCCATGGGACCCAGTTGACCAAGTCAACTATTGACTGGTCAAGGGTGTGAATAGTGTGTGTGGGACCCTCATGTCATTGTCTCATTTTAAATAAACAGTTCTAATTAGTTTAGTTAACTAATTAGGTTAACTAACACATGTTAATTAAGTTACTTAATTATTATAATTAATTAATTAATTAATCCTTATTTATTTATTTCTTTTTATTATATTTTTTTTATGTTGTTATTATTTTTTTTATTTGGGGGGGGGGGCTGGGCCCCGGCTGTCATTAGGCCACGGGCCTTAGTGGGCATACGGGTGCGGGCGTTGGCGCCTGGCGCCCGACTGGGCGAGCCAGCCGCGGGACGAGGGGTGCGGGGCCCCGGTGAGCAGGCGCTGGGCGCCGGTGGCCGAGCCAGGCGCGCCCGTCGTGGGCATCAGCCGGTGGCGACGGTCGCGGTAGGCAGGGAAAGGGGGCGGCCGCAGCGACTTGCTGGAGCACGCCTCCGGCGGGCAGCAGGCGCATCGGAGCAGAGGGGGGGGAGGAGGCGGCAGCGCAGGGAGGCGGACGACGTGCCGGCGAGTGGGGGTGGCGTTGCGGCGGCCGGCGAGGCGCAGCGGTAGCAGGGGAGGCCAGCCGCGATGGCCGGGGACGAGGTCAGGGGCGTTGCG
>LR738710.1:547454473-547570244 GCA_902687465.1 Secale cereale | reverse complement strand
TCGATGACGGAGGCTCCCAAGCGACACCTAACCAATCTAGGAGGCACCACCCTCCAAAAGGTAATAGATGTTGTAGATGATGATGAACTCCTTGCTCTTGTGCTTCAAATGATAATCTCCCCAACACTCAACTCTCCTCACTGATATGGCTGTGGTGGAAGAAAGGATTGAGTGGAAAGCAACTTGGGAAGGTTAGAAATCAAGTTTCATATGGTAGGAATGGAGCAACTTGATCTCAACACAAGGGTAGGTAGTTCTCTTCTCAGAAAGTGTAAGGTAGGAGTGGTAGTTCTTTCTGATGGCTCTCTCCACGAATGAAGAGGGGGTGGAGGGGTATATATAGCCTCCACACAAAATCCAATCGTTACACACATAATTGAGCAATCTCGGTGAGACCGAAGTGGAAACTCGGTCAGACCGAAAGTTCAAATATAGTGAACGTTGGGGTTTTCGGTGGGACCGAAAATACCATCTCGGTTTGTCCGATTTGAGCAAAGACAGGAACTTGCCAGTTTCGGTGAGACCGAAATCATCAACTCGGATATTCCGATATGATGACAAACGGTTACAGAAGGTTGGCAGCCCATATTTCGGTGAGACCGAACTCAAACTCGGAATGACCGATTTTTCTAGGGTTTGGCTTATGGCTGAGGTGGTTCATCTCGGTGGGACTGAGTTTGGAAAATCGGTTTGTCCGAGATTACTTATGAGTGTGTATAGTAGTGAAAGTTGCTGATAGTTGAAGGAGATATATCACTAAGCACTTGAGCAACCAGATCATCAACACAACCTCATCCCCTTTTAATAGTATTGGCTTTTCCTATGGACTCAATGTGATCTTTGATCACTAAACCAAGAATGGAGTCTTGAGCTTTTGCCAATGCTTGCCTTAGCATTTTGAGGGGTCCACTTCTTCAGTCATTTCCATACCCATATCACTGAACTTCTCTGAAATGATTCTCAAGTAACTATTAGTTCAATGATATATATGTTGTTATTAATTGCCAAAACCACCCGGGGATTAGTTGCACTTTCAAGATCGTCGCCATCGTCATCATCAACCTTCCTCCATCACCAATTCCATGATGCTCACCGCCGTGCTTGAGTAATTCCATCGTAGGCTTGCTGGACGGTGATGGGTTGAATGGGATCTATCATGTAATCGAGTTAGTTTTGTTAGGGTTTGATCCCTAGTATCCACTATGTTCTGAGATTCATGTTGCTATGACTTTGCTATGCTTAATGCTTGTCACTAGGGCCCGAGTGCCATGATTTGAGATCTGAACCTATTATGTTTTCATGAATATATGTGCGTTCTCGATCCTATCTTGCATGTCTATAGTTACCTACTATGTGTTATGATCCGGCAACCCCGAAGTGACAATAATCGGGACCACTCTCGGTGATGACCATAGTTTGAGGAGTTCATGTATTCACTATGTGTTAATGCTTTGGTCCGGTACTCTATTAAAAGGAGGCCTTAATATCCCTTAGTTTCCAATAAGACCCCGCTGCCACGGGAGGGTAGGACAAAAGATGTCATGCAAGTTCTTTTCCATAAGCACGTATGACTATATTCGGAATACATGCCTACATTGCATTGATGAACTGGAGCTAGTTCTGTGTCACCATAGGCTATAACTTCTACATGATGAATTGCATCCGACAAAATTTCCCATCACCAATCCAATGCCTACGAGCTTTTCACATATTGCTTGTTGCTTATTTACTTTTCCGTTGCTACTATTACAAAAACTACGAAAACACTACCGTTACTTTTATTGCTGCTACCACTACTATCATATTACTTTGCTACTAAACTACCTTGCTGCAGATACTAAGTTCCAAGTGTGGTTGAATTGACAACTCAGCTGCTAATACTTAAGAGTATTCTTTGGCTCCCCTTGTGTCGAATCAATAAATTTGGGTTGAATACTTTACCCCCGAAAACTGTTGCGATCCCCTACACTTGTGGGTTATGAGACGCCAGATGGCCAGTTCCTCATATGACGTGTACATGGTGGACACACCTAAAGAAGGCGACGGCGATGATAAGAAGGATCCAGTCGCGGAAGAACCTCCTGAGATACCACCGAAGCGTCGACGTCAGCGGCGCCGCTCTACACCGCATCGCGGAAAAGATAGCAATACCAGCACTGGAGAAAATGATACTCCGGAACACGCCGAAGAACAAGAAGAACCCATCGGACCAACATCCGAACAGGATGATCGGGATTAGGGGCAAGTCGACCCTGATGAACAAGCAGGTAGCGAAGACTCGGAGGATAGCAACTATCTACCACTCTCCGAGGACGACGTGAGCCTCGGCGATGAAGATTTTATCGTGCCAGAGGAACCCCTTGAACAAGAACGCTTTAAGCGTTGGCTAATAGCCACGGCAAGAAGCCATAAAAAGAGGCAGCAGCAGCTTCAAGCTAACCAAGAACTGCTCAACGACAAATGGACTAATGTCCTGGCAGCTGAGGAGTACGGCCTTGAACGCCCAACAAAGAGTTATCCGAAGTGTAAGCTACTACCCCAATTCGACGATGAAGCGCGGGAGCCCATACCACCCGCGCGTAACGTGGCTGACGAACCTGACCGACCACCACGTGGCCAGGACAAAACGGCAACTCAAGCCGAACACCAGCTTGTACCACCTCGTCGTAAGAGCAGAGAAACAACAGCTCGAGGATACACATATGACCTACGACAGGACCTGGAAAATAGAGCAGGTCAGACCAGATCCATTTATGGACCGCGGGGGCATGCCCCGGCACGAGAGGACGATTAACAATCCTGGCATGGCAAGCAAAACCATGCCCGTGTCGGGGAAACTGACCGCCCGCGAACACCTATGGGACCGGAGCCCCTTCTACGTTGCGGTAAGGGAGCGGAGGGAGCACGGAGAGCAGATCGAGGAGCACACGCGGGCAGTTTACCCAGGTTCGGGCCGCGAGGACGCATAAAACCCTACTCCTGCCTTGTTGGTATTGAGTTCTTGGAACGTGCTCCATCTGTAGGCCTTCAAAGTGTTCTTCAAGCTTCCTCACTTCATCGACATAAGCTTCCATCAGAGGGCTCTGGTAACTCTTGTTTACTTGTCGGACCACCAACTGCGAGTCTCCCCGCACAATCAGCCTCTTGATCCCAAGTTCGGCCGCAATTCTGAGACCGACAAGCAAACCTTCATACTCGGCAGTATTGTTTGTCGCTTGCTCCTTGGGAAAGTACATTTGAACAACATACTTGAGGTGCTCTCCGGTGGGCGCTATGAGTAACACGCCAGTGCCGGCGCCTTGCAGCGAGAAGGCACCATCGAAGTACATTATCCACTCCTTGCTTGCTTCTTGGACGGGGATGCTTGTCTCTGGAACTTCTTCATCTGGTGTTGGGGTCCATTCCGCTATGAATTCTGCCAAAGCTCTGCTCTGTATGGTTGAAGTACTCTCAAATTTGAGACCAAAACTTGACAGCTCCAGTGCCCACTCGACGATCCTGCCTGTTGCTTCTGGATTTTGCAATATCCTCTTCAACGGAAAGCGAGTGACCACTGTTATCTCGTGTGCTTGGAAGTAATGGCGCAGCTTTCTTGAGGCCATGAGGAGGCCGAAAAGTAACTTCTGCACCCCAGAGTATCTCGATCTAGCCCCCTGCAAGAGGGAACTTACGAAATAAACTGGGCGCTGCACCATCTTCTTTCCACTTCTCCTTGTTCCTGCGCAGACTTGTCCTTGTCGGGGCCAGAGCTTGTCGGGGAAGCTCCTTGCTTGTCGCTGGATGCGCTTGTCGGGGATGTGGGTTCCTCATCTGCCTCCCTCTCCGCTACTAACGCAGCACTAACCACTTGATTGGTTGCCGCTAAGTACAGCAACAACTTCTCTTGTCGCCTAGGTGCGACAAGTATCGGAGTGGAGGACATGTATCCTTTCAAGTCTTGCAGCGCTGCCTCCGCTTCCGGAGTCCATTTCATAGGACCCGCCTTTTTCAAGATTTTGAAGAAAGGCAGGGCACGTTCTGCAGACTTTGAAATGAACCTGCTGAGGGCAGCCACACAACCAGCAAGCCTCCTTACGTCTTTGACGCGCTTCGGGGCTTCGATCTGCTCGATGGCTTTTATCTTGTCGGGATTGGCTTCAATCCCCCTCTGGGACACAAAGAACCCGAGAAGCTTGCCGGAGGGGACTCCGAAAACGCACTTCTCGGGGTTCAACTTGAGTTGTATCTTGCGCAGATTCTCAAAGGTTTCTTCTAGATCCCGAACTAGGGTAGTCTTGCTCTTGCTCTTGACCACTATGTCATCCATGTAGGCTTCTACATTCCTGTGTATCTGTGGCTCAAAAGCAGTGTGCACCACCCTTGCAAACGTTGAGCCCGCATTCTTCAATCCAAAGGGCATGCATATGAAGCAATATGTGCCACAAGGAGTAATGAATGCAGTCTTCTCTTCATCTTCCTCAACCATGAATATCTGATGGTAACCTGAATATGCATCGAGAAATGAAAGCAACTCACATCCAGCCGTGGAGTCCACAATTTGGTCGATGCGCGGCAAGGGAAATGGATCCTTGGGACATGCTTTATTCACATCAGTGAAGTCTATACAAAGTCTCCACTTCCCATTGGCTTTGCGCACGACAACTGGATTGGCCAGCCACGTGGGATGAAGTACACCTCTAACAAGGCCTGCTGCTTCCAACTTCTTGATTTCTTCGGCGATGAACTCTTGGCGCTCCACCGCTTGCTTCCTGACCTTCTGCTTGACGGGCCGCGCGTGAGGACAAACAGCAAGCTTGTGCTCAATTACCTTCCTGGGAACGCCGGGGATGTCAGATGGTTGCCACGCAAACACGTCCACATTCGCCCGCAGGAAGGCAACGAGCGCGCTTTCCTATTTGGGGTCGAGTGTAGCACTGATGGTGAAGGTACCACCAGTGCCGTCCTCCTTGGCGGACACCTTCTTGGTTGCCGGTGGAGCTGCCATTCCTTTCTTACACTTGTCGGTGGAGCTCGATGGTGCGTC
The DNA here is from genome assembly GCA_902687465.1 of Secale cereale. Taxonomy (NCBI): domain Eukaryota; kingdom Viridiplantae; phylum Streptophyta; class Magnoliopsida; order Poales; family Poaceae; genus Secale; species Secale cereale. The sequence continues at coordinate 547,565,221 of LR738710.1, read as the reverse complement.
CTCGACGGCAGCGCAGCACTCCGAAGAGGTGCGTTTGCCGGAGTGAGCTCCACAGCTCTTGCCGGACTTGGTCTTGATCGTCCCCCCGGGAGCTTCAGCGGCAAGTGTTTTGCAGTCTGCAGCAGCTGCAGCATCCCGGTAGATCTTGTCGGCGCAGATAAGCGCATCCTTCTTGTCGCCGGGGACAGAGATGACGCTTATCGGCCCTGGCATCTTGAGCATGTTGTATGCGTAGTGGGAAGCTGCCATGAACTTGGCGAGCGCAGGACGGCCGAGTATCCCATTGTACGGCAATGGGATATCGGCAACGTCGAACGTGATCCTCTCCGTCCTAAAGTTGAGCTCTCCACCAAAGGTCACTGGCAGCGTAATCTTCCCCTTCGGCTTGCTCCTTCCCGGGTTGATTCCTTGGAACGTCCCGGTTTCCTCGAGCTCGCTGTCGGGGATCTGCAGTTTCTTGATCACAGCGGAGGAAATCAAGTTGAGGCCGGCCCCGCCGTCAACCAACATCTTGGTGACCTTGAGGTTGCGGATAGTTGGTGAAACCAACATCGGCAAGCACCCGACCGCGGTTGTGCGGTCAGGGTGGTCCTCGAGGTCGAAGATGATGGGCGTGCCGGACCATTTCAGCAGCCTGCGCGACTCGACGGGTGGCTCAGCTGCATTCACTTCCCGCACCCATTGTTTGAGTTGGCGGTGGGAAGTGTGCAGAGAGGCACCTCCATCGACGCACAGAACTTCTGTGGCCTTCTGGAACTCCTGCTCGCTGTTATCTCCTTCGTCCATGTCCTCGTCATCGTCTTCGTCTTCGTCCTTGTCGCGGCCCCGGGGATGTCTGTCTCCTTGCCGCTGCTTGGCCTTGCCGCGGCGTCCTCCCCGGCCATTGAACGGACGCTTCTTGCTGGGCTCTCCTCCGCCTCCTTGGGCCTTCTCCTTGTCACGACGCTCGTATTCAGCCTTCTGCTGCTCTACGAGGTACTCTACCCTCTTGCAGTTTTGAAGATCGTGGTCCTTGGTGCGGTGGATCTTGCACTACTGCTTGTCAGAGCCGTGCTGCTTGTCGGCTGCCGCTACAGGGGCGACCTCCTTGCCGGAGCCACCAGCCTGTGTCTTCTTGGTGGGAGCCTCCTTGCCGGACTGCTCGACAACCAGTACCTCCTTGTTCTTCTTCTTCTTGTTCCGCCGCCGGTTTTTCTTTGCCGGGGCGGCATCCTCGCTGTCGCTTCCTCCTGCACCGGTATCCTCTCCGGGGAGTCTCCTCCCTTCTTCAGCACGTGCACATTTGTCAGCCAGAGCGTAAAGCTCGCTGACGTCCCGGATCTTGGTCATGGCCATCTCCTCCCTCATCCGGCGGTTACGCACGTTCTGGTGGAACGCGCTGATAACCGCGGCAGGGTGGACGTCGGGGATATTGTGCTGGACGCGGCTGAACCTTTGGATGTATTTGCGCAGGGGTTCTCCCTCTTTCTGGGCAAGGATGTGGAGATCGCTCTCCTGGCCGTGGGGTTTGTGGCCGCCCGTGAAGGCGCCAACAAACTGGTGGCACAAATCCGCCCATGAAGAGATGGAGTTCTCCGGCAAGTGCATAAGCCAAGACCTGACGTTTGGCTTAAGCACGAGCGGGAAGTAGTTGGCTAGGATCTTCTCGTCGCGTCCCCCGGCAGCCTGCACCGCAATGGTGTAGATGCTGAGGAACTCCGAGGGGTGTGTCTTGCCGTCGTACTTCTTGGGTACGTCGGGCTTAAAGTTCTTCATGCTGGGCCACTGGACTTGCCGCAGCTCTCGGGTGAACGCAGGGCAACCTGCCGCGTACGGCAAGTCGCCTGGTTCACCGGGCGCGTGCATGTCGACAGCGGTCCCAACGCGCTGATCGGACTGTCTTCGAGCTTCTCTTCGACGCTCGATACGAGTTCGAGTGTCCTCTTGTCGCCTGTCGTCGAGGATTTGGCGCTGGTCGTGGCGAGCCCGTGGATCCGACGACGCCGTGGAGTCGTCATCGACGTTGATCCGACGGGGTGGTGATTTCTGCTTCCGCGGCGGGGAGTGCATGGTAGTTGCACCCCCGGCGGTCTTGTCACCGTCGGCCTTCGCTTGGTCGACTTGCCGCGGCCGTGAAGTTGCCGGCTGCTACGGCACGTCGTTGTTGGCGAAGGCGATGAGGCTCTGGATCGTCGCCCTCCAGTCTTCGGCCTTGTCCGCCGCTGGAGGGAAGTCGAGGAGCAGCTGAGCCCTGGCCAGCGCTTCTGCTGGAGAGGAGGGAAACGGTGGCGAACGGTGCGAGGAGCGGGACACGCTCGGACTTCTAACCGCGTTAGAAGGAGCATGTTCCCGTCTCGGCGACCGCGCCTTGCTCGTGCCAGGACATTGGCCTTGAGCGTCCCGTGACCCGCCGGCTTGGCCACGTCCCAGCAAGCGTATGGTACCTCCGGTACCACGTCGCTGCTGGTCTGGCACCTCCTGAGAGGGACGTGGTGCGTGCACGGACACCGAGGCCTTGGAGTTCGCCCGGTCGTCCGTCTTGTCCTTGGACTTGGTGGCGTCGTGAGTCTCCCCACCGGCGTCCACCCTTCCGCCGGCGTCTCCCCCACCAACCGTCGGCTCTGGTGGTGGTGGGATCGATGCGGACTGGCCTCCGACCTCCGAAGCCTTCTTCTTCGGAGGCATGTTGATGTAGTCGATGAGGTTGATGGAGCTGGTGAAGTTGCTGAAGGTTGCGCCTGCGTGAGCGCCGGATCAGGTTCACACAACCTCGACGCCCCCTACCTGGCACGCCAAAGATGTCGGGGAAACTGACCGCCCGCGAACACCTATGGGACCGGAGCCCCTTCTACGTTGCGGTAAGGGAGCGGAGGGAGCACGGAGAGCAGATCGAGGAGCACACGCGGGCAGTTTACCCAAGTTTGGGCCGCGAGGACGCGTAAAACCCTACTCCTGCCTTGTTGGTATTGAGTTCTTGGAGCTCGGGAGCTTGAAGATCTACAGTACCAGCTACACCGAGCGTGGGAGTGAGCGAGTTTCTGGGATCGAACCCCCTCTATGTTGTGCATGGGCCTCCTTTTATAGCTCAAAGGGGTCACCGACAGGTGTCAACGTAGAGGAGGGTAAAAGTGTAAAAATGGTGGTGGTTGTAACAGTGTATGAACAGTGGTCTTCACCTAACTTTGACGGTGGGGGACAAAGGCATTGAATGCCCGTCGCCGTCGCCCCAAAAAGCGTCCGTCCATGCGTCTCCGTTCGCCACGGCGATATCCTTGTCACCGCGGCTTGCCACCGTGTACCCCAGGCTGCACAGCCATCTGCCACGTGCCCCTAGAAGGGCCCCAGGGCGACGTGTGGCCAGATGAGCTGGAGCGCAGGCACACAGCATAAGTTTCCCCGGCAAGCACCTTGCCGGGGTCGCAACCTTGCCGGGCCCGGAAGCTTGTCGCTCTCCGGGCCCTGTCGGGGCGCATGATGCACCGCGATATTCCTCCTTGAAGTGCCATTCTTTTGGCCTTCCTGGCAAGCTCCTCTTGCCAGGGTCTAGTGCTGGAATGATAACTTTGAGCCTGGTGCGGCCTTCCCGGCAAGCTCCTCTTGCCGGGGTCTTGTCTCTTAACTTGAATACTTTGCTCTTGAATGGCTCAAAAGGGGTCTAGAGTGGGCTTTGGCGGGCGCGTGGTGAGCCAGACCACGGGACGCTGCTACTGCCCGTGCACAAGTCGGGATACTAAGGTACCCCTACTTTAGTACACCGACAGCCCGGGCCGAAAACCGCATACGGACTTCATCCGAACTACGTCGTGATGTGGCCCGATATAGAGGCACCACACACTCCCTATGCTTCACCGATGAGTTAATGGAGCACCAGTTCCCAGAAGGGTTTCAACCTGTAAAACATTGAATCATACGACGGCACAACAGATCCCGCGGTACGGATTGAAGATTTTCTTCTCCACATTCACATGGCTCGCGGTGACGATCTACACGCCATAAAATACCTTCCCCTAAAACTTAAGGGGCCAGCTCGACACTGGTTAAACAGCCTTCCAGAAAACTCCATTGGATGCTGGGAAGACCTGGAGGATGCCTTTAGAGACAACTTCCAAGGTACCTATGTTCGGCCTCCGGATGCCGATGATCTCAACCACATTGTCTAGCAGCCCGGAGAGTCCGCCAGAAAATTCTGGACTAGGTTTCTTATTAAAAAGAACCAAATTGTCGATTGTCCAGACATCGAAGCCCTAGCGGCCTTTAAACATAGCATTCATGATGAATGGATCGCCCGACACCTCGGCCAAGAAAAGCCCAACTCCATGGCAGCCCTCACTGCGCTCATGACCCACTTTTGTGCGGGCGAAGACAGCTGGCTAGCCCGTAGCAGTAATAGTACAAGCAAGCCTGGCATTTCCGAAGCCAGAAATAACAAAGGAAGGCCCCGACGCAACAAACACAAGTGCCACAGCAATAATGACAACACCGAAGACACGGGGGTCAATGCCGGATTCAGTGGCTCCAAGTCCGGTTAGCGGAAGAAGCCATTCAAAAGAAACAGAGAGGGCTCATCCAGCGTGGACCGAATACTCGACCGACCCTGTCAGATTCATGGCACCCCCGACAAGCCTGCCAACCATACCAACCGAAGTTGTTGGGTCTTTAAATAGGCCGGTAAGTTAAATACCAAACATAAGGAGAAAGGGTCACTCAACGAGGACGATGACGACGACGAGCCGTGTCCACAGTAAACAGGAGGTCTGAAGAAATTTTACCCCATAGTCAAAATGGTGAATATGATATACGTCACCCACATCCCCAAGCGGGAGCGCAAGCGCGCGTTAAGGGACGTCTACGCGATAGAGCCAGTCGCCCCTAAATTCAACCCATGGTCAGCCTGTCCGATCACTTTTGATCGTAGAGACCATCCGACCAGTATCAGTCACGGAGGTTCGGCCGCACTAGTCCTATCCAATCATCGATGGATTCCACCTTATGCGAGTCCTTATGGACGGCGGCAACAGCCTTAACCTGCTCTATGAGGACACAGTCCGCAAGATGGGCATTGATCCGTCAAAGATCAAGCCCACCAAAACTACCTTTAAAGGAGTAATACCTGGTGTAGAGGCCCGATGTACGGGTTCAATCACATTGGAGGTCGTCTTCGGTTCATCGTACAACTTCCGAAGCGAAGACTTAATCTTCAACATCGTCTCTTTCCGCAACGGCTACCATGCACTGCTCGGACGGACCGCATTAGCTCGCTTCAATGCGGCCCCGCACTACGCTTACCTCAAACTCAATATGCCCAGACCACGCGGTGCTATAACAGTCAATGGAAACATGGAATGCTCCCTCCGTACCGAGGAGCACACCGCAGCCCTGGCAGCAGAAGTGCAAGTCGGCCTTATCAAGCCAAACACTACATCGGCGTCCAAGCCCCCGAACACTATTAAACAAGTCCGGACTACACCGCAGTGCGACAGCCCAGCTCGCCAGGAGCTCAGTTAGCAATCCGGCCTCCATCTCAGCCCCAACCGAATCACGGTCTATGTGCCACACGTACATAACTACGCGCTAAGGATACCATGGGAAAAGACGGAGGCACAACAAGGATAAAGTCCACAATACGGCTAGACCATATCCGGACACCCATATTTTCCCTTTTTCTTTTCCTTTTATCTTTTACAGGTTCCTTACAACCCACATGACCTTTTCAATGGTGCTCGGGCCTCTTCTCGAGGCCTATCATGACAACGCCGAGTGATGATCCTCTTGAAGGACAATACAACAAGGAGACTGATGACCCACAACCGTAAGGGATCTATAGCAGCATTTTCGATAAGTAAGAGTGTCGAACCCAACGAGGAGCAGAAGGTATTGATAAGCGATTCTGAGCAAGAAATTACTGCAAGCACTGAAAGATAACTTTTAGGGGTTTTCTCGGTATAAGCAACAGGAAAGTAAAAGCAAGTAATGTAGAAGGTACTGAGAGTAACAAGTGGCCCAATCCTTTCTTAGCAAAGGAGAGGCCTAGCAACTGAACTTATAAAGACTAAAGCGTTCTTGAGGACACACGGGAGAGGTAGTCATGTGCTTTCACCATATTCCGTATCGATACTATGTTATGTGTTGATAAGTGTTGAGTGGGTGGATCTATGCTAGTGCACTCTCTAGACTAAGATGAATGCACTCTTATGATTAAACACCTTGTAAGCATCCGCAAATACAAGATAGAATTTAAGGCAAAAGCCTAACCATAGCAATACGATCGAGGATCCATTATTCCCTTATGCAAAAGCGTGCAAACTGGGGTTCAGGTTTCTGTCACTCCGGCAACCCACCATAAGCATTCTTTATACACAATGTATTCTCCTAGGTCCTTAATAAGGCGAAGTGTTGGGTGTTCGACTCACACAACACCACTAGTAGAATGACAACGCAACTTAAGTATCAAACAACACATATTACTTCAACAGCATATGACTACTAACAACAAGACTTTCCCCATGTCCTCAAGAACTAAGGTAACTACTCACGAGACATAAAGGAGATCATGATCAGTGGGGATAAATAGGTGATAAACAATCTGGACATAATAATATTTCTCCAACAAAACTCAATAGCATTCACCACAAAGTAGTAATCAACATCGACGGAGTAGAGAGGATAGGTAGTACGAGTTACAACACAAGTTACGATTGTAAGATGAGATTTGGATGAAGATGGAGATGGTGCTGGTGTTGGGGATGATGTTGATGATGATCTCGATGATGCCCGTGACGATGGTGATGACGATGGCGATGATCTCCCCTTCCGGGAGGTGATCTCCCCGGCGGAATCTGCCCGCCGGAGATGGCTTTTTCTTCTCTGTAGGTTTCCGCCACGGAGCGGCGGCGGAACTCCGTAAAAATTCCCGTCTCTAGGGTTTTTGGATAATGGAGAGCATATATGCAAAAGGGGCCGACCCGAGGTGGGCCAGGGGCTCCAGGCGACCCCCCGGCGCGGCCAAGGGGGGGGCGCCCCCAGGGCGCCTGGGCACCCTGTGGCCCCCCTCTGGTTGCCCTTTCGCGTGCCTTCGTGATCCGTCTGAAAAATATCTCCCGTCAATTTTCAGGTAATTTGGAGGTATTCTTCTTCAGCAACTCAGTGTCCACTTTTTACTGCTGAATCCTGCGTCTGCTGCTTCGGCATCGGAAAGTTTGCAAACTGTGTAAAATAGACCAAAACAACATAAGAACATCACCGTAACGTGAAATATATCAATGAATAAGGATAAATTATGATACAAAATAGTGATGCATTTTGGACGTATCAACACCCCAAGCTTAGATCTCGCTTGTCCCCAAGTGAATATGAACTCGGTAAACCTGTCCACAAGTTTAGAGAGTGAAGTGTCGATAAATAGAATACGGACAAGAAGCATCATAGTTTCTTTACCAACTCAAATATCCTCAACAGCAATCTTCAACTCATAAGGCCCTTATGAAAGAGTGATAACACTTATATTCGAAAGTAGGGCTAAGGAAACTCATTATATCATGGGAAACATGTCCTTTGGTCAAAGAACAACAAATAGATTTAACTTTTGCTCTTATATTTTGATGAGATCAATTGAAGCTTTTTGAGATAACATGTTAATAGGCAAGAAGTGAAAGTGTTAACACAAAGGAAGATATTTGCCTTAGCTGGGCATGACAAACAACTTACTTATCGAATGATAATGTCAACAAGGATATGATATGACAAATCTTAATGCAACTTTATATGAATGCGTCGTTATCAACATCAAATGTCTGCTCTCTTTAAGAATAGAAGGAGGTAGGAATAACTGACTCAACTTAAAATTAAAAGATGGGCCCTGCTCTAGGGTAGTAGGGAAAACTCATGTGCTATCCTTAAATCAAACAGAATGAAAACAAGTTTTTAGGGGTGCATGATTTGTCAACGAATGCTAATAGATAACTCAATTGCTTTTTGAGCTAGACAAGTTTCGAGGAACGGCTCCCGCACGAGGACGATAACATCCTCTTATTCTCCTTTGTTTATCACTGCCAAAGTTTTCTGATTTCTCATGAACAAAGCGTGAAGGAGGGTTTGTTTGTTATATTATTTTTAAGCCGGGCGCACTCTTTGCCAGTTCCTTCTCGTATTATGGGTTTGCACATTAGACATGCAATCCCGGGGTGAAGCTTGTCCAACTCAAGAAGACCATAAATTAGCTATTACTTCCTCATGAGCTAAAACAGAGGCACAAAACAAAAGATTTTGAACATTTAAGGATAACACATAAATTATATACTTTAGGAGGTGGTAGTGGAATACCACGAATAGGAAGGTATGGTGGACTCATATGGAAGGTATTGGTTTTAAGGGTATGGATGCACAAGCAGAATACCGCTTAGTACAGAGTTAGGCTAGCAAAGGTTTTGAGAGAGCAGACAACTGATGATGACTAAGATGCAAAGCAATATAATGCATGAACATTGAAATAAACATAACACATCAAGTTGTCTTCCTTGTCAGCATAACACTTCAAGCATAATAACATAAAGGTTTTGGCTATGTTGATACTTTAAGAAAATCATGCTTGTTGTTATGACCAAAGCTATGTTTGCCAAGATTAAATAAAGTTTCATAGCCATACCTGACATAAGGTCAATACTCCCCATAAGAATCATCATATAAGGTCGATTGCGTGAAGAGAATACCGAGTGCAGCAAAAGGAACCGATAAACTTCTCATTAATATTCCATCATAGACGACTCCACACTCACGGATACAATTCTGCACCAAAGGAGTGATAGACCTCAATGCACACACCTATCTCATATAACAACCTCCCTAGACATGATACGACTCTACTTGACTCTAAAAGACAAAAGGTAAAGATAATGATACCGGGCACTCCCCCAAGCTTGGAACAAGCCAAGGGAATGCCATTACCCCAGGAGATTTCAATCATCATCCTTGTTGGCGTTGATCACATAGTCCTTGGCGAAACGCTTCCATGGATATCTAGCTAAAGCCTCCTTTGAGAAGCTCGTCTCCTGAATCCTACATTCAGCACCCAAACTCATGCGCATAAACCTTAGTTCATACTCACAGTTCTGGTTATGTAGATCATTAATTTGCCCTTGGAGCTCTATAATTCTTTCTTCAGATGCGGTGATGCTTTTCCACATCTCATTCATCTCCTTCAGGAAGTGGGTCTTCAGCTCGTCGATGATGTTAAAGTTAGCTTCAACACCACGCTCGATCATCTTCCTGTACTTGAAGACTTCTTGCTCCACTTCTTCCAGCCTGGCCTGGATGCTCCCCTCCTTGATAGGTCCCTTCGGATCTTCTTGATGAAGGACGCCGTCCTTCATCTGAACAACCTGAGGGTGCTTATTCACCTCAGCGAGGTAAGGGTTGATGACGTTGACGACGAACTTGTCCTTGGGGGAACTTGGAGAAGCCATGGCACCTAAATTCAACTGAAAGATTCCCTGGCAGAAACAGACCGAAGAGAAAACACGCGAAATCGCAAGATACGTTGCTGGAACAATCCGGGCAAATATATAGGAAAAATTTATGCACAGAAAGGAAGGTAACGGACCAAAGCGGGGTCGGAGGCGGACTCCCGGGTGTCCAGGCAGCCACCCGACGCGGCCCAGGGGGGGCGCGCCAGGGGGGCGCCTGGACTCCCTGGAGGTCGTCTCCGGCTCCACTTAGGTTCGGAATTTTACTAATTTTGCAGAAACTCGTAATACGGAACTTTTATGGCGGTTCGCGATGTTTCCTTACCGTACTACATACCTTTGCTTTATTCTGCTTCTGCTGGCGTCTGAAACAGGGCTGCAACATGTTCTTCATGGTTTGTTGTGTATATTATATTCTCATCAACATTGACAGGGTCTCCTGCTATGTAATGTTTAAGTCTTTGCCCATTCACAACTTGAGGTTTGGTACCTTCAAAATTATTAATCTTAATTGCACCGGACCGATAAACTTCTTCAATATGAAATGGTCCTTCCCACCTGGAAAGTAGTTTACCTGGAGAAAACCTGAAACGGGATCTGAACAACAAAACTTTATCACCAATATTAAATTCACATTTCGGAATCTTCCTATCATGCCACCTTTTTACCTTTTCCTTGAACATTTTAGCGCTCTCGTAAGCTTCACTTCTCCATTCATCTAGAGAAGTCAGAGTTCATGAGACGCTTCTCACCAGCTAATTTTGGGTCAGCGTTAAGCTCTCTAACAGCCCAGAAAGCTTTGTGCTCTAACTCTAATGGCAAATGGCAAGCCTTGCCATACACCATCTTATAGGGGGAAATGCCCATGGGGTTTTTGTAAGCAGTTCTATATGCCCACAAAGCATCTCCTAACTTATTTGACCAGTCCTTTCTATTTCTGTTTACTGTTTTCTGCAAGATCAACTTAATCTCTCTATTGGTGAGCTCAACTTGCCCACTAGTTTGAGGATGATATGGTGAAGCAATTCTATGATTAACATCGTATTTGGCCAAAGCTTTTCTAAAAGCTCCGTGCGTGAAATGTGATCCTCCATCGGTCATGAGATACCTTGGTACACCAAACCTAGGAAAAATTACATCTTTAAGCATTTTCAAGGATGTCTTGTGATCAGCACTTTCAGTGGGGATTGCTTCAACCCACTTGGTCACATAATCAACAGCTACTAAAATGTGAGTGTACTTGTGCGAAGAAGGAAAAGGCCCCATAAAATCAAAACCCCAACAATCGAAAGGTTCAATCACTAGTGAGTAATTCATAGGCATCTCATTCCTTCTACTAATGTTACCAACTCTCTGACATTTATCACAGGCTAAAACATAATTTCTAGCATCTTTAAAGAGAGTAGGCTAATAAAAACCTGATTGAAGAACCTTATGTCCAGTCCTCTCACCGGCATGATGTCCTCCATAGGGACTATCATGACACCGTCTGAGAATGTCCTTCTGCTCATGTTCCGGAATGCATCTTCTCACGATCCCGTCGGGACCTTCTTTGAAAAGATGTGGGTCATCCCAAAAGTAGTGCCTCAAATCATGAAAGAACTTCTTCTTTTGCTGAAATGTTAGACCTGGAGGCAAATACTTTGCAACAATAAAATTAGCATAATCTGCATACCAAGGATCTGAAAGAGATTATACTTTTACAACGGCAAGTTGCTCGTCTGGAAAACTATCGTTAACTGGGATGGGGTCGTGCGGTATATCTTCCATCCTTGAAAGATTGTCCGCCACCGGATTGTCTTCCCCTTTCCTATCAACAATCTGCAAATCAAATTCTTGAAGAAGGAGTACCCATCTGATAAGCCTTGGCTTGGCATCCTTCTTTGTCATAAGATACTTAATGGCAGCATGATTAGTACGAATAATAACTTTGGAATCAACAATATACTGCCTAAACTTATCACAAGCAAAAACTACAGCTAAGAATTCCTTCTCAGTAGTAGCATAATTTCTTTGAGCACTATCAAGGGTTTTACTAGCATAATGTATAACATTCAATTTCTTATCAACTCTTTGTCCTAAAACAGCTCCAACAGCAAAATCACTTGCATCACACATAATCTCAAAAGGTAAATTCCAGTCAGGTGGTTGTACTATAGGAGCAGTTATTAAAGCTTTCTTAAGGACTTCAAAAGCTTCCTTACAATTTTCATCAAATACAAAAGGAACGTCCTTCTGGAGAAGATTAGTGAGGGGTCTTGAGGTTTTAGAAAAGTCTTTAATAAATCTTCTATACAAACCTGCATGACCGAGAAAACTGCGAATACCTTTGATGTCCCTTGGGTAGGGCATCCTCTCAATAGCTTCGATCTTAGCCTTGTCCACTTCAATTCCCCTTTCGGAAATCTTGTGACAAAGAACAATTCCTTCATTAACCATAAAGTGGCACTTTTCCCAGTTGAGTACCAAATTTGTCTCCTCGCATCTCTGCAAAACTTTATTAAGGTTGTGAAGACAATGGTCAAAAGAAGTTCCATAGACGGAGAAATCGTCCATGAAGACTTCCATAATATCCCCGCAGAAACCATGAAAGATAGCAGACATACACCTTTGAAAAGTAGCAGGGGCATTACATAAACCAAAAGGCATACGCCTGTAAGCATAAGTACCAAAGGGACAAGTAAAAGTGGTCTTCTCTTGATCGGCAGTGTTAACATGAATTTGAGAGAAGCCAGAATAACCATCAAGATAGCAAAAGTGGGTATTTTTGGATAACCTTTCAAGCATTTGGTCGATGAACGGCAACGGATAGTGATCCTTCCTGGTTGCCTTGTTCAACTTCCTGTAATCAATACACATTCTATATCCAATAATAATTCTCTGAGGTATTAATTCATTTTTATCATTAGGAACCACAGTTGTACCTCCTTTCTTAGGAACACAATGTACCGGACTTACCCACTTACTATCAGCTATAGGGTAGATAATACATGCGGTTAGAAGCTTGAGAATCTCAGTTCTCACGACATCCATCATCTTCGGGTTCAACCGTCGTTGATGATCAACAACTGGTTTAGCATCAGGCTCAAGGTTGATAGTATGTTGACAGATAGATGGACTAATCCCCTTAAGGTCATCAAGGGTGTAGCCAATTGCGCCTCCGTGTTTACGAAGTACTTCCAATAATCGCTCCTCTTCATATCCTGAAAGGTTAGAATTGATAATAACAGGATATACTTTCTTTTCATCTAAATAAGCATACTTGAGTGTATCGGGAAGAGGTTTAAGATCGAACACCGGGTCTTCTTTCGATTTTGATAAAATTCCCAAAGGTTCAACCGGAAGGTTGTGCTTCAGGATAGCAGGCTGCCTCAAGAATATTTCATCTAGTTCATTTCTTTCCTGCATATGCAAATCATTCTCGTGGTCCTCCATGTATTGCTACAAAGGATCATTAGGGGGAATAGCAATAGAGGCAATACTTTCAATAATTTTATCATCACTGGGTAAGTCAGTACCACGAGGCTGCTTAGAGAACTTAGAAAAATTAAATTCATATGGCTCACCATCGAATTCAACAGAAACTTTACCTTTCTTGCAATCTATTATAGCTCCACAAGTCCTAAGAAAAGGTCTACCAAAAATAATTGGACAAAAATTGTCCCTCTCTGAACCAAGTACTAGAAAGTCGGTAGGGTATTTTACCTTTCCACATAGGACTTCAACGTCCCTCACAATTCCGATAGGAGAGATAGTTGTTCTGTTTGCAAGATGAATAGTAACATCAACTTCTTCAAGTTCACAAGGGGAAATCACCGATGATCTCTTCATAAAGTGAATAGGGGATAGCACTTGCACTCGATCCCAAATCGCATAGCCCATAATAATCGTGATCTCCTATTTTAACAGATACCACTGGAGTACCTGAAATTGGGCCTTTATTCTTGGCTGTGACAAGGTTAGTGGAAACAGCACAAAAATTTATATTGGAATCCAAAACATCATTAGTAGCAAGGTCTTTAATCAATGCAACTTGAGGATCGACCCTGATCTGGTCCTCAGGCTCATCAACTCTTCTCTCACTTTTATTTATTATGCCTGTCACAAGAGAGTGCTCCCTCATCCTCGTGGGAAAAGGAGGCTTTTCATATATAACTGCAGGCAAAATAGGGTCAGCAACATAAATATCAATAGGTGGTTCTTTAAAAGGTTCATGGTGCTGGTCTCTCTTCTTTTTAAAAGAATCAACGTGAGAGGCAAAATTCTTACACAAATCAATCACTAGATGGGAATCAAGACCAATCTTAGAGCAAAAAGTATTGAAGTAATCAGTTTTCACATAGCTCTCAATATAATCATGTTCATAATTTATAGCGGGTTCAATACCTTTATCAATTTCCCAATCTTCGGTATTCCTCTGGATTCTTTCAATGAGATCCCACCTTTCTTCAACACTCTTCTTCTGAAATACCCCACTAGAGGAGGCATCCAGCATCTCCTTATCCTGACGAGAAAGCCTGGCATAAAAATTTGTAAGTATAATTTCCTTGGGAAGCTTATGAATAGGGCATTTGAGCATTAGGGACTTCAATCTCCCCAAGCTTGAGCAATGCTTTCTCCGTCACGAGACCTAAAGTTATAGATATAATTCCTGTCTCGATGAATTTCATGAAGAGGATAAAACTTAGTATAAAGGAGAGACATAAGCTCCTGCCAGTCCAGCAAGTGTGAGTTATCGAGAAGCCCATACCAATCTGAAGCTTTATCTATAAGTGATACGACAAACAATTTTCTCATGACAAACTCCCTCGATACACCTGCAAGCTTAAATAATGAACATAGTTGTGACAGATATAGCAAGTGTTCACCGGGATGTCTGTCTCCTGCGTAACGATTAACCAAAACATAATCGATAATACCAGCTGGTATTTTATAAGGCACAATTTCAGTAGGGGGAGGATCAACCACCATAGGTGTTGGGCGTCTTCCCGCAAGCAATGATCCAATAATAGGGTTGTCCATAAGGACAAGGAGCAGCAAATAGCAAAAATAAAAACAGAATTATATATATATATATATATATATATATATATATATATATATATATATATATATATATATATATATATATATATATATATATATATATATATATATATAAACCTCCTTACCAGTTTCACTTTACCAATAGCGCTACGCTCCCCGGAAACGGCGCCAGAAAACGGTACTTGATGACCCACAACCGTAAGGGATCTATTGCAGCGTTTTTGATAAGTAAGAGTGTCGAACCCAACGAGGAGCAGAAGGTATTGATAAGCGATTCTGAGCAAGAAATTACTGCAAGCACTGAAAGATAACTTTTAGGGGTTTTCTCGGTATAAGCAACAGGAAAGTAAAAGAAAGTAATGTAGAAGGTACTGAGAGTAACAAGTGGCCCAATCCTTTCTTAGCAAAGGAAAGGCCTAGTAACCGAACTTATAAAGGCTAAAGCGTTCTTGAGGACACACGGGAGAGGTAGTCATGTGCTTTCACCATATTCCGTATCGATACTATGTTATGTGTTGATAAGTGTTGAGTGGGTGGATCTATGCTAGTGCACTCTCTAGACTAAGATGAATGCACTCTTATGATTAAACACCTTGTAAGCATCCACAAATACAAGATAGAATTTAAGGCAAAAGCCTAACCATAGCAATACGATCGAGGATCCATTATTCCCTTATGCAAAAGCGTGCGAACTGGGGTTCAGGTTTCTGTCACTCCGGCAACCCACCATAAGCATTCTTTATACACAATGTATTCTCCTAGGTCCTTAATAAGGCGAAGTGTTGGGTGTTCGACTCACACAACACCACTAGTAGAATGACAACGCAACTTAAGTATCAAACAACACATATTACTTCAACAGCATATGACTACTAACAACAAGACTTTCCCCATGTCCTCAAGAACTAAGGTAACTACTCACGAGACATAAAGGAGATCATGATCAGTGGGGATAAATAGGTGATAAACAATCTGGACATAATAATATTTCTCCAACAAAACTCAATAGCATTTACCACAAAGTAGTAATTAACATCGATGGAGTAGAGAGGATAGGTAGTACGAGTTACAACACAAGTTACGATTGTAAGATGAGATTTGGATGAAGATGGAGATGGTGCTGGTGTTGGGGATGATGTTGATGATGATCTCGATGATGCCCGTGACGATGGTGATGACGATGGCGACGATCTCCCCTTCCGGGAGGTGATCTCCCCGGCGGAATCTGCCCGCCGGAGATGGCTTTTTCTTCTCTGTAGGTTTCCGCCACGGAGCGGCGGCGGAACTCCGTAAAAATTCCCGTCTCTAGGGTTTTTGGATAACGGAGAGCATATATGCAAAAGGGGGCGGCCCGAGGTGGGCCAGGGGCTCCAGGCGACCCCCCGGCGCGGCCAGGGGGGCGCCCCCAGGGCGCCTGGGCACCCTGTGGCCCCCCTCTGGTTGCCCTTTCGCGTGCTTCGTGATCCGTCTGAAAAATATCTCCCGTCAATTTTCAGGTAATTTGGAGGTATTCTTCTTTAGCAACTCAGTGTCCACTTTTTACTGCTGAATCCTGCGTCTGCTGCTTCGGCATCGGAAAGTTTGCAAACTATGTAAAATAGACCAAAACAACATAAGAACATCACCGTAACGTGAAATATATCAATGAATAAGGATAAATTATGATACAAAATAGTGATGCATTTCGGACGTATCAGAGACAAGCAGCATGACAGAGTATCCCAAAGGGTCTCTAAAGACCGCCTCGACCGTTTGCAAAACCCGCGCACAGCTTTCCCGTGTGCTCGACATGTAAAATAGCCTTGTTGCTTACTTCACCTTTTTGTACCAATACGTTTTGACGTATCAATCAGACTATAATGGAAATAGTTTTTGGCCCGACCTATTGGCTTATCTCTTAATCTATGTTTCCCTGTTTCTGCCCGATTGTCATGTACAACTCGGTACGTCTTGAATCGCCGGGGGCTCCATTAAGCCACGTACATCTCTTCTTATTAAACAAAGTCCGGACACTTTCATAGTGCAATTCAATGTCCCGAATATAGCATTATATGCATTGGATCCGAATCATTTCTTTGGTCAATAGTTGGGTTTCCCGGCTCCTGTGGTTACTACCTTACGTTCGGCCTGTTCAGCTAAGGTAGTAAAGGGAGAACTACTGCGATTGTTTTTCTGGTTCATCCGGGCAAACACCTCAGTAGAGAAAGCTGAAAACTGAGTGTCATGATGCGGTGAGAGTTGGTCAGCTATTCGGTGACTACAAATCTCTTGTGATTTTTCCGCAATACGCGATGGGCCAGCCTTCGCTCGGTCGGGCGTCCACATCACCCAAGTTCGGATAATCGAACAATACTAGGGGTTGCGCCCGTACTTCCATTATAAAACTCCTATGGCTAAGTGTGAGTGATAAAGCCATATAGTCCAATTGTCTGGTTCTTCGCACTAATACCTCCTTAACAGACCGAATCGCTATGTCCAGTGTGTTTAGGTGCACTCCCGAACACCCCCGTACTATCTACGTGGGGGCTGAAGCTAGTGACTGGCTAACTCTCAGATGTCGTAAACGGCCGCACAGGAGGAAATATTTCAAATTAAAACAAAATACCATATCATACATAAGCCTTGTTTCATAATGCAGGACCGGACAACGTGGACACATTCATCCAAACATGATGTCCTTCGAACACTAGCCCTCTACAATGCGGGATCCTTCAAGGACATCATGGAAATACCGCTCCGGCGTGCGGTGCTCTTCGCCTGTGGGCGGCCCCTCGGTTGCGAGCTTGACGGCGTCCATCTTCGCCCACTGTACCTTGACACGGGTGAAGGCCATCCGTGCACCTTCGATGTAGACCGACCGCTTCACGGCATCAAGCCGAGGGCAGGCACTGATCAGCCGCCTCACGAGCCCGAAGTAGCTGCTGGGTATGGGCTCGACAGGCCACAGATGGATTATAAAATCCCTCATGGCCAATCCGGCCACCCTATGGAGTTCGGACAACTGATTCAGTTGATCACTGAGGGGTACAGGATGATCAGGCGCAAGATAGTACGACCAGAACAATTTTTCTGTTGAGATCCCCTCTTCGGCTCGGAAGAATTCCGCAGCATCGACAACACTCTGGGCAGGTCCGCAAACGCTCCTGGGAAACTCCAAATTCGGGTCAGTAAAATGTATTTCTTCCTCACAAATTTGCTCTGCATATTAAAGGCCTTACCAGCCGCAATTTGCCTCGCCTCCTGGATTTCCCGGCAGGCGTTTTGAGCCTCAGTCCGGGCCTCCTGAGCATGTTGAAGAGCCTTAGCAAGTTCAGATTTTTGATCCGAAACTTTGCGCTCTAAGGACTCACATTTGCTTATAGCATCCTTGAGCTCTTGCTGGACTACCTCCACCCGTGACTCATGTTGTAGGAGGGTGGCTCGTGTTGGGGAACGTTGCATGGAAAACAAAAAATTTTCTCTACGTTCACCAAGATCAATCTAGGAGATGCTACTACGAGAGGAGAGTTGGATCTACGTACCCTTGTAGATCGCTAAGCGGAAGCGTTAAGAACGCGGTTGATGGAGTCGTACTCGCCGCGATTCAGATCGCTGAAGATCCAAACACCGAAGCAACGGTGCCTCCGCGTTCTTCACACGTACGGCTCGGGGATGTCTACTCCTTCTTGATCCAGCAAGGGGTGGAGGAGAGGTTGATGGAGAACCGGCAGCACGACGGCGTGGTGGTGATGGTGGAGAAGAACTCCGGCAGGGCTTCGCCTAAGCACCGCGGGAGAAGAAGATGTTATGGGAGAGGGAGGGCAGCACCGAGGCACGAACTTGTGTTGGCTGCCCTCCCTCTACCTCTCTATATATAGGGGGAAGGAGGAGAGGGGGCGCCCTAGGGTTTCCCCTAGGGGGCTGGCGGCCAGGGCAAGGGGAGGGGCGGCGGCCAGGGCAGGCCCTAGGGTTTCCCCCCTAGGTGCCTTGCCCCCCAAGGCTAAGGGGGTGTGGCCACCCTAGAGGGGTCCACCTCCCTTGGCGCACAAGGAGAGGGCCCAGGGGGGGCGCACAGCCCCCTGAGGGCTGTGGTGTTCCCCCTTGTGGCCCATTAGGCCCAGAACTACTTCCGGAACCCCCGAAACCCTTTCCGGTACTCCGCCGATTTCCCGATGCTCCCCGGAACACTTCCGGACTCCGAAACCTTTCATCCTACATATCAATCTTCGTCTCCGGACCATTCCGGAGACCCTCGTCATGTCCGGGATCTCATCCGGGACTCCGAACAACCTTCGGTAACCATGCACTATTCTCACTAACAACCCTAGCGTCACCGAACCTTAAGTGTGTAGACCCTGCGGGTTCGGAAACCATGTAGACATGACCGAGACACTCCCAGGTCAATAACCAATAGCGGGATCTGGATACCCATATTGGTTCCCACATGTTTCTCGATGATCTCATCGGATGAACCACGATGTCAAGGATTCAGGCAATCCCGTATACAGTTCCCTTTGTCTCGTCGGTATGTTACTTGCCCGAGATTCGATCGTCGGTATCTCTATACCTAGTTCAATCTCGTTACCGGCAAGTCTCTTTACTCGTTACCGTAATACATAATCCCGTGACCAACTACTTAGTCACTTTGAGCTCATTGAGATGATGCATTACCGAGTGGGCCCGGAGATACCTCTCCGTCACACGGAGTGACAAATCCCAGTCTCGATCCATGTCAACTCAACAGACACCCTCGGAGATACCTGTAGAGTACCTTTATAGTCACCCAGTTACGTTGTGACGTTTGGCACACACAAAGCACTCCTACGGTGTCAGTGAGTTACATGATCTCATGGTCATAGGAACTTATACTTGACATGCAGAAAACTATAGCGATAACTGACACGATCAAAAGCTATGTTAACGTTTGGGTCTCGTCCATCACATCATTCTCCTAATGATGTGATCCCGTTATCAAATGACAACTCATGTCTATGACCTGGAAACCGCGGTCATCTTTGATCAACGAGCTAGTCCTGTAGAGGCTCACTAGGGACACAAAGTCTGTCTATTCATCCACACGTGTATTTGAGTTTCCAATCAATACAGTTATAGCATGGATAATAAACGATTATCATGAACAAAGAAATATAATAATAAATCTTTTATTATTGCCTCTAGGGCATATTTCCAACAGTCTCCCACTTGCACTAGAGTCAATAATCTAGCATTACAAGGTAATGAATCTAACACCCATAGAGTCTTGGTGTTGATCGTGCTTAGCCCGTGGAAGAGGCTTAGTCAACGGATGTGCAACATTCAAATCCGTGTGTACTTTGCAAATGTTTATGTCCTCCTCCTTGATCGAATCGCGGATGGAATTGAAACGTCGCTTTATGTGTCTGGTCCTCTTGTGAAACCTTGGTTCCTTGGCTAGAGCAATGGCACCAGTGTTGTCACAGAACAGAGTCATTGGGTTCAGTGCACTAGGCACAACTCCAAGATCTGTCATGAACTCCTTCATCCAGACACCTTCCTTTGCCGCCTCCGAGGCAGCTATATACTCCGCTTCACATGTAGAATCAGCTACCACGCTCTGCTTGGAACTGCACCAGCTTACCGCTCCCCCGTTGAGAATATATACGTATCCGGTTTGAGACTTAGAGTCATCCGGATCAGTGTCAAAGCTTGCATCGACGTAACCCTTTACGACGAGCTCTTGATCACCTCCATAAACGAGAAACATATCCTTAGTCCTTTTCAGGTACTTTAGGATATTCTTGACCGCTGTCCAGTGATCCATACCAGGATTACTTTGAAACCTTCCGGCCATACTTATGGCAAGGCTGACATCTGGTCTCGTGCACAGCATTGCATACATGATAGAGCCTATGGCTGAAGCATAGGGGACGACACTCATCTTTTCTCTATCTTCCGCAGTCACTGGGCACTGAGTCTTACTCAACTTTGTACCTTGCATTACCGGCAAGAACCCCTTCTTGGATTGATCCATTTTGAACTTCTTCAAAACTTTATCAAGGTATGTGCTTTGTGAAAGTCCTATCAAGCGTCTTGATCTATCTCTATAGATCTTGATGCCCAATATGAAAGCAGCTTCACCGAGATCCTTCATCGAAAAACTCTTGTTCAAATACCCCTTCACGCTATCCAAAAATTCTATATTGTTTCCAATCAGCAATATGTCATCCACATATAATATTAGAAACGCTATAGAGCTCCCACTCACTTTCTTGTAAATACAAGCTTCATTGTAAACTTGTATAAACCCAAACGCTTTGATCACCTCATCAAAGCGAAGATTCCAACTCCGAGATGCTTGCACCAGCCCATAAATGGAACGCTGGAGCCTGCATACTTTGTCAGCATTCTCTGGATCGACAAAACCTTCTGGTTGCATCATATACAACTCTTCCTTAAGAAAACCGTTAAGGAACGCTGTCTTGACATCCATCTGCCAAATTTCATAATCGAAATATGCAGCTATTGCTAACATGATTCGGACGGATTTAAGCATCGCTACGGGTGAGAAAGTCTCATCGTAGTCAATCCCTTGAACTTGTGAAAAACCCTTTGCCACAAGTCGAGCTTTATACACGATGACATTACCGTCAGCGTCCGTCTTCCTCTTAAAAATCCATTTATTCTGAATGGCCTTCCGCCCTTCAGGTAATACTTCCAAAGTCCATACTTTGTTTTCATACATGGATCCCATCTCGGATTTCATGGCCTCTAACCATTTGTCGGAATCTGGGCCCACCATCGCTTCTCCATAGCTCGTAGGTTCACCGTTGTCTAACAACATGACCTCCAAGACAGGGTTACCATACCACTCAGGTGCAGTGCGTACCCTTGTCGACCTACGAGGTTCGGTAGTAACTTGATCAGAAGCTTCTTGATCATCATCATTGGCTTCCTTTTCAACCTCTGCAGGCTCCACAAAAACATCTTTCTGTGCTGCGCTACTTTCTGGTTGAAGCAGAGGTTCAATAACCTCATCAAGTTCTACCTTCCTCCCACTCAATTCTTTCGAGAGAAACTCTTTCTCGAGAAAGGACCCGTTCTTAGCGACAAACACTTTGCCCTCGGATCTGAGATAGAAGGTGTACCCAACAGTTTCTTTTGGGTATCCTATGAAGACACATTTGTCCGCTTTGGGTTCGAGCTTTTCTGGCTGAAGCCTTTTGACATAAGCATCGCAACCCCAAACTTTGAGAAAAGACAACTTCGGTTTCTTACTAAACCATAGTTCATACGGTGTTGTCTCAACGGACTTAGATGGAGCCCTATTTAAAGTGAATGCAGCTGTCTCTAACGCATATCCCCAGAACGATAGCGGCAAATCGGCAAGAGACATCATAGAACGTACCATATCTAATAGGGTTCGATTACGACGTTCGGACACACCATTACGCTGTGGTGTTCCAGGTGGCGTCAACTGTGAAACAATTCCACATTTTCTTAAGTGATCACCAAACTCATAACTCAGATATTCTCCCCCTCGATCAGATCATAGGAACTTGATCTTCTTGTTACGATGATTTTCAACTTCACTCTGAAATTGCTTGAACTTTTCAAAAGTTTCAGACTTATGCTTCATCAAGTAAATATACCCATATCTACTTAAGTCGTCAGTGAAGGTGAGAAAATAACGATATCCACCGCGCGCCGTTACACTCATCGGACCGCACACATCAGTATGTATGATTTCCAATAAGTTACTTGCCCGTTCCATTGTCCCTGAAAACGGGGTCCTTGTCATCTTGCCCATGAGGCACGGCTCGCACGTGTCAAGTGATTCAAAATCAAGAGACTCCAAAAGTCCATCAGCATGGAGCTTCCTCATGCGTTTCACGCCGATATGACCGAGACGGCAGTGCCACAAGAAAGTGGTATTATCATTATCTACTCTACATCTTTTGGCATCAATGTTATGAACATGTGTATCATCACTATCGAGATTCAATAAGAATAAACCCCTAATTTCGGGTGCATGACCATAAAAGATATTACTCATATAAATAGAACAACCATTATTCTCTGACTTAAATGAGTAACCGTCTCGCAATAAACAAGATCCAGATATAATGTTCATGCTTAACGCAGGCACTAAATAACAATTATTCAGGTTCATAACTAATCCCGATGGTAATCGAAGAGCGAGCGTGCCGACGGCGATCACATCAACCTTGGAACCATTTCTGATACAGGGTGGAACCCTAATCAGCGGATCTTTCACGTTTGGAGGTTGGCACACGATGAACACGGGGAATCACAAGGGAAAGATGGGGGAAACACAAGAGGAAAACACTCAATCAACACGAAAGCAATCACACAAATGCTAGATTCGCGTTACAAGGTTGAGATCCATGATCCAAGGTCAACAACGGTGATACAGATAGTCTTCTCCCGGAGGAGGTCTTGATATCCCGGGGGATCTTCTCCGATGAAGGAGGTCCTGAATCCGAAGTGGATCTTCTCCGTAGAGGCGCACGGTCTCGTGGGAGAAATCCACACAAGTGTCAAATGAGCTAAACCACAGCTAACCCTAAACGGAAAGAGGAGAGGAGTATATATAGTCTACGGGGCGAATGGGTACATGGGCCTCGGCCCAGGGGATGCGCGCAGGCATTTCAGGGGCCGGACGTCCGGGCGGCGGGCCGGATGTCCGGGGCTTCGCGGGGCGCCGGATGTCCGGGGCGGGGACCCGGATGTCCGGGCTAGGGCGGTCGAGCCTCGGGTGCTCTCTGGACAGAGGCGCCGGATTTCCGGGCCCGGGGCCGGATGTCCGGGCCGTGCTTGGCCGGATGTCCGGGCCCTGGCCGGATGTCCGGGCCCTGTAGCTTCTGCTGCAGGAGGCCTTCTGTAGTTGAACGCCCAGGTGCCGGATGTCCGGGCCATGGGGCCGGATGTCCGGGGCCTGGAGCTTCCTTCTGCCCTTCTCGATGCATCAGCTCGTCCGTGGCCTTGGGGACTTGTCCATCTTCAAGCTCTTCTCCGAAGCGGTCTCCTTCACACCTGAGCACACAAAGCACACTCGCTTGAGGTAGCAACCATGTCTCGCAAGATTCATAAGGAAGTAGGGCTAGGAGTGACGTCACCTCGGTCTCGAAAGCTCTAGTACGAGCACGTGTCATCGGTCCTTGAGGCACTTGAGGGGGTGAAGGAGGGTCCATGGGGATGGCCCTAGGATACACCGTATCATTGTATAAACCCAAACGCTTTGATCACCTCATCAAAACGAAGATTCCAACTCCGAGATGCTTGCACCAGCCCATAAATGGAACGCTGGAGCTTGCATACTTTGTCAGCATTCTCTGGATCGACAAAACCTTCTGGTTGCATCATATACAACTCTTCCTTAAGAAAACCGTTAAGGAACGCTGTTTTTACATCCATCTGCCAAATTTCATAATCGAAATATGCAGCTATTGCTAACATGATTCGGACGGATTTAAGCATCGCTACGGGTGAGAAAGTCTCATCGTAGTCAATCCCTTGAACTTGTGAAAAACCCTTTGCCACAAGTCGAGCTTTATACACGGTGACATTACCGTCAGCGTCCGTCTTCCTCTTAAAAATCCATTTATTCTGAATGGCCTTCCGCCCTTCAGGTAATACTTCCAAAGTCCATACTTTGTTTTCATACATGGATCCCATCTCGGATTTCATGGCCTCTAACCATTTGTCGGAATCTGGGCCCACCATCGCTTCTCCATAGCTCGTAGGTTCACCGTTGTCTAACAACATGACCTCCAAGACAGGGTTACCATACCACTCAGGTGCAGTGCGTACCCTTGTCGACCTACGAGGTTCGGTAGTAACTTGATCGGAAGCTTCTTGATCATCATCATTGGCTTCCTCTTCAACCTCTGTAGGCTCCACAAAACATCTTTCTGTGCTGCGCTACTTTCTGGTTGAAGCAGAGGTTCAATAACCTCATCAAGTTCTACCTTCCTCCCACTCAATTCTTTCGAGAGAAACTCTTTCTCGAGGAAGGACCCGTTCTTAGCGACAAACACTTTGCCCTCGGATCTGAGATAGAAGGTGTACCCAACTGTTTCTTTTGGGTATCCTATGAAGACACATTTGTCCGCCTTGGGTTCGAGCTTTTCTGGCTGAAGCCTTTTGACATAAGCATCGCAACCCCAAACCTTGAGAAAAGACAACTTAGGTTTCTTACCAAACCACAGTTCATACGGTGTTGTCTCAACGGACTTAGATGGAGCCCTATTTAAAGTGAATGCAGCTGTCTCTAACGCATATCCCCAAAACGATAGTGGCAAGTCGGCAAGAGACATCATAGAACGTACCATATCTAATAGGGTTCGATTACGACGTTCGGACACACCATTACGCTGTGGTGTTCCAGGTGGCGTCAACTGTGAAACAATTCCACATTTTCTTAAGTGATCACCAAACTCATAACTCAGATATTCTCCCCCTCGATCAGATCGTAGGAACTTGATCTTCTTGTTACGATGATTTTCCACTTCACTCTGAAATTGCTTGAACTTTTCAAAAGTTTCAGACTTATGCTTCATCAAGTAAATATACCCATATCTACTTAAGTCGTCAGTGAAGGTGAGAAAATAACGATATCCACCGCGCGCCGTTACACTCATCGGACCGCACACATCAGTATGTATGATTTCCAATAAGTCACTTGCCCGTTCCATTGTCCCTGAAAACGGGGTCCTTGTCATCTTGCCCATGAGGCACGGCTCGCACGTGTCAAGTGATTCAAAATCAAGAGACTCCAAAAGTCCATCAGCCTGGAGCTTCCTCATGCGTTTCACGCCGATATGACCGAGACGGCAGTGCCACAAGAAAGTGGTATTATCATTATCTACTCTACATCTTTTGGCATCAATGTTATGAACATGTGTATCATCACTATCGAGATTCAATAAGAATAAACCCCTAACTTCGGGTGCATGACCATAAAAGATATTACTCATATAAATAGAACAACCATTATTCTCTGACTTAAATGAGTAACCGTCTCGCAATAAACAAGATCCAGATATAATGTTCATGCTTAACGCAGGCACTAAATAACAATTATTCAGGTTCATAACTAATCCCGATGGTAATCGAAGAGCGAGCGTGCCGACGGCGATCACATCAACCTTGGAACCATTTCCCACGCGCATCGTCACTTCATCCTTCGCCAGCCTCCGTTTATTCCGCAGTTCCTGTTTAGAGTTGCAAATGTGAGCAACCGAACCGGTATCAAATACCCAGGCACTACAACGAGAGTTGGTAAGGTACACATCAATAACATGTATATCAAATATACCTTTGTTGTTGTTGTTGGCCCCCTTCTTATCTGCCAGATACTTGGGGCAGTTCCGCTTCCAGTGGCCGTTCCCCTTGCAATAGAAACACTCAGTCTCTGGCTTGGGCCCAGCCTTGGGTTTCTTCACTGGATTAGCAACTGCTTTGCCACCCTTCTCAGAGTTACCCTTCTTGCCCTTGCCATTCTTCTTGAAACTGGTGGTTTTATTGACCATCAACACTTGATACTCCTTCTGGATGTCTGCCTCAGCGACTTTCAGCATCGAAAACAGCTCGGCGATGGTCTTGTTCATCCCTTGCATGTTATACTGCTGCACGAAGCTCTTGTAGCTTGGAGGGAGTGACTGGAGAATTCTGTCAATGATAGCCTCATCCGGGAACACAAGTCCCAGATCAGCTATGCGGGTATAGTACCCAGACATCTTCAGTAAGTGCTCACTGACAGACGAATTCTCCTCCATCTTGCAAGCGAAGAATTTATCGGTGGTCTCATACCTCTCGATCTTAGCATTCTTCTCAAAGATGAACTTCAACTCCTGGTACATCTCATATGCACCATGACGTTCAAAACGCCTTTGAAGTCCTCCTTCCAAGCCGTACAACATGGCACACTACACTATCGAATAGTCATCCGAACGTGTCTGCCAGACGTTCAAAACGTCTGCAGGGGCTGTAGGAGCGGGGGGGTCACCTAGCGGTGCATTTAGGACATAAACCTTTTGGGCAGCTGTGAGGATGATCCTCAGATTGCGGAGCCAGTCCACAAAGTTGCTCCCGTCATCTTTCAGTTTAGCTTTCTCTAGGAACGCATTAAAATTCAGGGGAACTACTGCGCGAGCCATCTACAACCAAAAATTTGCAAAGACATTTTAGACTATTGTTCATGATAAGTGAGTTATTACCTAATCAAATTATTTATAACTCCCACTCAAATTGACATCCCTCCGGTCATTCGAGCGTGACATGATCCAAATTCACCAACCCAAGTCCGATCATCACGCGAGATGAGGTGGTGTCAATGGTGAACATCAACATGTTGATCATATCTACTATATGACTCATGCTCGACCTTTCGGTCCTCCGTGTTCCGAGGCCATGTCTGTACATGCTAGGCTCGTCAAGTCTAACCCGAGTGTTCTGCACGTGCAAAACTGGCTTGCACCCGTTGTATGCGAACGTAGAGTCTATCACACCCGATCATCACGTGGTGCTTCGAAACGACGAACCTTCGCAACGGCGCACACTCGGGGGGAACACAATTTTATCTTGAAATTTTAGTGAAGGATCATCTTATAATGCTACCGTCGTCCTAAGCAAAATAAGATGCATAAAAGGATTAACATCACATGCAAATCATAAGTGACATGATATGGCCATCAACTCGTGCTTTTGATCTCCATCTCCAAAGCACCGGCATGATCTCCATCGTCACCGGCGCCACACCATGATCTCCATCATCATGATCTCCATCATCGTGTTGCCATCGGGGTTGTCGGCGCCCACCATGCTCTTACTACTATTGCTACCGTTTAGCGATAAAGTAAAGCATTACAAAGCGCTTAATGATTGACACGCAGGTCATACAAAAAATTAAAGACAACCCTATGGCTCCTGCCGGTTGCCGTATGCATCGACATGCAAGTCGATATTAACTATTACAACATGATCATCTCATACATCAAATATATCTCATCATGTCATTGGCCATATCATATCACATACATACCCTGCAAAAACAAGTTAGACGTCCTCTAATTTGTTGTTGCATGTTTTACGTGGCTGCTATGGGTATCTAGCAAGAACGCTTCTTACCTACGCAAAACCACAACGGTGATATTCAAGTTGCTATTTAACCTTCTACAAGGACCGCCTTGTTCTATTCCGATTCAACTAAGATAGGAGAGACAGACACCCGCCAGCCATCTTATGCAACAAAAGTCACATGTCTGTCGATGGAACCGGTCCCATGTACGTGGACATGTAAAGTTGGTCCGGGCCGCTTCATCCCATAATACCGCTGAATCAAGAAAGACTAAGGAGGGCAGCAATTTAAACATCAACGCCACAAACCCTTTTGTGTTCTACTCGAGAAAGCATCTACGCAAGATCCTAGCTCTGATACCACTGTTGGGGAACGTTGCATGGAAAACAAAAATTTTTCTCTACGTTCACCAAGATCAATCTAGGAGATGCTACTACGAGAGGAGAGTTGGATCTACGTACCCTTGTAGATCGCTAAGCGGAAGCGTTAAGAACGCGGTTGATGGAGTCGTACTCGCCGCGATTCAGATCGCTGAAGATCCAAACACCGAAGCAACGGTGCCTCCGCGTTCTTCACACGTACGGCTCGGGGACGTCTCCTCCTTCTTGATCCAGCAAGGGGTGGAGGAGAGGTTGATGGAGAACCGGCAGCACGACGGCGTGGTGGTGATGGTGGAGAAGAACTCCGGCAGGGCTTCGCCTAAGCACCGCGGGAGAAGAAGATGTTATGGGAGAGGGAGGGCAGCACCGAGGCACGAACTTGTGTTGGCTGCCCTCCCTCTACCTCTCTATATATAGGGGGAAGGAGGAGAGGGGGGCGCCCTAGGGTTTCCCCTAGGGGGCCGGCGGCCAGGGCAAGGGGAGGGGCGGCGGCCAGGGCAGGCCCTAGGGTTTCCCCCCCCTAGGTGCCTTGCCCCCCAAGGCTAAGGGGGTGTGGCCACCCTAGAGGGGTCCACCTCCCTTGGCGCACAAGGAGAGGGCCCAGGGGGGGCGCACAGCCCCCTGAGGGCTGTGGTGTTCCCCCTTGTGGCCCATTAGGCCCAGAACTACTTCCGGAACCCCCGAAACCCTTTCCGGTACTCCGCCGATTTCCCGATGCTCCCCGGAACACTTCCGGACTCCGAAACCTTTCATCCTACATATCAATCTTCGTCTCCGGACCATTCCGGAGACCCTCGTCATGTCCGGGATCTCATCCGGGACTCCGAACAACCTTCGGTAACCATGCACTATTCTCACTAACAACCCTAGCGTCACCGAACCTTAAGTGTGTAGACCCTGCGGGTTCGGAAACCATGTAGACATGACCGAGACACTCCCAGGTCAATAACCAATAGCGGGATCTGGATACCCATATTGGTTCCCACATGTTTCTCGATGATCTCATCGGATGAACCACGATGTCAAGGATTCAGGCAATCCCGTATACAGTTCCCTTTGTCTCGTCGGTATGTTACTTGCCCGAGATTCGATCGTCGGTATCTCTATACCTAGTTCAATCTCGTTACCGGCAAGTCTCTTTACTCGTTACCGTAATACATAATCCCGTGACCAACCACTTAGTCACTTTGAGCTCATTGAGATGACGTATTACCGAGTGGGCCCGGAGATACCTCTCCGTCACACGGAGTGACAAATCCCAGTCTCGATCCATGTCAACTCAACAGACACCCTCGGAGATACCTGTAGAGCACCTTTATAGTCACCCAGTTACGTTGTGACGTTTGGCACACACAAAGCACTCCTACGGTGTCAGTGAGTTACATGATCTCATGGTCATAGGAACTTATACTTGACATGCAGAAAACTATAGCGATAACTGACACGATCAAAAGCTATGTTAACGTTTGGGTCTCGTCCATCACATCATTCTCCTAATGATGTGATCCCGTTATCAAATGACAACTCATGTCTATGACCTGGAAACCGCGGTCATCTTTGATCAACGAGCTAGTCCTGTAGAGGCTCACTAGGGACACAAAGTCTGTCTATTCATCCACACGTGTATTTGAGTTTCCAATCAATACAGTTATAGCATGGATAATAAACGATTATCATGAACAAGGAAATATAATAATAACTCTTTTATTATTGCCTCTAGGGCATATTTCCAACAGCTCGCTCCTCCTCCGCCACTTTCTTGACCTCGGCCAGTGTGCTCTTGAGTGTCTCGACCTCAGACGCATCAGCAGTGAGCAGAGTTATAACACTCATTCGGATGACAAATTGTTGCTGATATTATTTCAGTCACATATTTGGTATTCGATACGTCCAAAACGTATCTATAATTTCTGCTTGCTCCATGCCTCTTTTGGGTGATATTGCTATGATATTTATACACTTCCATACACTTTTGATCATATTTGGACTAACCTATTAACTCAGTGCACCCCAGTGCCAGTTTCTGTTTTCGGCTGTTTTTGTATTTCAGGTTTTCACGTTACGAGAACTGCCAGGAAAAATCCAGAAAAATTATATAAAAAATCAGCGTTCCAGAAACTACCGTGCGCCCGAAGGACAACCGGGGGGGGCACCAGGGCTCCAGGCGCCCTGGCGGCGCGCCCCCCCTGGGCCGCGCCGGGGGGGGGGCGCCTGGGCCCCCCGAGGCTCCTCCGATGCCCCCCTTTGTCATATATTTAAAGCGTCTCCCGAAACCCTCGAGGGAGGAACTCTTTTCGCGATCTCATCTCTGTTCCGCCGCCGCCGCCGCTTCCAAGATCGGGAGCACCAGGAGAACTCTTCCCGGCACCCTGCCGGAGGGGAGGATCACCACCGAGAGCCTCTCCACCACCATGGACGCCTCCCGGATGAGTTGTGAGTAGTCTCCCTTGGACCATGAGTCCATGACCAGTAGCTATGTGATGTTCTCCTCCCATTCTTGTGCTTCACTAATTAGTCCTCGTGAGCTGCCCTACATGATCGAGGCACATATGTAATCCTTATGCTGTTGCTATGATGAGTTTGCTGGGATCCGATGGATTATGAGATTATGTTCAGATTGTGCTTGAGTAATATATTTGATCTACCTCTTTTATATTTATGTTCGTAAGTAATTCTTGCATGTTCTCCGTTGTTATTTATTGCTTTGGCCAAGTAATAGGTAGTGACTCCAAGAGGGAACGTTATGCTTGATTGTGGGTTCATGCCCCTCGATGACTAGTTTGAGTGACAGAAACATGAGTCTAGGGGATGTACTGTTGCCACAAGGGGGAAAACAACGGTGCTTGTGCCCGCGGGTGCAAGGATTGTTTACTTTACGCAAAGTTCTTTTAATGCAGTTGTCTGTTGCATTGAGTTTACACTATGGGTGGGACTCGCAACTTAATACCAGCGAGATGTTCTGGATAGATATCTCAAGGTGGATGATTAGTAGTAGATATTGATGGATTTCGGTCTACTTACTTTGGCGTACCACCCATGCTTTGAACCTCAACCTTTCTTGCAATGTAGTCAGCATTGGCTTGCGCACATGGTCCTGTCAATTGCCCAGCTGTAATTCGTTTACCTCACATAGCTGTTTTATCGTCTTTTGGGAGAGAGACATCACTAGTGAACATCATGAGACTCCGGTCCATATTACCATCATTGATCACATCCGCTATTTACTTTTCGCTTTTATTTACTATTGCAATTATATCTATCACTACTATCACTTGCGTTTAATCCTTTGTGAACTACAAGGCCGAAGGGATTGACAACCTCTCTGTACTCATTGGGAGCAAAGTTATTTGTATCTGTGTGCAGGTCCACGTTGATTGCTAATATCTGGCGCCGTAGCAGTTGACACCTTCTTGTTGAACCTAGGAGTCTCTGGGGATTCGATCCTTGGTATCTTTGCCAAGGGAAAAACTTCCGCAACACTACATCTCACACCTTCCACTTGGGGTAACCAACGAGGGGCGAGAAGCCTAGCAAGAGTTTTTCTGGCGCCGTTGCCGGGGACTCCACTCTTCAAGATAGGGGAGTTGCACGCTATCTTTTACCTTTGCTTTTAGTCTTGTTAGTTTACCTTTCAGTTTTTGCTTTAGTACCTTTTTATCGAAAATCACAAAAATAGTTATCTCTTTCTTTAGTTGTCATTATGTCGGGTCCTTTTGTCTTTGACGAGGCAGAAGTTCTCACCTTTAAACTAAGAGGTGGGGAAAGTTTGAAAGATGCTTGGTATAGAATTAATAATTCACAAAAAAGAGCCACCAAGAAGCAACCTACTACTATCCTGCTTAGAAATTTTTATGTTGGAATTACTTCTTGGAATAGGTTTATTCTAGATACTGCTATCAATGGGAATTTCCTAGAGGCCCCAGTTTGGGAGTCCCTTAGTATTATTGAAAATCTTGTTGGGAATCTCCCTGTTGTTAGCATTCGAGAGGACATCACCCTAGCTCACATTATGAAAAAACTTGAAAAGATAGAGCTAGAGATGCCAAGCATTAATAAGATAAATGAGTTGGATCGTAAGATCCAAAGGAATTTGAATAGACTTGATAGCTCCATGCATAAAATTTTCAAAATTTTGGAGACCGTCAAATTCCATGACTTGGACTCTTCTAGGATAGACAAGATTGAGGATATCTTTGATACTCTAGGAACCACCTTCTCCTCAATCAAAACCAAAAAGGTAGAAACTCCGGCAAAGAAGGAGCCTAAGTTTGTTCATGTTCCAAAGGCTCCCCGCTCTAAAAGTAATCCACCTATTGCCAAAGGGGTTGAAACTGTAAAGACTTTGGAAGAAACACCTGTCTTTGATGAATTTATAAATGAATCTTCCCTTGACTTTTATCCTTTTGGTCTTCTACCTAGAAGTATCTCTATGAGGCCTTTATTTGAAAGTCCTCTTAAGACTAGTTGTATTATTGAAGAGCTTTTTGATGATCTTGATGATGGTTCAATTGATACAGCTTGATCTATATGCATTATGCCTAGCTTAAAGGCATAAAAGAAAGCGCTTTTGGGATGCAGCCCACATGAATAAATTTATTTTGCTTTTGTTACTACTGTAGCATCATCATTGTATCTTTGCTTTTCAATTTTGTGCCAAGTGTAGCCTCTGATTGCTAGAAAGTTCAAAAGTTGTGAGGTGCTGTCCAGGGAACAGATTCTGTCTTTGGATAGAAAAATTCGTATAAAATCACCAGATCATTTTTTTGGTCTGAATTTTTTCGACAGCGTGCTCTATATAATTGTCTTTCGTGCATCTGTACTGAGTTTTTTGATTAGAGTTGCAGAAGCGCCCCGAACAAATCAATTACTACCTGCTGTTCTGTTTTTCACAGATTCTGTCATGTTTTGCTTTTCCTCCATTTTGCAAACCAAGAGCTTGATTTTTCTTTGCAAAAACCTTTTGGCAATCTTGAGAAACAGTAGACCTTCAAGAATATCTTTATTTCCAGCAAGGTATAATTATTTTATTATGGTTACTAACCTCGCTAATCAGATTATGATGAGTTATGTATGAAGGGAGTTTTCAAGTGTGCGAGGGAAGATGATAAAAAGATTCAGGAGTGTCAAGCGCTCAAGCTTGGGGATGCCCCATGCACCCCCAAGAAATATTCAAGGAGACTCAAGCGTCTAAGCTTGGGGATGCCCCCGTGCATCCCCTTCTCCATCAACATTATCAGTTCGTCTTTCGTTCCACTATATTTTAATCACTTCATGTGTTATGTGCTATGCTTGGAGCGTCTTGCTTTTAGTTTTCTTTAGTTTTTCATAACGAGTCGGAACTCAGCTTTGTTTATGTGGGAGAGAAACACGCTCCACTTCTACCTAGAACATAACATAGAATTTTCATGTCTATCATTGCTGTGTGTGTTCTTTGTCTTTTAATAGCTACTATCATGTTCAGCTCTTAGCTTTCATGCTTATCTTTTCAAAGAGCTTTTGTTTAGTTGGTTGCTTGAACTCTCTTTAATTACCATGCTCACCTTATTAAGAGAGTTTTCTTCCGTTGCATTGGTTGATATGTCTATGATAAAGATGCTACGTGCATGATGGCGCTTAGTAGTTCATGTTTTCTTATGGTTAGTCTCAAATAGCTGGAGGGTTCCCAATGTGTTATTGGACTACCAACATGATTTGTTTGCCTATGATGTGGTATGGTTTAGTAATATCTTCCTTCGAGAATTTATTTTGATTGACTTGGCGTATGCTCACGCATATTTAAGACTGTAAAGAAAGTCTGCCAAGCCTTGATGATCTTTTGTTTCTGAGTAGCGATATAACTACCATGCCTGATTCAATGTTGCTTTGTCGCTCTGCATGATTATGACCGTCATTGCTCTCTTAGTTGGTCGCTCCCAGTCTTTTGCTAACCTTCGCATGTACTAAGCGGACTGACTGCTTGTGCATTCACATCCTTTAATCCAGTTATGCCATATGAGTCCACCATACCTTCCTACATGGTATTTACCTGCCATTCCTGACGGAGACTTGCATGTGCCATCTTGAAATTATTCAAAGAAAAAGCATTCTTATTTTGTGCCTCTGTTGTAAGTTCATGAGGAAGTAGTGGTTAATTCATGACCTTTTTAAGTTGGACAAGCTTCACCCCGGGATTGCATGTATAATGTGCAAACCCATAATACGAGAAGGAACTGGCATTGAGTGCGCCCGGCTCAAAAAGATAATATAACAAACAAACCCTCCTTCACACTTTGTTCATGAGAAATCAGAAAACTTTGGCAGTAATAAACAAAGGAGATTAAGAGGATGTGATCGTCCTCATTCGGGAGCCGTTCCTCGAAACTTGTCCATCTCGAAAAGTGATTGAGTTGTCTGCTAGCATTCGTTGACGAAACATGCATGATCTAAAATAAATTATTACCTCTGTTTTAAAGCCAAGAGCTCTGGTACATGTTTTGTCTTTGTTTCCGGCTACGGGTTTTCAACCTTGCCAACAAAAGCCACGGTTCGAGAGTCTCCACCTTCTTTTAAAAAGCACCAACTACTGAGAGCATGATTGTCATTCTGAGTGTAATGTGCATTGTCCCAAAGTAGCATTGTCTTTTGCATGATTGTGATATCGTTTATTCTGAAATCATTGTATCTAGTCATCACTTAAACCTTGGAGGTGCCCCTGCATTTATGGTTTGCTTCACTAAAGGGGGCAAGCTAGATATCACTTTATCATATCTGCACATCATGTTCATTGTAAATCTATTTGATGTTTCAGTATCATATTGTAAAACTTTCAGTCCTTTGTGATTTTCTCATGAGGCAACTTAATTACTATAGATTCATTGTCTCAGTAAGCTTTTGTCATATGACTATGAAAAAGTCCTATATGGTTAATAGCATGTGACCACAGAAATTATTCTTGTTATCATTTACCTACTCGAGGACGAGCAGGAATTAAGCTTGGGGTTGTTGATACGTCCAAAACGTATCTATAATTTCTGCTTGATCCATGCCTCTTTTGGGTGATATTGCTATGATATTTATACACTTCCATACACTTTTGATCATATTTGGACTAACCTATTAACTCAGTGCACCCCAGTGCCAGTTTCTGTTTTCGGCTGTTTTTCTATTTCAGGTTTTCACGTTACGAGAACTGCCAGGAAAAATCCAGAAAAATTATATAAAAAATCAGTGTTCCAGAAACTACCGTGCGCCCGAAGGACAGCCGGGGGGGGGGGGGCACCAGGGCTCCAGGCGCCCTGGCGGCGCGCCCCCCCTGGGCCCCGCCGGGGGGGGGGCGCCTGGGCCCCCCGAGGCTCCTCCGATGCCCCCCTTTGGCATATATTTAAAGCGTCTCCCGAAACCCTCGAGGGAGGAACTCTTTTCACGGTCTCATCTCTGTTCCGCCGCCGCCACCGCTTCCAAGATCGGGAGCACCAGGAGAACTCTTCCCGGCACCCTGCCGGAGGGGAGGATCAACACCGGGAGCCTCTCCACCACCATGGACGCCTCCCGGATGGGTTGTGAGTAGTCAACCTTGGACCATGAGTCCATGACCAGTAGCTATGTGATGTTCTCCTCCCGTTCTTGTGCTTCACTAATTAGTCCTCGTGAGCTGCCCTACATGATCGAGGCACATATGTAATCCTTATGCTGTTGCTATGATGAGTTTGCTGGGATCCGATGGATTATGAGATTATGTTCAGATTGTGCTTGAGTAATATATTTGATCTACCTCTTTTATATTTATTTTCGTAAGTAATTCTTGCATGTTCTCCGTTGTTATTTATTGCTTTGGCCAAGTAATAGGTAGTGACTCCAAGAGGGAACGTTATGCTTGATTGTGGGTTCATGCCCCTCGATGACTAGTTTGAGTGACAGAAACATGAGTCTAGGGGATGTGCTGTTGCCACAAGGGGGAAAACAACGGTGCTTGTGCCCGCGGGTGCAAGGATTGTTTACTTTACGCAAAGTTCTTTTAATGCAGTTGTCTGTTGCATTGAGTTTACACTATGGGTGGGACTCGCAACTTAATACCAGCGAGATGTTCTGGATAGATATCTCAAGGTGGATGATTAGTAGTAGATAATTATGGATTTCGGTCTACTTACTTTGGCGTACCGCCCATGCTTTGAACCTCAACCTTTCTTGCAATGTAGTCAGCATTGGTTTGCGCACATGGTCCTGTCAATTGCCCAGCTGTAATTCGTTTACCTCACATAGCTGTTTTATCGTCTTTTGGGAGAGAGACATCACTAGTGAACATCATGAGACTCCGGTCCATATTACCATCATTGATCACATCCGCTATTTACTTTTCGCTTTTATTTACTATTGCAATTATATCTATCACTACTATCACTTGCGTTTAATCCTTTGTGAACTACAAGGCCGGAGGGATTGACAACCTCTCCGTACTCGTTGGGAGCAAAGTTATTTGTATCTGTGTGCAGGTCCACGTTGATTGCTAATTTCTGGCGCCGTAGCAGTTGACACCTTCTTGTTGAACCTAGGAGTCTCTGGGGATTCGATCCTTGGTATCTTTGCCAAGGGAAAAACTTCCGCAACACTACATCTCACACCTTCCACTTGGGCTAACCAACGAGGGGCGAGAAGCCTAGCAGTATTACATACCTTGTCGTTCATCCAACTTTCGCCTCAGCTCAGATGCTTCAGCGGCATGGGAAGCTGACGCCTGCATCGCAGCCTGTTTGATTCAAACATATATGTCTGTTAATCTCATGTACAAGTACTTAGATCCTCTGCTCGGCTTTCTTCGCGAACACCGAACATAGTCTCAGGGGCTACTATCTATACACATACACCTTTTCTTATATAGCCAAAATGTATTATATTACGTACCTCAAAGCCTCTCAGAAGGCTAGTATAAGCCTCATTCAATCCGCTTTTGGCGGACCGAACTCTTTCAACCAACGTGCCCATAAGGGTACAATGTTCTTCTACAATGACGACACTTTGAAGTGCTTCCATCAATGTATCCGGTGCCTCCATATTAGTAGAGGTCGTCGGTGGAATTTGCGCACTCCTTTCTTTCAAAGAGGCCCCTCACCTAATCCCGGAGTCGCATGGATCTCCCGAATACTGTCCGACTGTGGGCCGAATTGGGCATGGCCCCTGTCGCCAATCTCCATCGGGTTCGGCGCCCCCGGGTTTCCGGCAGCAGAGGTATTACCCTCCAGCATCGTCTCGAGGGCTTCCCGCGCCTCTCCCTGACCCTAAACGGTCCCTCGGGACAGCACTTCGACATCATCGGTAGCTTTGGGGGAGGATGCCGGTGGAGGCGACTCGCTATCCATCACGTTTGGATCCAGCGAATTCTCCGAAGAAGAGGATCGCTGGGGTCGGACGCAAGCCAGACTGCAGCACGTAATTCAGTACATTACAATCATAAGGCGGAAAGGTTTATAAGTAAAAATACCTTCAGGGGCACTTACGATTCGGCCAGGGGCCTCGGCCTAGGGCGCCACTCATCGGCTCCTGATTTAGAGTTATCTGTGAGGGTGATCCTCCCTTTCTTAGACGCCTCCGCCTCCACATCTGCGGACGCCCCCTTTTCTTATTTCCCCCCTTAAGGGGAGAATTACTCTCTTCTTCCTCCCCTTCGTCTTTGTCGGGGGACGAGTGAGTCTCGGTGTCTTCGGACGCTACGTCCAAAGCACCATTTCGGCGGAGGCCGCTTTTGGCCTCCTGGTCCTTCTTCTTGGCCTTCTTTTCTGGCGCCTAATATGGCGCCGGAACCAGCATCCTCGTTAGCAGAGGGATGGCTGAGTCTTCGGGTAGCGGAGTCGGACAGTGAATCCGCTCCGCTTTTTTCGTCCACCCCTACGGGAAGAATGGAAAGCTTAGTATGCCCCCTGGATTTACCAATAGTAAAATTATCATGAAAACTTACAGGAGACGCTGCGTGAGTACAGTCAAGGCCGAGATCTTTGTTCGTCCTCGGCCACATCTTTTGGTTCTTGAACAGCAGTTCCACATGTCTTCGTGCTTCGTGCCGAAGAACCGCTGCAAGGTCCGGGGACCGGCCGGGTCGAACTCCCACATGCGCTGAGTCCGGCCTTGGCAAGGCAGAATCCAGCGGAAAAGCATTATCTGGATCACGCTAGGGAGACTGGTATTCTTGTCTACCATATTCTTGATGCATTTTTATAGCATCGTCACCTCATCGGATGACGCCCAATATAGGCCCTTGTTGAGCCAGGATTTCAGCCGCAGGGGAGGCCCGGACTTGAATTCGGGGGGTGCGGCCCATGTGGAGTCACGGGGTTCCGTGACGTAGAACCAGTCCTGCTGCCACCCCTTCATGGTCTCCACGAAGGTGCCTTTGGGCCAAGTGACGTTGGGGAGCTTGCTCACCATGGCGCCGCCGCACTCCGCGTGTTGTTCGTCCACCACTTTTGGCTTCACATTGAAAACCTTGAGCCAAAGGCCGAAGTGGGGAGGGATGCAGAGGAATGCCTCACACACGACGATGAACGCCGAGATGTTGAGAAGGGAATTCGGGGCTAGATCATGGAAATCTAGCCCGTAGTAAAACATAAGGCCGCGGACAAAGGGGTGGAGGGGAAACCCTAGTCCACGGAGGAAATGAGGAATGAATACTACCCTCTCATTGGGCTCCAGAGTAGGGACGATATGTTTCTTGGCTGGAAGCCAGTGGGCGATTGCCTTGGCTAAATACCCCGCTTCCCGAAGCTCCTTGATGTTCTTCTCTGTGACGGAGGAGGGCATCACATGCCCTGCGATCCGGATCCAGACATGGCTAGAATGTTTTCTGGGGACAGAGGGAATCGAAGCTTGGGTGCTGGAGCTCGCGGGCGAATGGGCTGAGGAAGAAGAAAGGCGTGGGATGAAATGGTGGATTGTTATCCCCTTATAAAGGCCGTGAATATAGAGTGTCCCTCCCACGAGCCTTAAAACTCGCCTATTCCCAAGGGGTCGTGCGGACGGCACGGTTGGATTACCCAAGCCCGTATTGATGAAAATCTTGTGATAAGGGGACACGATCTCTGTTTTGACAAAACGTGTCACCGGAGGCCGCGTCTCGAAACACGAAACGGGAAGTTGAAAAACAATTCAAATGATGGAAAGGCCAGACATGCCGTCTCGCTAGCAAAAGCTGTCAGTAAAGGCATATTATGTCTTTTAACTAAGTGTTATACCCCTGTGGTAGTGGGTATTTACTATTAAACAAAGCCGGACATAGTCAATGTTGATCAGCTTTCTGAAGTATTCAGAGGAGAAACCCGCCTTGCAATGGCGAAGACAATCTGCGCGCCAGACACATCGTCATTGAAGCCTGGTTCAGGGGCAACTGAGGGAGTCCTGGATTACGGGGTCGTCGGGCGTCTGGGCTAGGTAACGTTGGCCGGACTAATGGTCCATGAAGATACAAGACGGAAGACTTTCCCCCGTGTCCGGATAGGACTCTCCTTGGCGTGCGGATATGAAGATTCCTTTATCTGTAAACTAACTCTTTATAGCCCTAGCTCGCTCCGGTGTCTATATAAGCCAGATGGTTTAGTTAGTAGATGCATTCATAATCATACAGACTAGACATATAGGGTTTAGTCATTACGATATCGAGGTAGATCAACTCTTGTAACCCCTATACTCATCAAAGTCAATCTAGCAGGAAGTAGGATATTACCTCCGTCAAGAGGGCTCGAACCTAGGTAAAACATCGTGTCCCCTGCCTCATGTTACCTTTGATCCTTAGACGCACAGTTCGGGACCCCCTACCTGAATTTGCCGGTTTTGACACCGACATGGGCATCCCGAAAAGCGATGGAAAATGGACTCCTCCCTGCCACACACAGCACAAAACACCCCTTCCTTGATCGTTCTCCGGTGTAGTTCAGCACCTACAGCCATCCCATTGCGCAGCAATCGTCACGTGTGAATTTTCGCTTTGTTCGGAGCGTTCGTGCCCCATAGCGCTAGTCATGTGTGATGCTTCTGAATTCATGATGATGAACCCGGTTGTCCGAATTTAGCACCATTGATGCTCATTCGCAGGTGGTATGCCTGTTTTCCGTAAACTAGCTGTTCTTGGTGAAATTTCAAGCAAGGTAGTCGGTCGTAGCCAGTCCTCCAACAGTAATCTGTTTGATATCGCATGTGTCATCTGGTGTGAACATTTCATGTACCTTTTGCTCATCCCATCGATCTCCTTCTGCAATAAGCAGATCAACCACCTTTGTTACTCCCTGAACTTATGTTTGTCCTAGTGGCTTAAGGCTTCCCTGTCTCGAAATCCAGTTGTCATGGTGCACATTGATAGAAGTTCCATCACCAATCCTCCAAACAAGCCCTTCTCTCAACAAGTCCCTGCCATAAAGTATGCTTCGAAAGGTGAAGGAGCCCCTACTTGGGAACATGGTTGTCATGATGGATCCCTCTAGGAAATAGCGTGCTTTAAGCACCCGGGCGCATAAGGAGGAAGGGGTCTGCAGAATCCTCCAGGCTTGTTTAGCCAGCAAAGCTTGGTTAAAAGCCTCTGGGTCACGAAAGCCCATACCCCCTTCCCTCTTAGCATGGCACATTTTATCCCATGATATCCAGTGTACTTTCCTCTCACCATTCGCTGCACGCCACCATAATTTCAAGGAGATCGATTTCAGGTTCCCGCACATCTTATTTGTGAGTTGAAAACAGCTCATGGTATGAGTTGGAGTAGACTGAAGTACTGATTTAACCAGGACCTATCTTGCCGCCTTAGATAGTCCTTGGCCCTTCCATCTTGAGACTTTGCTAGTAGAGCTTTCCCTCACGTATTTGAACGTGCCCTCTTTTGACTTGCCAACCAATGTTGGAAGCCCAAGGTATCATTCACTCAACGCCTCCGAGTTGATTCCAATAGCTTGCTTGAGTCCCACCTTATCCTCCTCTTTGCTCCCTTTGCCAAAGAAAATAGATGATTTCTGAAGGTTTACTTTCTGGCCCGAGGCGATCTCATACTCTGCCAAAATATCCCTCAGAGCTCGTAAGGTTGTTTAGGGATGGCAATGGGTAGGGTATGGGCGGGTACAACACTTTTCTACCCAAACCCATACCCAAATCTTTTCTCTATACCCACCCACTTCACTACCCATGGGCGCAAATTGGTACCCATGCCCATACCCATCGGGTATCCTATACCCAATGGGTATCCGGTGGGTACAATATATAGCATTGACATGACAAAGGTAAGATGAGAAAAAGGTTTAAATTCAGGTACCCGTCCGGTGGGTACAATATATAGCCTTAGTTGCGGATGAATCGACGAGGATTCAGTAACCCGGCTCTTCATTGCTTCATCTTCAAAGGTCAAGGAAAAGCAGAGAAGATAACTACTGTAGGTATACGAGGGGTATGGGGCGATGGACAGCTATGGGCCTGTGATCCGTGGGCTAGTTAAGAACTCAATATAATTATTTATTCACATATTATAGGGTTTTATTTATTTATTAATTTTCTGGGTATCCATTGGGGTACCCATGGGTATAATTTCATACCCATACCCTACCCATGCATTTTGCGGGTATGGATACCCATACCCATGGGTATGAAGTGGTAGAAAGTCTCACCCATGCCCACTATTTTTGGGTAGGGTACCCACGGGTACCCATACCCATGGGCAAAACTGCCATCCCTAAGGTTGTTTGAGTCCCTTCAAGAAAGACTATATTGTCATCAGCAAAAAGTAGGTGTGTTATATGGGGGCCTGTGCTCCCGAAAGACACCCCTTTGATCTTGTTCTCTCTCTGGGCATGCTTCAAAAGCGCGGAGAAACCTTCAACACAAAACAAAAAAAGATATGGGGAAAGCGGGTCGCCCTGCCGTAGAACCCTCGATGGTACAAACCTCCATGAGACTCCCCCATTGAGCTTGACAACAAACCATGCAGAAGTCACACATCTCATAACCATGGCTATCCAGTTTTCCGTAAAACCGAGCTTCCTCAACACTTGCTCAAGAAAGATCCACTCCACCCTATCACATGTCATCATCATATCGAGCTTGCCAACACATATAGGGTTTTTCCGCTTCCTTGTCCTGATCGTATGTACACACTCATAGGCCACAAGGACATTATCCGTGATCAATCTACCCGTCACAAAGGCACTTTGTTCTTCTGAAATAAGCACTGGCATGATCACCTTCAATCTATTTTCTAGAACCTTAGCAGCAATCTTGTACAACACATTGCATAAACTAATTGGACGGAATTACAATAATAACTCCGGTGAGTTAACCTTGGGGATCATGACAATTATCGTATCATTAAATGAATCTGGCATCGCCGCGCCAT
Source organism: Secale cereale (assembly GCA_902687465.1). Taxonomy (NCBI): domain Eukaryota; kingdom Viridiplantae; phylum Streptophyta; class Magnoliopsida; order Poales; family Poaceae; genus Secale; species Secale cereale. The sequence continues at coordinate 547,522,972 of LR738710.1, read as the reverse complement.
GAAGGAAGTCCCGCACCACGGTGCAAACGTCTTCTCGAGCCGGCGCCCAGTGGCGTTGATAAAAGTGCGCCGGGAGCCCATCGGGACTAGGCGTTTTCATCGGGCCCATTTGGAATAGAGTTGTCTCTATTTCTGCCTCCGAAATTGCAGCCGTGGGTATCTCGTTCATGCCGTCTGAGATCACGCCCTGAAAAAGCTGGAGGATGTTATCTGCATGAGAGGACCCTTCGGATGTGAATAATCTTTGGTAGAAAGCTGCAGCCATCTCCCTCATCTCATCATTTGCAATGCACTTGTACCCATCCTCTCTCCTGAGAGCACGTACTGTGTTTTTCCTCTTACGGTGAGATGCTCGATTATGAAAATATTGTGTTTTTTGTCACCCTCTTTGAGCCATCCTACTTTGGATCGTTGCTTGTACATAACCTCCTCCCGCTCATAAATAACACGTAGCTGGTTTTATATATCTCTGACTTCGGCGGTTTGGCGCGTGCCAAGTGCCCTCTCCCTCACATCTTTTAGATACTCCCTCAGCTTCGAGATATGCCTTCTCACTGATCCAAAAATGCGGCGGCCCCATCACTGCATGTCCCCCACGACACCCCGAAGTTTCTTGCAGACCGCCTCAATATTGTTTCTTCGGCCACCCGCTTCTGCCCATGCATTGTGCACCATCTCATCATATCGATCATGCTTGATCCACATCTCTTCAAACCTGAAGGGCCTTATCCCCCCATTTTCCATGGCTGGAGCTGTCTCCATAGCATGAATAATCAGCGCAACATGGTCAGACTCCTCCGTCATAACATGTTCCACTGCTGTCTTTGGGAAGAGGGCCCAAAAACCATTATTGCATGTGGCCCTATCCAACCGGCACTGAATGTTATCCTTATCATCGCGTTTATTATCCCAGGTATACGGGTATCCCAAGAAGCCTAAGTCAGCTAGCCGCAGTCGAACAAGCAGTCATGAAAACCTTCTATTTGAGTGAAACTCCTCGGGTTCCCTCCTAGTTGTTCATCTTGCTTGAGAATCTCATTAAAATCTCCTGCACATAGCCATGGTAGATCATCCTGCGCATGAAGGAAATGAAGTGCATCCCAACTCTTTTGGCGCAACTCTGTTCTAGGCTCTCTGTAGAAACCAATGAATCGACATGCCTCGCCATCTATATCAATCCGAGCGTCAATAAAATACTGACACCATGGTCTAATTATGACTTGAATAATCTCTCTCCACCATAGTGCAAGCCCCCCACTCAACCCTTGATAGTCAACTACTAGCCCACTTCTGAAGCCTAAACTCCACTTGACCCTCTCCATCGCACGAGCCTTCTTTTTTGTTTAAGATAAAAACACCACCGCTGGGTTGTAGGACCTAATCAGGTCTCTCAGTTCGCCAACCGTCGAGTCCAACCCCAGTCCTCGACAGTTCCAGGCAAGAATATTCATTATGCCCGGCGGCCCTGCCTCACAGGGTCCGCCACTCTACTATCAGTCTCGTCGATATGGTCAAACACACTATACGTCTTTTGTCTAGTATCGCGAATGAAAGTATCATTGCCCACTTGCCTGTCAGTGTCTCCTTTTGCTACCCAGTGTTGCTTAGGTCTCTTCTTCACGTCCTTATATTCATGCTGATCTGGGCTTCTCGGAGACCTAGGTACATGTTCCTGTCTAGGCAGCCGAACGAATCTACCACTGACTCTTCCTTTCTGCCTATATCTGCTGTAGCTATCATATCCATCACGGGCCCTCTCCTTATGCTGCCTATACTGTTTTCGAAGCTCAGCCTGCCAGTTCAACTGGTGTTACTTCAGATCATACCGCATGTATTTCTCCCTCTTTTCCTCGAAGTCATCACGCAGGTCCTGTTCCATCAGCCCAGCTGGCCTGTGCCGAGTTTTGCTAGGACTATTCACCTCCTGTCCCTCCTGCCTGATCTCACCTCCAGTGCGGGAGTCAACCGATCCTTGGAACTCCCTTTTCAGATTCCTCTTTGCTGGTAAATCACGAACAAACACACCACCTCCTCTTCCCTTGTCTCCCTTCCAGCTCATATCTCCTTCGCTAGACCGTGCACTGTTGAAACTAGAGGCACTGTGTGTGGCGCTAGGAGACCCCTCCTTGAAGGATGATGATCTTCCCGGTAATGCCCGCAGCCATTCTCCCCACTGGAGATCTGATTGCACAGGCGGCGGACATCCTTCCACCCCGTGCACTAGCCTGCCACAGTCAAGACCAAAATGTGGGATCTTTTCATATTCAAAATCATACCATACACCCTCTAGATCATCCTCTGACTCCTTCAGATTAATACCTCTCACAAGTGGCTCAAATATGGACAGTTTGGTATGAATCCTTAGCTGCGTTCCTTTTGCAAATCCATCCTTCTCCACATCTGCACGAACTGTTTTACTGATCCAATTTCCCAGCGCCTCTCCAAACGCTTTGCATCGCTGGTCTAAAGGTAGGTCATTAACACGAACCCAGCACTCCATGGAATCAAACACCATCTCCGATGGCCTAACGTTGCCCTCGTAGTCCTTCAGCACCAGGAAATTTAAATCAAATTCCCAGGGTTCATTGTTTTCGCTTCCGAAGTGTACCTCGAACACGTTCCTCCCTATCTCCTTAAACTTTGCCTCTTTATGCAGTCCCCATGCCTTGTACATAGCCTTCTCCAAGCCCTTAAAATTCACAGCTCTAGGGGTAAAAGCCTTCCCTACCGCTGCCCACTTTGACGCTCTTGGGTGCTCCTGGCCAACCGCGCTGAAGATAAACCCTGCAACTTCTTTTTCTGTTAAGACTAGATCACCCATCCTTGCTACCAACCGCGTTGCCTCCTCCGATCCCTTGCCCTCCATCGGTGACTTCGACGAGTTCCTGCTTTGCGGGCCCTGCGCCGCCCTCACCGAGGCGCGGTGTCGCTGCCGCCTTCGTGGTAGATGTTACCTTCAGCGTCACCGCCGGTCTAGGAGTCGCAGCACCGCCACTTTTCGCGTTCGATGCCATGGCTCCACCACAGGAGAGATAGCCACCACCGATCTGCTAGTTCAAGGGAGCGTCGTCGCCCCTTCACCAGCCACCGGAGTCCTCACCACAACCACACGGAAACCCTAACCCTAGCGCCTGATGCAATCGCCGCAGTCGCCTCTCCTGTTACCTCTTTGAGGTGGACCCTCTTGATTGATGGGCACTAGATAAAGGAATGGAGATCGGTGGGCCTGACCCGGACACACATGGACGAGGCGGGCGCACAAAACGTCCGTTTTGTGTCTGCCTCAAATACGATCTAATTTTGAGATTGAAATGAGTATTTAGGTCTGAGGTGGACACAAGGCGGACGTAAAATAGAAATGGGTCTGTGTTGGACACAAGGCGAACGTAAAATTTCGTAAAATAGAAATGGGTCTGTGCGCGTTGGGCGCTCGTGTTTGTCCACGTCTGTGCGGACGTTTTGGGTCCCTGCGTTGGAGTTTGCTCTTACCTCCGCACCCTGTGTTGGAGTTGCTCTTAGGGAATCTCCAGCCGCGCCCCCAGGAAGGCCTCCCCAGGCGATTTTTTTGCGCCGGCGCCGTAAAAACGATCCAGTCGCGCCCCCAGGAGCCCGATTTTCGCCGGCCTGGGCCAAAGACAGCGCCAGCGGACCCAGGCCGAACCCGGCGCGCTCGGGGGCGCCCGGGGGCGCCGGGGAGAACTGTTTTGGCGCGAAAAAGCCGCGGGCCAGCCGCGTCAGCGACACGGCAGCTCGTCTTCCCCCAACTGCCTCGGTTCCCGTGGGGAATCAATGGCAAGGCTGCCGCCGGTCAGCCTTGCCATTGATTCCTCACGGGCGGCGCGTCATGGGACAGCGCGCCGACGCCTCCCCTCCCTCGCACGCGTACACACGGACGCGGAGCGGCTATAAAGCCGGCGGTCCCTCAGTCGCCTATGCCCACACCAGACTCGCCCCTCGCCGCCGCCCAGCATCTCTCTCTCCGTCTCCGTCTTCCTCTCCCGAGCGCCACTGACAGCCCCTCTCTCTCCCTCTCTACCACCGCCGAGCCCGTCGCCATGGCAGAGCGCTTCCCCGAAGACGAGGCGGCGGCCAACGGCTTCGGCCGCCGTTCGCTCCGCGAACAGGAGTCCTGGCTCCTGTTCCAGGCGAACATCCCGGCGCCGCCGGACATGCGCGCCGGGCCGACGGGTTGGCGGCTCAGCGACGAGGGAGTGCCCGTTCCCCCGTTGCCCGACGTCGTGGCGAAGCCCAAGTACTTCACCGAGGAGGTCGAGGTCGCGCGCGCCTCCCTTGCCGACGCTGAGCGCTCCCTCCCCCAGTACGCCGCCGACAATCACGCGGCTTAGGCAGCGTACTTCTAGCGCCGCCAGCAGCAGTGCCTGGCGTCCACCAACGGCGCGCCGGTGGTCGGCGGCGTGAAGAACAGCGAGGGGCACCACCTGTGATGGGGCGTCCCCGGCCGCACGCTGGAGGGAGTGCTGACGTACCTCGACTGCGGTAACAACCCGCCGTTGACGTATCCTGCGACGGGGGCCGCCCCGTCGCAACACCGACGCGCATGGGCGCCAAGGATGTTCGCCTCCTCCTAGTCTTCCTCCTCTTGCTCTTCTTCTCACTCCTTCGGTACTCCGGCGCTTCTCGGCGTCAAGGCCGAGCCCGCGGCGGAGACGCCACTCGGTCGGCGCACTCGCAGCGTCGGCATCGTCATCAACGAGTGCGGCCGGCGCGCCTCCTCGTCGGCTCCTTCGCGCTTCGTCAAGCCAAAGACGGAGCTGGCGCCGGTGAAGGCGGAGTTCGACGACGACGACGCGGCCCTGGAATGGGCGCGCCAGGTCTCCATTGCGATAGAGAAGGCGCGCCGGGAGAAGGAGAAGGAGCGCCAGCGCGTCGCCCTGCGCCGCTTCGAGGAGCGCCGACGCGGCCGCGATGAAGACGGGGTCGTCGTCTTATGCGACAGCGACGACGACGACGACGCACCGCCGCCAGTCCGCCATGGCGACGCCGGGCAGGGGTCCAGCAGGGGTGCCCGCGTCAAGAAGGAGAAGACCGACGACGACGACTTCAACCCGTTTCTTTTTTAGATTAGGTTAATGTAATGAAAATGCGCGAATTTCACCGAAAGTTGCTAGATTTGACCGAAATTTAATTTGTTTTTTATCATAACTTCGCCGAACGGTGCTACTTTTTTTTTAATACGCGTCTGAAGGCGACCCTGAGGACCGACTCGTCCCAAGGCCCTTTTTGTGCCGGCTCACCCAGACGCCATCTAAGAGGCCAACGGTTGGAGATGCTGTTACCTCCGCACCACAAGATGCTAGACCAGAGCGGCGTTGCGCCTGGAGCCCTCGCCCGCCTAGTGTCAAACTTTATTTATTCCCTGACTTGTGAGTTCAGAGTCAAATTTGTTTAAACTTTTTTTTGCGAATAAATTTGTTTAAACTTGTTTCAGTTTGACTTAAGTCTAACATCTAAAACATTAAGTTAGTTCTCTGAGATTCTGTATATGTTTTCATACTGTGTGTATTTGGTGTTGTAGATCTTGGTACATTTTTTGAGTTGGTCAAACTTAAAAAAAATCTAGAACTTCAATAATTTTGAAACTGAAGGGAGTAAAAAGGAAGCAAGAACAACATTCACACGGAATTTCAGAATTGATAAGCGAAGACCCAAATGTACAAACACCGGTCCACATACAGGTAAGCAAAGTTGAAGCTACAGGGCACACTACAAGCGCTGCTCAAACGCCGCGCAACGAACACGATCATCGATCTTAGTCGGCCTTCTTGGAGACCTCCGATTTTGCCGCACCGTCATCATCGAGCGAGGACAGATCCCTTGCCCGCTTGTCCTCCGCCGTCTTGGCGTACACCTCGTCGCGCGTGTGGAAGTACTTCTCGAACGCGCGGGGGAGGAACTTGGGGATCAGGAAGACGAACAGGTTGATGGAGAAGTAGACCAGGTTCGCCACCGCGAGGTACCTGCCGAACCAGACCCAGGCCTTATCCTGCATCACGCCGCGGAACGCGATAGTCAAGACACACGCTGGGCAAGGATTCATACCTGAAACTGGAAATCGTGACATCAACGCACCTGAACGGGGGCGCTGCGGGTGATGAGCTTGCTGGTCCACACGTCGTAGACCCAGTCGACGATGACGAAGACGCGGCGCACGGTGTAGAGAAGCGGCACCAGCGCCCTCAGCGGCGGCGAGAAGACGCCGAGAGAGCCGACGATGTTCTCCGTGAGAATCTGGCAGGAGAGGAGGAACAGGTGCGGCGTCGCGGAGCGCACCGCAGCGTCGTCGCCGCGCGCGAACCCGCCCAGGACGTGCGCCAGCGGCAGGAACAGCCCCACCGTGGTGCCCATCACCACATACACCTGAAACAGCCTACTTGAGCGCGGGCGCACAATTAATCATCCAGAACAGTGCATCCAAATATGTACTGTATACAAGAACAGTTCTCAGGTGCTAATCAAGCAATTAATTCATCTTCTCTGAGATAGTGATGAAAACTTACTTGCTTCCGCGGAAGATTTCCTGGGACGCGGCCGAGTGGGCGGCGGCGGCCTCGTCGTCGAGCTTGCTGTGGAGCGACGGGAAGGCGAGCCGGGAGAGGGCGAGGAGGTAGATAGTGGTGACGACCGGGAAGGCGAGGTCGATGAGCGGGACGAGGCCTGACATCGAGAAGACCATGATGAAGGCGACGAGCTGGAGCTCGATGACGCGGAGCGAGCCCATGACGCCCCCGAGCATCGCCGACGACGGCTGCCGCTCCGCCCCGTTGTCCGGGTCAGACCGCGGCGCCACTGCAAGCGATATTCCCGACATGGCAGCTACCTCAATTAGCCCGCTATCAATCTACAGCCACGGCAGGTGCACTACTGATCGCCGATCGCCGGAGTAATAAGCAGAGCAGCACCGCGGGACTATAATTTACAAGACGAAAGCAGAGGAAGGAGTAGCAGGAACAGGGCAGGAGAGAGTGGGAGTATTTGTTTGTTCGCTCGCGCCGGTCAGATGGGGCGCGTGTCCGCTCAAGCGGCGGGGCACGTACAGGGCCGAGGACACGAGGGCTGGCTGCGTGGCACTTTCGGGGTAACGCATTCTCATTTTTCTATGCGGCGGCGCCATCGAGTTCGGGTACATCTGTCTTCCATGCTCGCGCCTGGATGGTTCCGTCGGGAAGAAAGGAAAATAGAGGAACAGCATCGAGGCTCCAGGATGAGATTGCGTCATAAGGTCCTTCTAATAGCATTTCCACTCGCGTCCCCGATAAACCCCCGGAATGACTTTTTTCGCAACAGCGTAAAAAAAAAAAAAAACTCTCGCCGAAAACCGCCGGCTCGGCTCAAATTTTGGCCGGACGATCCTAGACTGAACTCAGCATACTAGAGGGCGCTTGGGGGCTCCCGCGGAACGAGAAAACGTGACTGTGCCATCCCTATCAAGCGGAAAACATCATCTAGCACTCTAGATTCGCCCCTACCCCCTTTCCGCCGCCGTGCCGATCTCGACGCCGACCGCCCACCCGCCGCCCACGTACCGCCGCTAGAAAAGCCACCTCCGCGCGGGAAAAGTGAGAGTTCGCAGCGGCAGCCTCCACCCCGCTCATGGGTGATCTTTTTCCGGCGCTCCGGCCACGTAGGGCGGGGATACCGGTGGCTGCACGCCTACCACGCCCGCCAAGTGTTCGGTGTTTTGTCTGCTCGGCTCGGCTATGGATTGGGACAATGAGGAGGTGTTCACGCCGCTGATGGAGGAGGAAGCCAATGCCGATGCCTAGGACGAAGAGCACCTCGTGGTCCTCGCCGCTCTGGCCGGCCTGTTCACGGGCAATGCAAAGCCGCGACGAGGTGGCTCGGTGCCGTGCCGGCTAAAGGCAAAGTAGAGGCATGGACTAGAAGGCTACTGCTTGCTCTACGCCGACTACTTCGCCGACGCTCCACTGCACAACGACAAAATATTTCGACGTCGTTATCGGATGGGCCGAAAGCTCTTCCTCAGAATTGTAAACTCCATCCGTGAGTTCGACAACTACTTCAAGTGCAAGAAGGATTGCACGTCACTCTTAGATTCACCTCACTCCAGAAGTGCACGACGACTATGAGGGTACTTGCATACGGAGCTCCCGGTGATTCAACGGATGACTATGGACGCATGGCCGAGTCCACCACCATTGAGTGGATGTACAAGTTCTGCAATGCAGTGATGGTAGTGTTTGAACCGCAATACTTGCGATCACCCAATGATGAAGACACTACTCGGATCCTAGCACAGAATGCAGCAAGAGGATTTTCCTTGGACGCTTGGAAGTATCGACTGCTTGCATTGGAAAGGAAAAAACTGTTGATTTGCATGACGGGGGATGTACAAAGGCGCCAAAGGCGGTTGCAGTGTGGTGCTACTTCTCGAGCTTGCGTTGTATTTCCTCAAAGAGGAAAGGGTGATGCAGCACAGTAGCGTAAGTATTTCCCTCAGTTTTTGAGAACCAAGGTATCAATCCAGTAGGAGACCACGCGCGAGTCCCTCGCACATGTACAAACAAATAAGAACTTCACAGCCAACGCGATAAGGGGTTGTCAATCCCTTTACGGTCACTTACGAAAGTGAGAACTGATAGATAGGATAGTATGATATTTTTGGTATTTTTGGATATAAGAACAGAAAGTAAAGAAAGCAAAGTAAAGTAGATGGAAGATTAATATGTTGAGAATAGACCTGGGGGGCATAGGTTTCACTAGTGGCTTCTCTCATGATAGCAGAATTCTACGGTGGGTGAACAAATTACTGTCGAGCAATTGATAGAAAAGCGCATAGTTATGAGAATATCTAGGCATGATCATTATATATAGGCATCACGTCCGTGACAAGTAGACCGAAAGATTCTGCATCTACTACTATTACTCCACACATTGACCGCTATCCAACATGCATCTAGAGTATTAAGTTCATAAGAACAGAGTAATACTTTAAGCAAGATGACATGATGTTGATGGATAAACTCAAGCAATATGATATAAACCCCATCTTTTTATCCTCGATGGCAACAATACAATACGTGTCTTACTTCCCCTGTTTTCACTGGGAAAGGACACCGCAAGATTGAACCCAAAGCCAAGCACTTCTCCCATTGCAAGAACTATAGATCTAGTAGGCCAAACCAAACCGATAGTTCGAAGAGGCTTGCAAGGATATTATAATCATACATAAAATATTTCAGAAAAGAATCAAATATTTCTCGTAGATAATCTTGATCATAAACCCACAATTCATCGGATCTCGACAAACTCACCGCAAAAAATATTACATCGAATAGATCTCCTCGAAGATCGAGGAGAACTTTGTATTGAGATCCAAAAAGAGAGAAGAAGCCATGTAGCTAATAACTATGGACCCGAAGGTCTGTGGTAAACTACTCACAACTCATTGGTGAGGCTATGTCGTTGATGGAGAAGCAATCCGTGGTAGACCCCCCTCCGACGGAGCTCCGGAACAGGCCCCAAGATGGGATCTCACGGGAATAGAAGGTTGCGGCAGTGGAATCAGGGTTTTCTCTGTTGCCTCGATGTTTTCAGGGTATATGGGGCCCACGAGGGTGGGGGGCGCGCCCAGGGGGAGGGGCGCGCCCTGGACCCTCGTGGCCGCCTCCTTCGTCCCCTCGCGTGTACTCCAAGTTTTCTGGGTAGATACGGTTCCAAAAATAACTCTCGCGGAGGTTTCATTCCGTTTGGACTCCGTTTGATATTCCTTTTCTGCGAAACCCTGAAATAGGCAAAAAACAGCAATCTGCATTGGGCCTTGGGTTAATAGGTTAGTCCTAAAAATAATATATAAGTGTATAATAAAGCCCATTAAACATCCAAAACAGAATATATAATAGCATGGAACAATAAAAAATTATAGATACGTTGGACACGTATCAAGCATTCCCAAGCTTAATTCCTGCTCGTCCTTGAGTAGGTAAATGATAAAAACTGAATTTTTGATGTGGAATGCTAACCAGCATAATTCTCAATGTAATTCTCTTTGTTGTGGCATGAATGTTCAGATCCGAAAGATTCAAGATAAAAGTTCATATTGACATCAGAATAATAATACTTCAAGCATACTAACAAAGCAATCATGTCTTCTCAAAATAACATGGCCAAAGAAAGTTCATCCCTACAAAATCATATAGTTAGGCTATGCTCCATCTTCGTCACACAAAATACTCCAATCATGCACAACCCCGATTTCAGCCAAGCACTTGTTTCATAATTTAATTTTTTTCAAACTCTTTCAACTTTCACGCAATACATGATCGTGAGCCATGGACATAGCACTATGTGGAATAGAGTGGTGGTTGTGGAGAATACAAAAAAGAGGAAGATGGTCTCACATCAACTAGGCGTATCAATGGGCTATGGAGATGCCCATCAATAGATATTAATGTGAGTGAGTAGGGATTGCCATGCAACGGATGCACTAGAGCTATAAATGTATGAAAGCTCAACAAAAGAAACTAAGTGGGTGTGCATCCAACTTGCTTGCTCACGAAGACCTAGGGCATTTGAGGAAGCCCATCGTTGGAATATACAAACCAAGTTCAATAATGAAAATTCCCACTAGTATGTGAAAGTGACTAAGCAAGAGACTCTCTATCATGAAGATCATTGTGCTACTTTGAAGCACAAGTGTGGAAAAAGATAGTAGCATTGTCTTTTTTGTTTTTTTTGTTTTTTTTGGCCTTTCTTTTTTTCTTTGGCCATTCCTTCTTCTTTTTCTTCTTCTTCTTTCTTCTTTTTTTCTTTGGGACAATGCTTTAATAATGATGATCATCACACTTATATTGCTTTACAACTCGATATTACAACTTGATACTAGAACAATGTATGACTCTATATGAATGCCTCTGGTGGTGTATCAGGATGTGCAATGAATCAAGAGTGACATGTATGACAAATTATGCATGGTGGCCTAACCACAAATACGATGTCAACTACATGATCATGCATGGCAATATGACAATGATGAAGTGTGTCATAACAAACGGAACGTTGGAAAGTTGCATGGCAATATATCTCAGAATGGCTATGGAAATGCCATGATAGGTAGGTATGGTGGCTGTTTTGAAGAAGGTATATGGTGGGTGTATGGTACCGTCGAAAGTTGTGCGGTACGAGAGAGGCTAGCAATGGTGGAAGGGTGAGAGTGCGTATAATCCATGGACTCAACATTAGTCATAAAGAACTCACATACTTATTGCAAAAATCTACAAGTCATCAAAACAAAGTACTACACGCATGCACCTAGGGGGAGGTTGGTAGGAGTTAACCATCGCGCGCCCCCGACCTCCACACAAAGGATGACACTCAATGAAATACTTCATGCTTCAAATTTGTCACACAACGGTTACCATACGTGCATGCTACGGGACTTGCAAACCTTAACACAAGTATTTCTCAAATTCACAACTACTCTACTAGCATGATGTTGGGAAACGTAGTATTTTCAAAATTTTCCTACGATCACGCAAGATCTATCTACTCGATGCATATCAACGAGGGGGAGAGTGTGTCTATGTATCCTCGTAGACCGGGAGCGGAAGCGTCAAGTGACGCGGTTGATGTAGTCAAACTTCTTCGCAATCCAACCGATCAAGCACCGAACGTACGACACCTCCGCGTTCAGCACACGTTCAACTTGATGACGTCCCACGAGCTCTTGATCCAGTTGAGCTTCATGGGAGAGTTTCGCCAGCACGACGGCGTGGTGACAGATATGATGTATCTACCGGCGCAAGGCTTCGCCTAAGCACTGCAACGGTATGATCGAGGTGTGTTTCTGTGGAGAGGGGCACCGCACACGACTAAAACAATTCAACTTGTGTGTCCTAGGGTGCCCCCTTGCCCCCGTATATAAAGGAGCAAGGGAGAGGCCGGCCCTAGAGGGGGCGCGCCAAGTGTGGGGAGTCCTACTAGGACTCCCAAGTCCTAGTAGGATTCCCCTTTCCTTTCCGGAGTAGGAGAGAAGGAAAGAGGTGGAGAGGGAGAAGAAAAAGGGGGCTGCACCCCTTATCCAATTCGGACCAGAGGGGGGGGGCGCGCGCCTCCTTCCTTTTGGCCTTTCTCCTCTATTCCCGTATGGCCCAATAAGGCCCATATACTCCGAAAAATACCCGAATCACTCGGAACCTTTCCGATGTCCGAATATAGTCGTCCAATATATCGATCTTTACGTCTCGACCATTTTGAGACTCCTCGTCATGTCCCCGGTCTCATCCGCGACTCCAAACTCCTTCGGTACATCAAAACTCATAAACTCATAATACCGATCGTCATCAAACATTAAGTGTGCGGACCCTAGGGGTTCGAGAATTATGTAGACATGACCGAGACTCATCTCCGGTCAATAACCAATAGCGGAACCTGGATGCTCATATTGGCTCCTACATATTCTACGAAGATCTTTATCTGTCAAACCGCATAACAACATATGTTGTTCCTTTTGTCATTGGTATGTTACTTGCCCGAGATTCGATCGTCGGTATCTCTATACCTAGTTCAATCTCGTTACTGGCAAGTCTCTTTACTCGTTCCGTAATACATCATCTCATGACTAACTCATTAGTCTTTTGCTTGCAAGGCTTATTATGATGTGCATTACCGAGAGGGCCCAGAGATGCCTCTCCGACACTCGGAGTGACAAATCCTAGTCTTGATCTATGCCAACATCACGAATACTTTCGGAGATACCTGTAGAGCATCTTTATGATCACCCAGTTACGTTGTGACGTTTGATAGCACACAAGGTGTTCCTACGGTATTCGGGAGTTGCATAATCTCATAGTCATAGGAACATGTATAAGTCATGAAGAAAGCAATAGCAGTAAAACTAAACGATCATAGTGCTAAGCTAACGGATGAGTCTTGTCCATCACATCATTCTCCTAATGATGTGATCCCGTTGATCAAATGACAACTCATGTCTATGGTTAGGAAACATAACCATCTTTGATCAATGAGCTAGTCTAGTAGAGGCATACTAGGGACACTCTGTTTTGTCTATGTATTCACACATGTACTAAGTTTCCGGTTAATACAATTCTAGCATGAATAATAAACATTTATCATGATATAAGGAAATATAAATAACAACTTTATTATTGCCTCTAGGGCATATTTCCTTCAGTCTCCCACTTGCACTAGAGTCAATAATCTAGCTCACATCGCCATGTGATTTAATACCGATAGTTCACATCGTTATGTGAATAACACCCATAGTTCACATCGCCATGTGACCAACACTCAAAGGGTTTACTAGAGTCAATAATCTAGTTCACATCGCTATGTGATTAATACCCAAGAGTAATAAGGTGTGATCATGTTTTGCTTGTGAGAGAAGTTTAGTCAACGGGTCTGTCACATTCAGATCCGTATGTATTTCGCAAATTTTTATATCTACAATGCTCTGCATAGAGCTACTCTAGCTAATTGCTCCCACTTTCAATACGCATCCAGATTGATACTTAGAGTCATCTGGATTTAGTGTCAAAGCTTGCATCGGCGTAACCCTTTACGACGAACTCTTTATCACCTCCATAATCGAGAAACATTTCCTTAGTCATCTAGTTACTAAGGATAATTTTGACCATTGTACAGTGATCTACTCCTGGATCACTATTGTACCCCCTTGACAAACTTATGGCAAGGTACACAACATGTTTGGTACACATCATGGCATACTTTATAGAACCTATGGCTGAGGCATAGGGAATGGCTTTCATTCTCTCTATATTTTTCTGCCGTGGTCTGGCTTTGAGTCTTACTCAACTTCACACCTTACAAGTCAGGCAAGAACTCCTTCTTTGACTGATCCATTTTGAACTACTTCAAAATCTTATCAAGGTATGTACTCATGAAAAGTCTTATCAAGCGTCTTGATCTATCTCTATAGATCTTGATGCCCAATATGTAAGCAGCTTCACCAAGGTCTTTCTTTGAAAAACTCCTTTCAAACACTCCTTTATGCTTTCCAGAAAATTCTACATCATTTCCGATCGACAATATGTCATTCACATATACTTATCAGAAAGTTTATAGTGCTCCCACTCACTTCTTGTAAATACAGGCTTCACCGCAAGTCTGTATAAATTTATATGCTTTGATCAACTTATCAAAGCGTATATTCCAACTTCGAGATGCTTGCACCAGTCCATAGATGGATCGCTGGAGCTTGCACATTTTGTTAGCACCTTTATGATTGACAAAACCTTCTGGTTGCATCATATACAAGTATTCTTTAATAAATCCATTAAAGAATGCAGTTTTGTTATCCATTTGCCAGATTTCATAAAATGCGGCAATTGCTAACATGATTTGGATAGACTTAAGCATCGGTACGGGTGAGAAAGTCTCATCGTAGTCAACTCCTTGAACTTGTTGAAAAACTTTCGCAACAAGTCGAGCTTTGTAAACAGTAACATTACCGTCAACGTTAGTCTTCCTCTTGAAGATCCATTTATTTTCGATGGCTTGCCGATCATCGGGTAAGTCAACCAAAGTCCACACTTTGTTCTCATACATGGATCCCATCTCAGATTTCATGGCCTCAAGTCATTTTGCGGAATCTGGGCTCATCATCACTTCCTCATAGTTCGTAGGTTCATCATGGTCCAGTAACATGACTTCCAGAACCGGGTTGCCGTACCACTCTGATGCGGAATGAACTCTGGTTGATCTACGAAGTTCAGCAGAAACTTGATCTGAAGTTTCATGATCATCATCATTAGCTTCCTCACTAATTGGTGTAGGAATAAGTGGAACTAGTTTCTGTGATGTTCCACTTTCCAATTCGGGAGAAGGTACAATTACCTCATCAAGTTCTACTTTCCTCCCACTCACTTCTTTCGAGAGAAACCCCTTCTCTAGAAAGGATCCACTCTTAGCAATAAAGACCTTGCCTTCGGATCTGTGATAGAAGGTGTACCCAACAGTTTCTTTTGGGTATCCTATGAAGATTTACTTCTCCGATTTGGGTTCGAGCTTATCATGTTGAAACTTTTTCACATAAGCATCGCAGTCCCAAACTTAAAGAAATGACAGCTTAGGTTTCTCGTCAAACCACAGTTCATACGGTGTCATCTCCACAGATTTAGATGGTGCCCTATTTAACGTGAATGTAGCTGTCTCTAATGCATAACCCCAAAAGCGATAGTGGTAGATCGGTAAGAGACATCATCGATCGCACCATATCTAATAAAGTACGGTTATGACGTTCGGACACACCATTACACTGTGGTGTTCCAGGTGGCGTGAGTAGTGAAACTATTTCACATTGTTTTTACTGAAGGCCAAACTCGCTAACTCAAATATTTTACCTCTACGATCATATCGTAGAAACTCTTATTTTCTTGTTACGATGATTTTCCACTTCACTCTGAAATTCTTTGAACTTTTCAAATGTTTCAGACTTGTGCTTCATTAAGTAGATATACCCATATCTGCTCAAATCATCAGTGAAGGTCAGAAAATAACGATACCCGTCGCGAGCTTCAACACTCATTGGTCCACATACATTTGTATGTATGATCTCCAACAAATCTGTTGCTCGCTCCATTGTTCCGGAGAACGGAGTTTTAGTCATCTTGCCCATGAGGCATGGTTTGCAAGCACCAAGTGATTCATAATCAAGTGATTCCAAAAGTCCATCACTATGGAGTTTCTTCATGCGCTTTACACCATTATGACCTAAACGGCAGTGCCACACATAAGTTGCACTATCATTATTAACCTTGCATCTTTTGGCTTCAATATTATGAATACGTGTATCACCACGATCGAGATCCAACAAACTATTTTCATTGGGTGTATGACCATCGAAGGTTTAATTCATGTAAACAGAATAACAATTATTCTATGACTTTAAATGAATAACCGTATTGCAACAAATATGATCAAATCATATTCATGCTCAACGCAAATGCCAAATAACATTTATATAGGTTTTACACTAATCCCGAAAGTATTGGGAGTGTGCGATGATGATCATATCAATCTTGGAACCACTTCCAACACACATCGTCACTTCACCTTTAACTAGTCTCTGTTCATTTTGCAATTCTCGTTTCGAGTTACTAATTTTAGCAACTGAACCGGTATCAAATACCCAGAGGTTGCTATGAACACTAGTAAAGTACACATCAATAATCTGTATATCAAAATATACCTTTGTTCACTTTGCCATCCTTCTTATCCGCCAAGTATCTAGGGCAGTTCCACTTGCAGTGACCATTTCCTTTTCAGTAGAAGCACTTAGTTTCAGGCTTGAGTTTTAGCTTTGGGTTTCTTCACGGGAGTGACAACTTGCTTGTCATTCTTCTTGAAGTTCCCCTTCTATCCCTTTGCCCTTTACTTGAAACAAGTGGTCTTGTTAACCATCAACACTTGATGCTTTTTCATGATTTCTACCTTCGCCGACTTCAGCATCGCGAAGAGCTCGGGAATTCCTTTCGTCATCCCTTGCATATTATAGTTCATCACGAAGTTCTACTAACTTGGTGATAGTGACTAGAGAACTTTGTTAATTACTATCTTATCTGGAAGATTAACTCCCACTTGATTCAAGTAATTTTAGTACCCAGACAATCTGAGCACATGCTCACTGGTTGAGCTATTCTCCTCCATCTTGTAGGCAAAGTACTATCAAAAGTCTTATACCTCTCGACACGGGCATGAGTATGAAATACTAATTTTAACTCTTGGAACATCTTATATGCTCCGTGGCGTTCAAAACGTTTTTGAAGTCCCGGTTCTAAGCCGTAAAGCATGGTGTACTTAAACTATCAAGTAGTCATCATACCGAGCTTTTGTCAAAACGTCCATAACGTCTACATCTGCTCCTGCAATAGGTCTGTCACCTAGCGGTGCATCAAGGACATAATTCTATGTGCAGCAATGAGGATAATCCTCAGATCACGGAACAATTCCGCATCATTGCTACTAACATCTTTCAAACTTAGTTTTCTCTAGGAACATATAAAAAATAAACGGGGAGCAACATCGTGAGCTATTGATCTACAACATAGATATGCTAATACTACGAGGACTAAGTTCATGATAAATTAAAGTTCAATTTAATCATATTACTTAAGAACTCCCACTTAGATAGACATCCCTCTAGTCATCTAAATGATCACGTGATCCAAATCAACTAAACCATGTCTGATCATCACGTGAGATGGAGTAGTTTCAATGGTGAACATCTTATGTTGATCATATCTACTATATGATTCACGCTCGACCTTTCGGTCTCCAGTGTTCCGAGGCCATATCTGCATATGCTAGGCTCGTCAAGTTTAACCCGAGTATTTTGCGTGTGCAAAACTGGCTTACACCCGTTATATTTGAACGTAGAGCTTATCACACCCGATAATCACGTGGTGTCTCGGCACGACGAACTTTCGCAATGGTGCATACTCAGGGAGAACACTTATACCTTGAAATTTAGTAAGGGATCATCTTATAATGCTACCATCGAACTAAGCAAAACAAGAAGCATAATAAGATAAACATCACATGCAATCAAAATATGTGACATGATATGGCCATCATCATCTTGTGCTTTTGATCTCCATCTCCAAAGCACCGTCATGATCACCTTCGTCACCGACGCGACACCTTGATCTCCATTGTAGCATCGTTGTCGTCTCGCCAACTATTGCTTCTACGACTATCGCTACCGCTTAGTGATAAAGTAAAGCAATTACATGGCGATTGCATTTCATACAATAAAGCGACAACCATATGGCTCCTGCCAGTGGCCGATAACTTTACAAAACATGATCATCTCATACAAAACCGTATATCACATCATGTCTTGACCATATCACATCACAACATGCCCTGCAAAAACAAGTTAGACGTCCTCTACTTTGTTGTTGCAAGTTTTACGTGGCTGCTATGGGCTTAGCAAGAACTGTTCTTACCTACGCATACAAAACCACAATGATGTTTCGTCAAGTATGTGCTGTTTTAACCTTCACAAGGACCGGGCGTAGCCACACTTGATTCAGCTAAAGTGAGAGAGACAGACACCCGCCAGTCACCTTTAAGCAACGAGTGCTCATAACGGTGAAACCAGTCTCGCGTAAGCGTACGCGTAATGTCGGTCCGGGCCGCTTCATCTCACAATACCGCCGAAGAAAAGTATGACATGCTGGTAAGCAGTATGACTAGTATCGCCCACAACTCATTGTGTTCTACTTGTGCATATCATCTACGCATAGACCTGGCTCATGATGCCACTGTTGGGAAACGTAGTATTTTCAAAATTTTCCTACGATCACGCAAGATCTATCTACTAGATGCATAGAAACGAGGGGGAGAGTGTGTCTATGTACCCTCGTAGACCGGGAGCGGAAGCGTCAAGTGACGCGGTGGATGTAGTCGAACTTCTTCGCAATCCAACCGATCAAGCACGAACGTACGGCACCTTCGCGTTCAGCACACGTTCAGCTTGATGACATCCCACGAGCTCTTGATCCAGTTGAGCTTCACGGGAGAGTTTCGCCAGCACGACGGCGTGGTGACAGATATGATGTATCTACCGGCGCAGGGCTTCGCCTAAGCACTGCAACGGTATGACCGAGGTGTGTTTCTATGGAGAGGGGCACCGCACACGGCTAAAACAATTCAACTTGTGTGTCCTAGGGTGCCCCCTTTCCCCCATATATAAAGGAGCAAGGGAGAGGCCGGCCCTAGAGGGGGCGCCAAGTGTGGGGAGTCCTACTAGGACTCCCAAGTCCTAGTAGGATTCCCCTGTCCTTTCCGGAGTAGGAGAGATGGAAAGAGGTGGAGAGGGAGAAGAAAAAGGGGGCTGCACCCCTTGTCCAATTCGGACCAGAGGGGGGGCGCGCGTCTCCTTCCTTTTGGCCTTTCTCCTCTATTCCCGTATGGCCCAATAAGGCCCATATACTCCGAAAAATACCCGAATCACTCGGAACCTTTCCGATATCCGAATATAGTCGTCCAATATATCGATCTTTACGTCTCGACCATTTCGAGACTCCTCGTCATGTCCCCGGTCTCATCCGGGACTCCGAACTCCTTCGGTACATCAAAACTCATAAACTCATAATACCGATCGTCATCAAACATTAAGCGTGCGGACCCTACGGGTTCGAGAACTATGTAGACATGACCGAGACTCATCTCCGGTCAATAACCAATAGCGGAATCTGGATGCTCATATTGGCTCCTACATATTCTACGAAGATCTTTATCGGTCAAAACCGCATAACAACATACGTTGTTCCTTTTGTCATTGGTATGTTACTTGCCCGAGATTCGATCGTCGGTATATCTATACCTAGTTCAATGTCGTTACCGGCAAGTCTCTTTACTCGTTCCCTAATACATCATCTCATGACTAACTCATTAGTCTTTTGCTTGCAAGGCTTATTATGATGTGCATTACCGAGAGGGCCCAGAGATGCCTCTCCGACACTCAGAGTGACAAATCCTAGTCTTGATCTATGCCAACACCACGAACACTTTCGGAGACACCTGTAGAGCATCTTTATGATCACCCAGTTACGTTGTGACGTTTGATAGCACACAAGGTGTTCCTACGGTATTCGGGAGTTGCATAATCTCATAGTCATAGGAACATGTATAAGTCATGAAGAAAGCAATAGCAGTAAAACTAAACGATAATAGTGCTAAGCTAACGGATGGGTCTTGTCCATCACATCATTCTCCTAATGATGTGACCCCGTTGATCAAATGACAACTCATGTCTATGGTTAGGAAACATAACCATCTTTGATCAATGAGCTAGTCTAGTAGAGACATACTAGGGACACTCTGTTTTGTCTATGTATTCACACATGTACTAAGTTTCCGGTTAATACAATTCTAGCATGAATAATAAACATTTATCATGATATAAGGAAATATGAATAACAACTTTATTATTGCCTCTAGGGCATATTTCCTTCACATGACTCTAATATCACCATCCTCATATCTCAAAACAATCATCAAGTATCAAACTTCTCTTAGTATTCAATGCACTTTATGTGAAGGTTTTTACTATACTCATCTTGGATGCCTATCATACTAGTAGAATGCCCGTGCGTTGCTACGGGCTTTGAAATATTTTACTGAAATTATATAAACATAGTGCATGTTAAATTTCACATATGGCGAAAAATAGCACGTTCACAATCGGATAATGACTAAAATTCACTTCACTTGCAATGTAAATTGATAACAAAAAGGCTATCTGATGATGTATACATATAGAGCGATTATCCAACCAAAAATATGTTACAAATTATGGTCTAGTTGATGCGCTTAAAAAATTCTCGCACAATATTAGGAATGTTGTTTTTAGCTACATTCGCTCGATATTTGATCAAGTATAATAAAAACTTGGTCCTCAACTCTTACTCATCCCGCACAAGCAATATATTTAATTAGCACGAATACTTCACGTTCAAGGTCTTAAAATGTGTAGCACCGTGCAAACTGGATGAACCAATTCTTTACCATTCGACCAGAGCATAATATGAAAAACAAAATAGCCAGGCACATCCCTGCAATTCCTAAAATAATATATCTTGAATATAGTGATAAAAAATAAATATATGTATTGTGAAAATGTTATGACAATGAAAAATATAAATTTACCCGTCTATGCTCGTTGGAATAGCAGGCGGAAATAAACGTTACCATCTAGATATATTGGAATTCCAATCGGTTTTCTTTATTTTGAGTGCTGTTGAATTCCCTCGCAAATCTATGTAATTTAAAAACAACTCTGGTGTCGGTGATGTATGGATACGGTCCAGATATATACACGGCATGCATGTTTTTCGATGACATACAAGATGTATCGGCCGATGAATGCATATGAAATGTAATTCTACAATTGCTAGCTATAAGAAACAATAAACCATGACACCAATGTGCAAAGACCATTTTTTTGTCTTTATGGTCATTTGCAGTCACAAAATGATCAAAACCAAAGAAGGATAACAAAACCATATAACGCCAAAAGACAATGTATCCAATAAAGAAACACCAACGATGCAAGAAAGGAAATACAATATAGACAGAGAACAATGTTATTGCACCCACAACAGATAGAGTGATAACCATGTCCGGTACACACAACGTACAAACTAATTAAGAAGAAAATGATGAGAATATTGAGTGATAAGAAAATGATTAGCCCAAACTCCAAGTAATCTGCTAATGTGGAGGCGAAAAGAAATCTGTCAAAACATCATAAAAAGAGACACACCTGTCGAAGAGGCAAGTCAACAAGAAAAACTGAACATATCTAACTCTGGTCCCCGAAATATCAGCTCTGAAGCAGGGCAATGTCCTAACTATGTGAGAAAAAACTGAATTTTGAGAATCAACGTATTAGCACTAAACTTATTCTGCTACTCTAAAAGCTGACAAATGATAAAATTCTAAAAATCTACATAACAGAAAGCTGATGACATGCAGAAAATAGATCATATTTTTCTTCTGAATAGCTACAATTTGCTAACACGACGCTATGCCGACGTGTGTGAACAATAGAGAGCTAACAAAATCAACGCTCAGTCGAACGAAAAAATTTAGAACGACACTTTTGGGCACGATTTATAGATTACGACAGACACAAAGGTCAGGCCTGCGAGGCATGTAAACAATCAACTTACACATCTGTCAAATAATCCAGTTTTAGAAGAACAAAAATCAAAGAGTCATGTAGGGAGTTGGGTGATGTGGAGATATAATTTATGGCCGTGCTTCGAACTCCATCAGCATCCGAGTCAACACAACCAGATGAGGTTGCGGCCATGCCGCCGTGGATGCTGCACCTCAGACTCAATTGCGCCATCGCCACGACGGCTGTACGCCGAGCACCCGAGCACATTGTGACACCGTCGTCCACCTGACGGCAACACCATGTAGCGCTCGCTGGCGTTCCTGGAAGCGTTGGCGTGGCGCTTGCGCAGGACGTGGCCTGGCAGAGCGTTGCTTCTTCCTCGCGTGACACCCATCCCAACCAAGTGCTTGCAATTATTTGACCTCTATATGTTCCTCTGCATCATTGGCGGCCCCGCTGGAGAAACCCTAGCGGGTCGAGAGAGGGAGAGCGCGAGGGGTCTGCAATGGGGGAGATAAATCAGGAAAGACAAGACAGAAGCCATTTAGTTTTTCCTTACTTTGACGGTGGCTCGAGGTGATCGTGTGAGGGGGATGAAACAATGATCGTTTGGTGGGAGGGGGCATCGATGGGGTACCAAGGACGTACATAGGAAAGGTAAGAATCGATGCATTAGGAAAGTTATGGTTTTGAGTTAATTTCCATGAAAATGGGGTTTTATTGTTTGTAATGTGGTATCAGTACCTGCCCGTTTGTGACATTCCTAGTTAGGAAAGTTTGCAAATGTTTAGAAAGTTTTTATTGGGAGGGTGATAAAATCAATGTGAGTATATGCTGATGAAAGGTGAGACAAAACTAAACCACACGAAAATAAACCTAAACGCAATCCTACCAACTGTTACATTAGGAGTAGAGATTACATTAGTGCAATGTCAATGTTTGTGTTTTTCGACGACGACAGTGATAACATTTATCTAATCACAAAAAAAGTAATGGAAAACAAATACTACCTCCATTCAAAACTACAAGGCAAGACAAGTGTTGCATTTGGTACACGATTAGAAAAGAAAACCACAACTACCGAATCGAATGTAAAAATCAATCCATTATGTTCCTACAAGCCGAGAATGAACATGGAAGAAGAATAGTCCTTCTCAAAATGTAGCACTGATTAAATATTGCATGTGTTCATACTACTATGATCAATGCAGGCGCACTAAGCACTGTAACATAAATGCATAGTATCATCAACTAACAAGCTTCAAGTTGTTTGGTACTGCAGACCGGTTTGGTGCAACAAACCATTCATCAAATAAAATTTTGGTTAAAGATTAGTGTATAAGGCAGAGCTATCATGCTGCACTCGCCATCCTCGACATGTCACCAAATTTGACCACAGAATTAAAGGGTGAGAGCAACCTAGCAATAATTCATATGTGATATGAACTGATATCTTTTGCATTTACCACCAAGACACATAAAATTTCCAAACTAAATGCATATGACATATTTTTTTAAATGAAAGTAAATTACCAGCTCTTTAGCTAAAGTAATTCACACAATAGCAGAACCAATAACCTGAAGTCATGACCCCATTCCAATATGCAATGCGCTTCATCAATGGCGAATAAGCAGATTTTGGATGCCTTCAAGTTGCTCCAAAACCTGGATAGAAGATTGAAAATACTAAATCAACAGACTGGCCGCTATATTACTAAATTCTACAAGGGACGAAGGAAGACGTATATGAGTAGTAATTTGCAGTTTCATATATGTGTGCCCTCCAGTTCCAGCCATGTAATGGAAAACTATAGTTTCATAAGTAATGCAAATAAAAGTCCATAATGACCTTCATTTGCGTTTATATCACATGTTTTCCACCTTCAAAAAAATGGGTCAACTTTCTTAGGAATCATGTACAGAATATCATACATGCATTTTTCAGCCTCACTGCTACCAGAGATTTTCATTTGGATGCTGCCAAGATAATCGGATTTCCCACCATGTTGTTTTAAACTCATGACCCATTTTAAGTAAATGAAACGCACAATGAAAAGCTTTCCCGCCAAAGCAATTTCACAATGAAAAAAGCACTAAAATTTTATGATGTATCTAGCGATAATACCTGCTCTTTGCATCAATGACAGAACATAGCTGACAACAACAGTTGTCTTCTTTCCAAGAACTGGAGAGATTTGATAGCTGCCATGAAAAGAACTCTCGTGAGAGTTTCAATATACAAGAGGAAATAATAACATCAAAAAATTTAAACAGGAGCATATTTCTTTTACGTCTAATTTGCTGCAGATGTTTTACCGTCTTGGAGTGGAAGCCTAGCAATTTGCCGAACACATTGCCGATGAGACCCAAGTCCCAACATGTACACGACTCCGAAGCAGGACGACCTTGGATTCATCAACAATGAAAATAAAGCAGCTAAAGGGAATGATGTCTCATTCATGGCTCGTCCCATGGCTTTTAGATAATGATCTTATCATGCCCATATTCCTGGAAAATGGATCTGAACAAATATATAGTTAGAGCAGTACAATTCATATTTTTGCTTTGTGAACCGCTTCAAAAAAAATTAGGATGGATATGTGAATTCAGGAAAACTATATGTGTACAACAACCATAATATTTTGTTGAGAAACATAAACCATACTTACAGAAGGCCGACACCTTTGAGATGTCGACGCCAAACTATTTGTGTACAGAAATGAGAAAGGTAACTCAGGGCATGTACATTAGTAATCGATGATGCTCATTTTCACGTACTTATAGAATTGCAGTTCAACTCAAACTGGGATCTCTGGACGAGACTGCTTTGTTTCAAAGTCAAGTAGAATAGTCGGATACCCCAAGCCAATTCACAAAGTGTTGCTGCTCCATGCCTTAGCAACCCCTGATCTTTCATGGTTTCATGCTACATGGCTCTTCATCGATGACTGGGAGAACCGTCTAACGTTGTGACCGAGCTGATGCTTGGAATACCCGTAGCCTGAAACAACATTCCTTGGAGACCATGCAGAGGTAGCAAGAAAGTGATGCAGTTGGCCAGTTCCTCGGAGGAGTTTGGTGGCTGCCGATATGGTCAGGGAAGGTTCGAACTCAGTGGACTCGGATGTGGGCTGCGAGGACTGGGAAGAGGTCGCCGGCACGCGGAGCACGAAGACACCGAAGACGATGACATCTGTGAGACTGGTGCCACAGTTGTCCTCCACGATTGTGGAAGAGGAGCACGTGTCGGTAGGACGCAGGCCCGGCAGACCTTGACATCCTGGAGGACATCAGTGTTGCTAAGTGAGGCCCTGGTGGACATCAAGCGTTGCCGACGTCAACATCGCACAAGCCGATGCTCATGAGGTTCCACCGTTCCAGAGAGAATATTAGAGGGACAGGATCGCCTCCCCAGGCCGAGGTCCCCTAAGGTTCCATCGTTTCAGAGAGAGGATGAGAGGGGCAGGATCAGCGAGAGATGGCTCTCAGCCCATCGTCCCCTGTAGGGACCGGCTTCGGTGCAACGCTTAGTCGTGGCCTTACCGGTGTTGCAGGACAGAGATAGGGGGTGAGAGAAAAAAGGGGAGGGATATGAGGAAATATTTTATGTTGATTGATTTCTAAATTATGGTGATTGGTGATGATGAAGAAACATGGGAAGGAAGAGAACGTGAGGAAAGAGGGAGCGAATCTTTGTGTGATGAGAGAGGAAATGTTTTTTAACCTTGTGTGGGTTTTTAGGAAGGTGATCGAAAATTATAATGCAATTATTTAATCCGTAATTTGGTATTAAAATAGTATGGATATAAAAACCAAATGGGAAACCAATTCAGTTTTTGGTGGGAATGTGATCTCACGTAAGAAGGTAAGCAAATTATGATGCGATTTTTGAATCCTTAATTACCCAAGAATTAAATTAGCACCTACCAAAGAAAGCACGAGAAATATTACCTGATATAAACCAGGTGGAGTATTAAATGGAATTACTTCGGTTTCAGTGGCAGGGTGAAAAAACCTATGTGTAGGAGAGATGGTGAGAGGGAGGACAGAAAAAACCCAGCGAAAATAAACCGTGGATGCTATTCACCAACTCAGACATTAGGAGTAGAGATTAGGACTAGTTTTATAACCAAAGCACATTACCATGCTGTTCTAAAATACTCTCAAATAGATATAAGTGAAGCATGAGAGATCAATAATTTCTACAAAATAAAACCACCACCGTGCTCTAAAAGATATAAGTGAAGCACTAGAGCGAAACTATCTAGCTAAAAAGATATAAGTGAAGCACATAGAGTATTCCAATAAATTCTAAACCATATTTATCTCTCTCAAAAGGTGTGTCCAGAAAGGATGAATGTGGCAAACTAAAAAGCAAAGAATCAAATCATACATGACGCTCCAAGCAAAACACATATCATGTGGTGAATAAAAATATAGTTTCGAGTATAGTTACCGATAGATGAAGACGAAAGAGGGGATGCTTTCCCGGGGCATCCCCAAGCTTAGGCTTTTGGTTGTCCTTGAATTTTACCTTGGGGTGCGTTGGGCATCCCCAAGCTTAGGCTCTTGCCACTCTTTGTTCTATAGTCCATCAAAGCCATACTCAAAACTTGAAAACTTCACAACACAAAACTTAGCCAAAAGTCTCGTGAGCTCCGTTAGTATAAGAAAACAAACCACCACTCAAAGGTAATGTAATGAACTCATTCTTTGTTTATATTGGTGTTAAACCTACTGTACTCCAACTTCTCTATGATTCATACTCCCCAATACTACTCATAGATTCATCAAAATAAGCAAACAACACACGAAAAACAGAATCTGTCAAAAACAAAACAGTCTGTAGTAATCTGTAACTTTCGAATACTTCTGTAACTCCAAAAAATTGAAATAAATTGGTATACGTGAGGAATTTTTCTATTAATCATCTGGAAAAAAATCAACTAAATAGCACTCTCCAGTAAAATGTGGTAGCTAATATCGTGAGTGCTAAAGTTTCTGTTTTTTACAACATGATCATATAAACTTCACACAAGTCTTCCCAAAGGTTCTACTTGGCACAAACACTAACTAAAACACAAAACCACATCTAAACATAAGCTAGATGCAATATTTATTCCTAAACAAAAGCAAAAACCAAGAAAATAGAATTGGGTTGCCTCACAACAAGCGCTATCGTTTAACGCCCCTAGCTAGGTACGATAATTTTAATGATGCTCACATGAAAGACAAGACTTGAAGCAAAAATTAAGGAGCATCATAGAACATGTGACAAACACATATAAGTCTAACATGCTTCCTATGCATATGCATTTTATAGGAAAACAAATTAGCAAGACAATCAAGATCTAGCATATGCAAGGAAGAAGAAACAACCAATAGCAATCTCAACATAACGAGAGGTAATTTAGTAACATGTAGGTTTCTACAACCATATTTTCCTCTCTCATCATAATTGCATGTAGGATCATAATAAAATTCAACAATATAGCTATCACATAAAATATTCTCTTCATGATCCACATGCATGCAAAGTTGACACTCATTCAAAATAGTGGGATTAACATAGAACAAAGCCATTGCTTCTCCAGGCCCACTTTTATAAAAAAATTCATAAGATTGATCAATATCTAAAGTAGTGGGATCAAAAGCTAACATTCTTTTAAACCCACTTTCAATATTTTGGCAAACAATATTATCAATCTCATATTCATGATGGAGTTTAAATAAATTTTCAAGATCGTAAGAATCATCACCCCAATCACGATCATTGCAACAAGTGGTGGGCATAGCAAAATAAGCAAGCGAAGATGCAAGCTAATACAGGGCACATAGCAACACAAGCAAACAAAAAGGCGAACGGAAAAGGGCGAATAAAACGGCAAAGGTGAAGTGGGGGAGAGGACAACTAGAGGCAAATAAATGTAATGCGAAGGATAAGGGTTTGTAATAGGTACTTGGTATATGACTTTTGCGTAAGCCTCCCCGGCAACGGCTCCAGAAATTCTTCTTGCTACTTCTCGAGCTTGCGTTGTATTCCCTCGAAGAGGAAAGGGTGATGCAGCACAGTGGCGTAAGTATTTCCCTCAGTTTTTGAGAACCAAGGTATCAATCCAGTCGGAGACCACGCGCGAGGCCCTCTCACCTGCACAAACAAATAAGAACTTTGCAGCCAACACGATAAGGGGTCGTCAATCCCTTTACGGTCACTTACGAAAGTGAGATCTGATAGACAGGATAGTATGATATTTTTGGTATTTTTGGATATAAGAACATAAAGTAAATAAAGCAAAGTAAAGTAGATGGAAGATTAATACGTTGAGAATAGACCTGGGGGCCATAGGTTTCACTAGTGGCTTCTCTCATGATAGCAGAATTCTATGGTGGGTGAACAAATTACTGTCGAGCAATTGATAGAAAAGCGCATAGTTATGAGAATATCTAGGAATGATCATTATATATAGGCATCACGTCCGTGACAAGTAGACCAAAACGATTCTGCATCTACTAATATTACTCCACACATCGACCACTATGCAGCATGCATCTAGAGTATTAAGTTCATAAGAACAGAGTAATGCTTTAAGCAAGATGACATGATGTAGAGGGATAAACTCAAGCAATATGATATAAACCCCATCTTTTTATCCTCGATGGCAACAATACAATACGTGCCTTGCTGCCCCTGCTGTCACTAGGAAAGGACACCGCAAGCCAAAGCCAAGCACTTCTCCCATTGCAAGAACTATAGTTCTAGTAGGCCAAACCAAACTGATAATTTGAAGAGATTTGCAAGGATATTATAATCATACATAAAAGATTTCAGAAAAGAATCAAATATTCTCGTAGATAATCTTGATCATGAACCCACAATTCATCGGATCTCGACAAACACACCGCAAAAAGATTACATCGAATAGATCTCCTCGAAGATCGAGGAGAACTTTGTATTGAGATCCAAAAAGAGAGAAGAAGCCATCTAGCTAATAACTATGGACCCGAAGGTCTGTGGTAAACTGCTCACAACTTATTGGTGAGGCTATGGCGTTTATGTAGAAGCACTCCATGGGATCTCACGGGAACAAAAGGTTGCAGCTGTGGAATCAGGGTTTTCTCTATTGCCTCGATGTTTTCAGGGTATATGGATATATATAGGAGGAAGGAGGGAATCGGGGGAGCCAAAGGAGGCCCACGAGGGTGGGGGCCCGCCCAGGGGTAGGGGGCGCGCCCTGGACCCTTGTGGCCGCCTCCTTCATTCCCTCGCGTGTACTCCAAGTCTTCTGGGTAGATACGATTCCAAAAATAACTCTCGCGATGGTTTCATTCGGTTTGGACTCCGTTTGATATTCCCTTTCTGCGAAACCCTGAAATAGGAAAGAAAACAGCAATCTGCACTGGGCCTTGGGTTAATAGTCTAGTCCCAAAAATAATATAACAGTGTATAATAAGGCCCAGTAAACATCCAAAACATAATATATAATAGCATGGAACAATCAAAAACTATATATACGTTGGAGACGTATCATGTGGTACTTGAGGCAGTGGCCACACACGACCTCTGGATTTGGCACTCCTTCTTTGGTATGCCAGGAACTCACAATGACATCAACGTACTGCAGTGCTCCCTTGTATTTGCTAAACTTGTTGAAGGTCATGCTCCTTCGGTGAACTTCGAGGTCAATGGGTGCCACTACAACAAGGGATACTACCTGGCTGATGGCATCTATCCGAGATGGTCCACATTTGTGAAGACTATCTCAAACCCTGTGCCAGGAGGCAAGAACCCCTACTTTGCCAAGTGCGAGGAGGTTTGTAGAAAGGATATCGAGCGGACATTTGATGTGCTCCAATCTTGATTTGCTGTTCTTTGGTACCCCACTCAGACCTGGTCGAAAGATCAAATGTGGGAGGTGTTACCTCTTGAGCTTGCGTTGTATTTCCTCGAAGAGGAAAGGGAGATGCAGCACAGTAGCGTAAGTATTTGCCTCAGTTTTTGAGAACCAAGGTATCAATCCAGTAGGAGACCACGCGCCAGTCCCTCGCACCTGCACAAACAAATAAGAACTTCACAGCCAACGCGATAAGGGGTTGTCAATCCCTTTACGGTCACTTACGAGAGTGAGATCTGATAGAGATGATGGTTGATATTTTTGGTATTTTTAGTTTAATTAAATAGCAAATAAAAGCGGTAAAAGTAAAGTAGATGTAGATTGATATGTTGAGAATAGACCCGGGGGCCGTAGTGTTCTCTAGTGGCTTCTCTCATGATAGCGATATTCTACGGCGGGTAAACAAATTATTGTCGAGCAATTGATAGAAAAGCGAATAATTATGAGACTATCTAGGCATGATTATTGTATATATGCATCACGTCCGAGACAAGTAGACCGACTCCTGCCTGCATCTACTACTATTACTCCACACATCACCGCTATCCAGCATGCATCTAGTGTATTGAGTTCATATGAACAGAGTAACGCCTTAAGCAAGATGACATGATGTAGAGGGATAAACTCAAGCAATATGATGAAAAACCCATCTTTTTATCCTCGATGGCAACAATACAATACGTGCCTTGCTGCCCCTACTGTCACTGGGAAAGGACACCGCAAGATTGAACCCAAAGCCAAGCACTTCTCCCATTGCAAGAACTATAGATCTTGTTGGCCAAACCAAACCAATAATTCGAAGAGACTTTCAAGGATATTATGAGCACACATAAAAAGTTCAGAGAAGAACCAAATATCTTTCATAGGTAACCTTGATCATAAACTCACAATTCATCGGTTCTCGACAAACACACCACAAAAAGAGATTACATCGAATAGATCTCCTCGAAGATCGAGGAGAACTTTGTATTGAGATCCAAAGAGAGAGAAGAAGCCATCTAGATACTAGCTATGGACCCAAAGGTCTGTGGTAAACTACTCACAACTCATGGTGAGGGCGATGATGATGATGGTGAAGGCCTCCGTGATGGATCCCCCTCCGATAGGGCTCCGGAACGGGCTCCAAGATGGGATCTCCACGGGAACAGAAGCTACGTCGGTGGAATTAGGGTTTTCTCTCTTTTCTCGGAGTTTCTGGGGTTCGTGGACTTATATAGGAAGAAGGAGGGCACCGGGGGCCACACGAGGATGCCTCGAGGCAGGGGGCGCGCCCTGGGAAGGGGGGCATGCCCCCCACCTTCGAGGGCAGCTCCTCGATCCTCCGACGTGGTTCTCAAGCTTCTTGGGCGTGATTTTCTCCCAAAATATTTCTCGCGAAGGATTCATTCCGCTTGGACTCCGTTTGATATTCTTTTTCTGCAAAACCCTGAAATAGGCAAAAAACAACAATCTGGACTGGGCTTTTGGGTTAGTAGGTTAGTCCCAAAAATGATATAAAAGTGAACGATAAAGCCCATTAAACATCCAAGACTTCATAAATAATAGCATGGAACAATCAAAAATTATAGATACGTTGGAGACGTATCAAGCATTCCCAAGCTTAATTCCTGCTCGTCCTCGAGTAGGTAAATGATAAACAAAGAATTTTTTATGTGGAATGCTAACCAATATAGTTTTTCAATGTAATTCTCTTAATTGTGGCATGAATATTTAGATCTGAAAGATTCAAGATAAAATTCTATATTGACATAAGAAATAACAATACTTCAAGCAATACTAACAAAGCAATCATGCCTTCTCAAAATACCATGGCTAAAGAAAGTTGTCCCTACAAAATCATATAGTGTTGGCTATGCTCCCTCGTTATCACATAAAAATATTCATATCATGCACAACCCCGATTTCAGCCAAGCATTAGTTTTCATACTCTATCTTTTCAAACCTTTCAACTTTCACGCAATACATGAGCGTGAGCCATGGACATAGCACTATGGGTGGAATAAATGTGGTTGTGGAGAAGACAAAAAGGAGGGAGATAGTCTCACATCGACTAGGCGTATCAACGGGCTATGGAGGTGCCCATCAATAGATATCAATGTGAGTGAGTAGGGATTGCCATGCAACGGATGCACTAGAGCTAAATATGAATGAAAGCTCAACAAAAGAAACTAGTGGGTGTGCATCCAACTTGCTTGCTCACGAAGACCTAGGGCATTTGAGGAAGCCCATCGTTGGAATATACAAGCCAAGTTCTATAATGAAAATTCCCACTAGTATATGAAAGTGACTAAACATGAGACTCTCTACAATGAATAACATGGTGCTACTTTGAAGCACAAGTGTGGAAAAAGATAGTAGCAATTGTCCATTTTTCTTTTTTTTTCTTTTTTTGGGCCTTTTTTTCTTTGGCCTTTCTCCTATTTTTTTCTTTTTTTTGCGGAGGGGCTTTATAGATTTAGTCTTTCCTCCCATGGGACAATGCTCTAATAATGATGATCATCACACTTTCATTACAACTCGATACTACAACAACAAAGTATGACTCTATATGAATGCCTCCGGCGGTGTACCGGTATGTGCAATGAATCAAGAGTGACATATATGAAAAATTATGCACGGTGGCTTTGCCACAAATACGATGTCAACTACATGATCATGCAATGGCAATATGACAATATGATGCGTGTCATATGAACGGAACAGTGGAAAGTTGCATGGAAATATATCTCGGAATGGCTATGGAAATGCCATGATAGGTAGGTATCGTGGTTGTTTTGAGGAACAATATGGTGGCTGTTTTGAGGAACGATATATAGTGGGTTTATGGTACCGACGAAAGTTGCGCGGTACAAGAGAGGCTAGCAATGGTGGAAGGGTGAGAGTGCGTATAATCCATGGACTCAACATTAGTCAAAAGAACTCATATACTTATTGCAAAAATCTATGAGTCATCAAAACAAAGTAATCAACGCATGCTCCTAGGGGGGAGGTTGGTAGGAGTTAACCATCGCGCGCCCATCGACCTCCACACAAAGATTGGCACTCTACAAATACCTCATGCTCTAACTTCGTCACATAGCGGTTCACCATACATGCATGATACGTGAATCACTAACCTTAACACAAGTATTTCTCAATTTCATAATAACTCTACTAGCATGACTCTAATATCACTATCCTCATGTCTCAAAACAATTATCAAGCATCCAACATCTCATCCTATTTAATGCACTTGGTGTGATTTTTTTACTACATTGACATTGGATGTCTATCATGTGAATACTAGTTTCTTTAGCCTAAACACATTACCATGCTGTTTTAATAGACTCTCAAAGGGATATAAGTGAAGCATGAGAAGCCAAAAATTCTTCTTGCTACCTCTTGAGCTTGCGTTGTATTTCCTCGAAGAGGAAAGGGAGATGCAGCACAGTAGCGTAAGTATTTCCCTCAGTTTTTGAAAACCAAGGTATCAATCCAGTAGGAGACCCCGCGCCAGTCCCTCGCACCTGCGCAAACAAATAAGAACTTCACAGCCAACGCGATAAGGGGTTGTCAATCCCTTTAAGGTCACTTACGAGAGTGAGATCTGGTAGAGATGATAGTTGATATTTTTGGTATTTTTAGTTTAATAAAACAACAAATAAAAGCGGTAAAAGTAAAGTAGATGTAGATTTATATGTTGAGAATAGACCCGGGGGCCATAGTGTTCTCTAGTGGCTTCTCTCATGATAGCGATATTCTACGGCGGGTAAACAAATTACTGTCGAGCAATTGATAGAAAAGCGAATAATTATGAGACTATCTAGGCATGATCATTGTATATAGGCATCACGTCCGAGACAAGTAGACCGACTCCTGCCTGCATCTACTACTATTACTCCACACATCGACCGCTATCCAGCATGCATCTAGTGTATTGAGTTCATACGAACAGAGTAACATCTTAAGCAAGATGACATGATGTAGAGGGATAAACTCAAGCAATATGATGAAAACCCCATATTTTTATCCTCGATGGCAACAATACAATACATGCCTTGTTGCCCCTACTGTCATTGGGAAAGGACACCACAAGATTGAACCCAAAGCCAAGCACTTCTCCCATTGCAAGAACTATAGATCTAGTAGGCCAAACCAAACCAATAATTCGAAGAGAATTGCAAGGATATTATGAGCACACATAAAAAGTTTAGAGAAGAACCAAATATCTTTCATAGATAACCTTGATCATAAACTCACAATTCATCGGATCTCGACAAACACACCGCAAAAAGAGATTACATCGAATAGATCTCCTCGAAGACCGAGGAGAATTTTGTATTGAGATCCAAAGAGAGAGAAGAAGCCATCTAGATACTAGCTATGGACCCAAAGGTCTGTGGTAAACTACTCACAACTCATGGTGAGGGCGATGATGATGATGATGGTGAAGGCCTCCGTGATGGACCCCCTCCGGTAGAGCTCCGAAACAGGCCCCAAGATGGGATCTCCACGGGAACAGAAGCTACGGCGGTGGAATTAGGGTTTTCTCTCTGTTCTCTGAGTTTCTGGGGTACGTGGACTTATATAGGAAGAAGGAGCGCACCGAGGGCCACACGAGGAGGCCTCGAGGCAGGGGGCGTGCCCTGGGAAGGGGGCCGCGCCCCCACCCTCGAGGGCGGCTCCTCGATCCTCTGACATGGTTCTCAAGCTTCCTGGGCGTGATTTTCTCCAAAAATATCTCTCGCGAAGGTTTCATTCCGTTTGGACTCCGTTTGATATTCTTTTTCTGCAAAACCCTGAAATTGGCAAAAAACAGCAATCTAGACTGACTTTTGGGTTAGTAGGTTAGTCCCAAAAATGGTATAAAAGTGAATGATAAAGCCCATTAAACATCCAAGACTTCATATATAATAGCATGGAACAATAAAAAATTATAGATACGTTGGAGACGTATCAGGAGGTCATGACTTGTTGTGTCATCTTGCACAACATGATCATTGAGAGCGAGCACGAAGAGTCAGTGTTTGACACTGAACCATATTACAGGCGGGGTCCTCTTGCCCAAGTTGATCACCACCCACCGACAACCTAGAATGCTTTCCTCAATATGCATCAGGAGATCCGAGATCCACTGGTGCATCAACAAATGCAACACGATCTGGTGGAGCACCTATGGAGGCTCAAGGGCAACGCCTAGCTGGACGTGTGATGAAATATGAGTTTTATTTGTTGAACTATATAATTTGTATTGAACTATTTGATTTTTATTGATTTTCTCTGATGAACTATGTACTAAAAACAACTTTTGTTCAATTTGTGCCGAAGCATGCCGAATACGGGCCAAAATTGGTCAATTTGCACTGATATTGGGCCAATTTGCGCCGAAAATAGGCTGAAAAGTGGGCCAATTTGCGCCGGAAGTGGGCCGAAATCGGCGTCTGGGGCGGCGGCTGGGAACCCGATTGCCCCCACGTCGATATTTTAGCCGGCGCGCCCCCAGGGCGACGCTATTTCAAGCCCTTGGGGGGGCTGTATGGCTGGAGATGCTCTAAGGCTTCTAGCAGAAGATTACGTCAAAATCATGAATATTTTCAAAGGGATTTTTTTGTTATTTATGATATCATCATGAATTCATAGAAAATTTTGCCTTTCTAAAAACATGTAATCCAAGAAAAACAAACTTATCGGCTCCTCCGAGGGTATGTTTTAAAAAATGCATCCTTGAATTTACTTTTGCAAACTCCAACCAAAGTAGTTGGAAGACGAGCCACTTCAATTATTATCGGTGCTGCTGGGTGAAATTAGTATTTGTCTAAGCACTGGTACTTATTTATAGAAGACGGATACTTAATTAGGCATCACGGGTATAAAGATAAGCACATGATTTTTAAGGAAAATGATTTATTTCATTAAGTATCTTCTCAAGCGTCTTGCATTGCACAAGGCCCAAGTTATATTATGTGCCTACTAGATTAGTTTCGTATAGGTAGTTATGTAAGTCATCTAATCTATTTTTTAGTTTTGATTTCGTGCTTCATTTGATGTTTAGGTCAAAAAATGCATTGTCTAGTATGTCCTCGAAGAAATGAATCTCTGACCCATCTTTTATAACCAAGGATGAAAAATGAAAAATAAGTTTCTTCGTCATCGTTAGACTAGCCCAAAAGTGTGAGTCATCATGTCTTTAATAGACTAGAGACACAAGTTTTTGACCTAAATACTTATGGCGCAACATGGTTTGCCAAACGTCATCCTGAGTAAGTAGTTTGAAGTTTAAACTACCATTTACTAAGTAAGACATCATCATTGGCCTATAGGTCATGAGTGTTAAGATCACCTTGATCTTTTGCCTGCAAACAACACTTCATTTGATCAGCCAACACCTTTTCTTTTCACTATCTTCTTACTAAAAGAGTGTAGATCTGAAATAATCCAGTCTTTGCAAGACCCTTTCTGGAAGGTGAAAAAAACAAAGCATATAGAGAAGAATATATGTGAAAATAAAATTGATCAAGACCTTCCGTCCTACAACAGAGAGCAATTTCCTTTTCCAACTGCCCAACCATTTTCCTAAGTGGCCCTCCTCATGTTTCCACTATGATTAGTGAAAGGCTGATAATGAATCAAAATTCCAAATATTTTATCAGAAATTTGCCTTGTGCACAACCTAATATTTAAGTGTAAATCAGCCAAGGGCATTTGCTTCTCCAAAGCAGATCAATTCTCTTCTATGGAACTTAATTTTAAGGCCCAACATTTGCTCAGACGTTGAAAGCAAGAGTTTCGCATTTGGAGCCTTACCCAGTTCATGTTTCATACAAAGAATTGTATCATTGACATATTGCAAAATAGAGAGGCCATCATCCATAAGGTGTGGCACTACTCCTGTAATTTGTCCGTCGTGTTTGACACGATCAATCAAAATAGCCAACAAATCAACAACAATATTAAATAACACTTGAGACATAGGTCACCCTGACCTGAACCTTTTTTGTGTGAAAATAATGGCATATATCATTATTGACTTTGATAGCCACACTACTTCTACTAATAAAATCATGGATCCACTGGCGTCATTTATCGGAGAATCCTTTCATTCTTATGGTCTATTGAAGGGACGGTCATTTGACCTTGGCATAGGCCTTTTCAAAGTCAATCTTGAAAACTACTCCACTCATGTACCCTCTTGGTTCAACCTCCTAAAAAATTGCCCAAAATTCTTGGCTCTAAACAAATATTTGCGAGAGTGAATATTGTTGGGTGTAAACTCTAGACCACTGGACATCTCAAGGTCAGCTGGCACTTTCGCGTCTTCGTACATGACCGAAGAAATGTCATGGATGAAGCCTCTAGTGAATACATCCAAGTATCCAAGCCCCCCCTCGCGTCACCCTCCCGAGGGAGACCCGAGGACGCCTTCAATTCATCTGCTGCCACCCCCTTCGGATCTCCCCTTTGTTGCTGTCATCAGAGGCAGCTATTGTTGGGAAACATAGTAGAAAAAAAGCCTACGATCACCCAACGGATTTGATCATTACCGACTCTGAGTTGCAGTGGAAGATGACGAGTCAGTGTATATCGTACTTTAAGTCCCTCGAACCATAGATGAACGATCCCGGGAACCACGCACGAACAATACATCAAACGGAAGACCAAAAGCACGACCTTTATACAAGTTGCAAGCGTACGGGCTTCACGATCCGGCAGCTCTTCATCATTTAGAGCTAATCATCGTCGAATAATTAGAGGGAGGATATTAGAACCACACCGGGCTTCTAATTATGAGGATTAGAGCATCTAGGTCAAGCTCTAATTGATCAACTAAGAACAACTAGAGCTAGAACTAGAAAATTAGAGGAGGCTCCAAAACTTGTCGGTTCAAAAGTGCGCAATACCTCTAGTATATATAGGTTGGAGGAGCGGGAGGAGGAGGCACCACAAGAGGGGAGCGAGTTTCCCCCCTTGGTCCGCCAAGAGGAGGGGGTTTCCCCTCAAATTCGGCCTTCCCTCTCTCCTTTCCTTGGGTAGAGGGGCGCCACCTATATTGGGCCCTTGTGGCCCAATTCTCCTTCCACCACTGGGCCTCCTGTTGATATTAAATTAAATATAAAGCCCTCCTAACAATTACTGGAGCCTTTTATTATTAATTTAAAATCACCGAAAATATTTTGCACCTATATATTAGTTATCAAAAATACCCACTATTGCTCAATAAACTTTGAAACCCTTCCGGTGACCTCGAAACGGTTCCTCTTGAACGATTTTGAATATTAGTGAAACTATTTCACAAACATATTCCGATTATTCTCGTCCTACTAACACTCAGCAAACCATGATTACCATAAGCTTGTGACCATGTAGGTTCAGTAAAACATAAACATGAACAAAAAACCCTTTCATTCAATGACCGATAGCGGAGCCGTGGACGTCCATATCAATATCCATGATTACATGAATGACATTCAAGTGAACCTTTGGTTATCATCTACTATTCCTTTCTCTTC
The DNA here is from genome assembly GCA_902687465.1 of Secale cereale. Classification (NCBI taxonomy): domain Eukaryota; kingdom Viridiplantae; phylum Streptophyta; class Magnoliopsida; order Poales; family Poaceae; genus Secale; species Secale cereale. The sequence goes on along the minus strand of LR738710.1, from coordinate 547,484,945 downwards.
GTGATACTTTACAAAACCCGGGGTGGGATGTATCGGTATCCTCTTGAGTTATACACATGCTCACTCTACCGATCTCCTAGTTACTGGTTTTGTTCTTCTTTCTCGTTGACATGTTCCGGCATCTCCGTGACATAGTCAACTGTGTTTGGCCAGACGATGATGGATGTCATCACACAGAGAGAAGACTAAGAATATCTCTCCATCATTGGAGGTGCAAATCCCACTCTTGGGCTATCTAGTCCCTTGTCAAACTTCCCAACGTACCTGTAAGTTGTCGTTATGATCACCCTGTTACAGATGACGTTTGAGCAACCCCAAAGTTCATTGTACAGTAATAAGGGAATATGAGATGCTCAGGGTATAAGGAATTGAATCACATGCTAACTCTCCCTATTATAACAATTGACTTGTGATGATTACATCTCAAAGTATAATAACCAAGTTTGGGTCGATTCAATATGATGGTTCTTCCTACGTCATATTCTCAATGTTGTTTTAGGTCTATCATTGCACTTAATGATATCCTAAGATCCAGAAAACTTGATCACAAAGAACACTTGAGCTAGTCTTTGTGGCGAGACTAGGAATCATATTTTAGTTTATCATCCCACACGTGCATATGATTATTCCACTGAAATCGCATATTTCAGGATCATAGCAGTTATAGCTTGAAATATAAACTCTTAATTATGAATATGGAAATATAATGATAGAATATTATTGCCTCTAGGGCATACTTCCAACGGACTCTCACTTGCACTAGAGTCAATAATCTAGTTAGCATTTTTTTCTTTTACACCAATGACAATCCGATGTTTGTTCATGCTTTGCTTATGGTATAACCTATATCCTATCAGATCTTGACAACTTCAAATCCGCGTGTATCATTTGCATTTCTATGCATCTACAATGCTTTCACAAGAATTCATAATATGTGTGAAACTAGCTCCGTCTATATTGAATCACTCATAGGATCTTTGATTTTTTAGATTGAGCTATGGAACCACTATTGAGAATAGTATTCCTTTGGCAGAATCATCTGGAAATCACCCCAAACTCATAAATGGAACTCTATTGTTGCTTCTTAAAGCGACAATATACTTAGTCTTTATGTTATAGAATTCACCATAGTAAGTTTCTTGGACGAATTCCAACTTACCGTGCCACCATAAATCTTTTAATTGAAATAAAAAATCACTTGGAGCACCGTGAAGATTTTTGTCGATGTACTACTTACAACGAGCATGTATTGATGTAACTCCATACAAGAATCTCTTCATTTTCTCTGTATGTGATAAACATGTCATTAGTACTTAATGATATTTTTACTATTGTCTTATGATCAACTATTTGACCATTCTGGTAACTTTACTCATAACTTACTTGTACTGGACATATCTGGTTGTTTACATACCATGGAACATATTTTACACAAGTGTGATTGAAATCATGTATTTCGCTTATCTGTATGTCAGGATACCAATTCTTGTTTAAAACTAATTTCATTTGACTTCGATAAGAAACTCTTCATGCATATTTTCATACTAAACTGCTTTATTATCATGTCAATATGCATTTTTGCTAAGCCCGATTAGACACTACTACCTTCGTAGATTATTATGTAAAATACCAAGTCTATTTTGCCTAAGTACTTTATTGAAAACCTAGTTTCAATAAAGTCTTAATTCAAGTCCAAATATATAATTTCCAATCGACAATGTATCATGCGCACACAGTGTTCAAAAATATTATCGTGCTCTCACTTACTTTCTTGTAAATACAAGTATATTTTCTTTCCTTGATGAAATCAAATTATTTGACCATTTCACCAGTACAAAGATTCCAACTCCATTATGCTTGCTTCAATTCATTATAGGATCTCTTGAAGTTTGCACATTTAGTAGCATCCTCTAGATTGAAAAATATATTTTGGATCGTATCACATATATATTCTTGGTTCTATTTCCGTCTCGTGGAAATTATTTTGACATCCATCTATTATATCTCAGAATTGAAATATTTTTTAATTTCTTAGTATAACCCGAACTGACCTTTTGCTATGAAGAGACAATCATGTCATAGTCAATTTCTTGATCTTGTCATAAACTATTTGTAACAAGTCAAATATTATAAAACATGTTTATCTTTGTCAGTTTACAGATCCATTTCTATCCTTTACACTCTAAGTCTTATGGAGGGTTCATCAAGTTCTAAACTTGAATTATATGTATGGATACTATCTCAGATTATGTTGGCATATGGCCAGTTTCTAGAGTTAGGGCCCATCAACGTTTTTTTGTGCATTATAGGTTCATTGTTTGTTCAACAATATCTTGTCTCCATAGCATGAAGGTTTGCACAAGTTTTCCTAACCTATATAGTTCAGTTGCAAGTTTGATCGAAGTCTCTATATCTCATGTAGAGTCTTCTATATCAGTCGTAGCAGGAAAATCGTGGAACTATTTCTAGTGTTTCTTTTCTTTAACCCGATGACGAAGAATCTATAATCTCGTCGAGTTGCATTGTCCTCCCACTCACTCTTTTAGATTCTTTTTTAAAATTTACTGCACTCTCTGGCAAAACACTTTGCCTCTGCGTAGTGATAGAGTAATACCCAACCATTTGGGATAACAAACAAAGTTGCACTTATCTGATTTGATGGTGCTCCTTTTGTTTAGTGTAAAAGTCATATTCTCTAAAGCATTACACTAAAAAGTATTTGGAAAATTGATTAATGTCATCCTTGATCTCACCATGCCATACATATTTGATTACATCTACTTAAAACATTATACTCTTAGTAATGTTCTAGAAAGTGCAAGCTATAAAATTCCTTTCGCAACTCATTAGACATTCGCTAAACTTGTAACCAAATATTTCTTTATGCAATCCAATTGTAGAAACACATTTTTTGTTACAATAAGTTCTATTTCATTCTGAAAACGTTTTGCAACATTTAAAAGGATGAAGATTTATGTCTCAATAAGTAAATATAAATATCTACTTAACTCATCCTTGAAGATAGACAAATCCACTATTTGCAACAACACTTATAGGACTACACACATCAATATGCATATTTCCAATAATTTTGTTGCTCATTCTTTATAGTCTATGGATGGTATTTTACTTTACTTCACTAATTGGATGAAGTTGCAAGGGTCAGATGATTCATAATCTGGTGACGTTAAAATCCATCGCTATGGAATTTCTCCATGCGGGTTTCTCCAATGTGACTAAATGTAGTGCCACACAGATGTGGTGTTATTTTAGTCTCCTAACATTTAGCGTCAGTGTTATGGATGTTCAATTTTATCAGTGTCCATAACATACATTTTTTTCACAATAGGAGTATGGCATTTTGCTCATTATATCGAACAACTAGAATTCTCTCATGAACAACCGCCTTGCAACTTCTATGCAATGGGGTATAGTGTACCAAATCTAAAATGAAATACGATAATAAATACAGGTGTAATATGCTGATGAAAAGTATCATAACTTTTATAAAGTTTTCAACAAATATTTTAACTCATTGTTTGTTGCTCATTTAGGTCATTGTAGCTTCTTGCAATAATTCACGTCAACATGCAATCGAGTCAATATCCTTGCGATCAACTTTTAACCAGAATCTCGAAGAACTAGTGATCAATAATTTAATCGTAATGCTCAAGAATTACACTTACTTGACCAAACTTCTCTACATCTTATAACTTGTATGAGATTCATACCTGAGTTGGACATTCCAATCTTCCTTCTTTTTGCCTTTTACTTCTTTTAGTTTTACATCAATATTTCTCCTACTCAGGAAGAAACATCCAACTTTAAGAGCGGTGTGAACCCCGAACTTCCCTAGGCATATAAGTCTCATTACATCCTTCAGTTTTTGTTCTCTCTCTTTAAGTTCTCACCATCAACAGACAACTGGTGTTCTCTCGAATCATATGCATTTTAGTCTTAAAGATATTTGAGCACTTCACTATTTTAAAGTTCAGGTTTCTCGGAAGCAAGTAGATCGCAATGTAACTCCAGTCTTTTGGATCGAAGGACACGAGTCTGGTCATCCATAGCATCAGCGGGAGTGTATTGTAAGCATGCAATATAAACAATCTATCTTGGCACTCTATAGGACGATCAACTCATTAAGTTTACCAAGCATAAAGATGGAAGCAAATAAAACAACTAATCAATTTCAACATAAAAGGTGGGACCGCGAGCCATAATTCTACAACTATAATGCAAACTACACATAAACATTGTTCATAATTAGTTTGCACCAGTGATTTAACTTAATTAATACATAGTTGTGCTCCCACTCAAATCAATATCTATCATAATTAATTTTAAGTGATTCAAGACCTTGGTCTGATTCACAGCCGTTGATCTGGACATCACTGGTGATGTGAATTTTAATCGGTAGGCAAACTTTTGCAGGTCATATCTCCATATGACTCTTGTTCATCTTTTGATGCTTTGTGCGCCGAACTTAGAATGATTCTGCCAGAACTTTAAGACAACCAAGTGTTTTTTTTTGCTTGCATGGTCTGACCATCCACCTTCTTACACCTCACGATCCGTTTGTACTCATGTGGACATGACGCACTCCAGAAAGCTACGTGTTATACACGTTGCAACACCGGGAAGAGCATATTTTAACTTTCTATTTACTATGAGAAATTACCCTAATAATTGACAACTGTGCAATCAAAGGGTGCAAATAATAAATGGATAAAAATCTCAGGAAATTCATAATAGCATGATATGGTATAGCCATGTCCGCCAGGAAGTCTTCGCAGTCTTCTTGAATCTTCAGTCGAAACGTCGTCGTGGCAGCAGAGAAAATGTTGTTGTGGCAGCCATTTCAAAAACACTATCATGGTAGCAATGTCAGAAATAGTTGTCCTCGAAACCATTTCAAAAATGTTGTCGTGGCACCAATTTCAAAAAATGGTGATGTGGCAGCCGTTTCAAAAATGATGTCGTGGCACAAAAAAAATTAACCCTCCTTCGTGCGTCTAGTAGAGCTTCCCCATGTTGGGGTCCTTCATGTAAGCTTGCCACCTTCACTTGTAACTTGTAGGCTATCTCTACAACTATTACGTTAAAGTGGCAATCCTGTGGCTCCAGGCGTCATGCCGTACTATGACACAAGGCCACTTAACGTTTCATCATATAACCATCCCATACATAAACTCATTACCGTTCAGAAGGCTATACCACATCACATGCAACCTGCAAAACCAAGTTAGACGTCCTCTAATCGATATGGAAAATTTTAGTTACATGGCTTCTAGGGTTTACAAATAAGACTAGCTACCTACGTCCACCATCAAGGCGATAATTCTTGTTCTGAGATTAAATTTCGAGGTGTGTGAGGGAAGAGACTTGATTAATTTAAAATCTCTAGCCCCACACTAAACTTCATCAATGTGCATGACCACCCAGAAGATAGTTCATCTTCATCACCCTCTCGCGTTTGCCACAATTCAGTATTCTTCACTATGATGAAGCCCAAAGAACTATTAGCAGATCATCGATAGCCAGAGCCGATCGATTGTCATAACTTTGTGCAAAAGCCACATCATGTCATCAATGAAATGAACCAAAGAAACACTCCAGGGAGCATAGCAAGAACATCAAACCCTCACATGCACATGTGAGGTCAAAACCTGCATCTACCCATAGAACCGCTCATGATGCCACTATTGGGAAACATAGAAGTAAAAAACGCCCTATGGTCACCCAAGAACAATATGTAGATGCATTAAAAGTTTGGATTCGATCGTTACCGACTCCGAGTTACAGCAGATTAAGATGATTCGGTGTAGATCATAATTGGAGCCCCTCGAACCGTAGATGAACGATCCCGCGAACAGCCCATGAATAGTGCCTCGAATGGAAGACCGAAAGCACGACCTCTCTACGAGTTGCAAGTGTACGCTCTTCACAATCCGGAAACGCTTCACCGTCTAGAGATAATCATCACCAAAGAATTTGTGGGAGATTAGAACCACAATGTGCTTCCAATTATGAGGACTAGAGGATCTAGATTGAGCTCTTATTGATCAACTAGGACCAACTAGAACTAGAACCAGAGAGGTAGAGGAGGCTCCAAAACTTGTCTATTCAAAAGTGCCCAATACCTCTAGTATATATAGGTTGGGCGTGGAGGAGGAGGCGCCACAAGGGGGGAGTTCCCCCCTTGTCCGACCAAGAGGAGGGGGTTTCCCCCTTCAATTCAGTCTCCCTATCTCCTTTCCATGGGGAGAGGGGTGCCACCTATATTGGGCCCTTGTGGCCCAATTCTTCTTCCACCACTTGGCTTTTTAAGACCGAGTGATATTGAATAAAATATAAAAGCCTCCTAAAAATTACTAGAGGATTTTATTATTAATTTAAAATCACCGGAAACATTTTCGACCTATATACTATTTATCACAAATATTCGGTATTTCCTGATAAACTCTCTAACCCTTTAGTGACCCCCAAATGCTTCCGGTTCCTCTCGAAACTATTTCGAATATTAGTGAAACTATTTCAAAAATATATTCTCATTATTCCCGTCCTACTAACACTCATCAGATCATGATTACCTTAAGCTTGTGACCCTATAGGTTCGGTAAAATATAGACATGAACAAAAAAACCTTTCGTTCAACGACCGGTAGCAGAACCGTGGACGTCCATATCGATCCCTATGAGTACGCAGATGACATTTGAGTGAACCTTTGGTTACCATGTACTATTCTCTTTGCTATGCGATACTTTACAAAACCCGAGGTGAGATGTATCGGTATCCTCTTGAGTCATACACATGCTCACTATGCCGATCTCCTTGTTACCGGTTTTGTTCTTCTTTGTCGTTGACATGTTCTGGTATCCCCATGACATAGTCACCTGTGTCTGCACAGATGATGATGGATGTTGTCACACCAAGAGGGCCGTAATAATATATCTCATCACCGGAGGAGCAAATCCCACTCTTGAGCTATCTAGGTTATTGTCAAACTTTTTGATGAACGTGCAAGTTGTCGTTATGATCACCATGTTATATGATGCTTGAGCAACCCCAAAGTTCATCGTGCGGTAAGAAGTGACCACGATGCTCTCATGGTCTAAGGAATTAAATCACACGTTAACTCCCCATGTTATAACAATTGTCTTTTGACGATTACATCTCAAAGTATAACAAACAAGTTTGGGTCGATTCAATATGATCGTTCTTCCAACGTCATCTTCTCAATGTTGTTTAAGGACCATCGTTAAATTTAGCGATATCCTAATATTCGAAAAACATGATCACCAACAACACTTGAGCTAGTCTTAGAGGCGATACTAGGAATCATATTTTACGGTTTATCATCCCACATGTGCATTTGAATTTTTCCACTGAATTGCATATTCCATGATCATAGCAGTTATAACATGGAATATAATCTCTTAATAGGGAATACTCCCAATAGTTGCAGGGCTCCCTGCGCGGTTGATAATGAGGGTGGCAACGGGGTTCTCAGTCGCTGGGGAGGGGGATTAGGGTTTGGGGCGACGACCCCTGGTGGTGCAGGTGGCATCCCCCGATGGCGGGCGCGTCTTTCAGCACGGTGGACCGCCTCTGCCTAGCTGTGTAGATAGCGGGCTGGTGGGGGATTTGATCAGGTGGTGTGGCCGGCTCCCCGTGGTCGTCCTACTCCATATCTGAAGACGCCTCCTTCAACATGTGTTGTTGCCTGATACGTCTCTGTTGTATCTACTTCTACAAACTCTTTTGCCCTTGTTTTGGACTCTAATTTTCATTATTTGAATGGAACTAACCTGGACTGATGATGTTTTCAGCAGAATTCCTTGTTTTTTTTTGCGGAAATAAAGTTCTCGGAATGACCTGAAACTTCACGAGGAATATTTTCAGAAAATATAGAAAATACTGGCATAAAGATCCACCAGAGGGGGCCCACACCTCGTCCACAAGGGTGCGGGCGCACCCCCCTAGGGCGCGCCCCCTACCTTATGCCCCCTGGACCTCCACCGACGTCAACTCCAACTCCATATAATCTCTTTCGGGGAGAATAAAATCAGAGAGAAGATTCCATCGCGTTTTACTATATGAAGCCGCCGCCACCTCCTATTCTTCGTTGGGAGACCTGTTCTGGAGTCCGTTCGGGGCTCCGGAGAGTGGAGATCGTCGTCGTCGTCATCATCAACCATCCTCCATCACCAATTTCATGATGCCCACCGCCGTGCGTGAGTAATTCCATCGTTGGCTTGCTGGACGGTGATGGGTTGGATGAGATTTATCATGTAATCGGGTTATTTTTGTTAGGGTTTGATCCCTAGTATCCACTATGTTCTGATATTGATGTTGGTATGACTTTGCAATGCTTAATGCTTGTCACTTGGGCCCGAGGGCCATGATTTCAGATCTGAACCTATTATGTTTTCATGAATATATATGTCTTCTTGATCCTATCTTGCAAGTCTATAGTCACCTACTATGTGTTATGATCCGGCAAACTCGGGGTGACAATAACCGGGGCACTTCTCGGTGATGACCATAGTTTGAGGAGTTCATTTATTCACTAAGTGCTAATGCTTTGGTCCAGTACTCTATTAAAAGGAGGCCTTAATATCCCTTAGTTTCAATTAGGACCCCGCTGCCACGGGAGGGTAGGAAAAAGATGGCATGCAAGTTCTTTTCCAAAAGCACGTATGACTATATTCGTAATACATTCCTACATTACATTGATGAATTGGAACTAGTTCTGTGTCACCCTAGGTTATAACTGCTACATGATGACTATTATCCGACACCTATCATTGCCGATCCATTGCCTACGAGTTCATTCCATATTGATACTTGCTTTGTTACTTTCATTACTGCGGCTGTCACCATTGCTATGAAACTGCTACTCTTACTTTTGCCACTGTTATCGTTACTTCCTGTAACACCCCATATGTGATACCTTCCATATATGGCAATAAAGCTTTCATCAATTTGATCCTTGTCCTTTCCTTGGGGGTTCTTTTGCAGTTATGCATTCTTTTGTTATTGCATTGTCATTTAGTTTTCCTTATGCATCCATGCATTGCTCATCATCATCATTGCATCATGACCATCATAGCTTTCCTTAGCTTGTTATGTGAGGTACCTTGTTCTTGTGTGTTGGTGGTGCTAAACCCTAAACCCCTCTTTCTTTTGCACCACTCACTTCCTTCTTTTTCTTCTTTCCAATTCTTTAATTTTTGCAAGTGGCTAAAACCCTTCTCCTTTAATGTTCATCTCCTCTCCACACCCTTGTTACCTTATCCTAAGTCACCTTGCAAAGCTACACCTCTTTTGGAATTGTTTTGGTTAGGGGTTAGGTTTTAAAATGGCTCAAGTTTGAATTATTTTCATACTTTAATTATTTTACTTCCTCTAAAAATGCCCAGGACAATTTTATAAAATAGTGTGTAATTCCAAAAGCTTGAGGATATTTTTTATATCTATCAAACTCCACTCCTAGCCCCCTGTACTTTTTCTTTTATGCAGCTGTTTATTATTTAAACAGAAATGTAAAAGAAAAAGGGGAAGGAGGAGAGAACAGCAGCAGCCCAGCAGCCATAGCCTACCCGGGCCTCCTCCTACTAGGCCGCGGCCCAGCCAGCTCCCTACGCGCGTAGCCCACACGCGCAGTCGCGCCATCTCCCTCCCTCGCGCCCGGGCCCGCATGTTAGCGTCTCCCCCCTCGACGCTCACCTGTCCCGCAATCGTGATGTCTCCCTCCTCTGCCTTCAGAGCATCGATGCCGTGAACTCGAGCTCACGGACGTCGAGGCCAGCCCGTCGCCGCACCCCCTATTTAAGCCGCAACGCCTCCTCTAGAGTCCCCCCTTCACCGCCGCCACCAAGGGGATCTTCCCCTTCCCTCCTTCTCCTTTCCCCACGAGCACCCGAGCGCGACTGAGAGCACGTCGCCGTCGCCGCCGTCCTCCGGTCACCTCAAGCCGCCACTGTCAAGTCCAATGGCTTCCCCTTCGTCCCCGTCGTCCTCTGCTTCCACTACGGAGTCAAGGAGATCGCCAAGACCCGCGCAGGCTTACTCCTCCGTTTCCATCTCCCCCTGCGATCAGGGTTCGCGCCGGAGTTCAGAGGTTGACTGCGTCACCGTAGCCTCGTCTTGGGCCTCGTTTTCTTGTCAAAGGTATACGAGGTATACCCAGATCCCCCCTCAGCTGCTTCTTGTCATCCTTAGACATCGGTAGGCACCGTTCTATTCATGCCAAGCTCGTGTCCACCGTGCTCCATGAGTAGTTGCAGTCTGGTCGTTTAGGAGCTCCGGATCTGCTCGTGTACCCGCGCAGCCTGCTCTCCTCGCTGCGTTTGCCTCGCGCACGCACGCCCGTTCCCACGCGCCCTGTCTGCTTCGCCGCTGCGCCGTGCTATTTCACACCCGCAGCGCCGCCATTGTCCGAGCCGAGTCGTTGCTTGAGCTCGAGCAGCCCGGCCTACCCTTGCGCCATCCACCTCCCGAGCCGAGCTCCGCTCGCAGACTGACACCCCTTGCAGGTTTCGCATGCCGCCACCACCTGCAATGCCCCATCGTCGCCGTTGTTGCTCGCCGGCTTCGGCGAGCCTTCTCTGTTGCAGGCAGATGAGGATCTGCACCTGTTGCAGATTACCTCAAGAGGAGCCAGAATCCCTCTTCTGTCAGCCGCACGCACTCAGGCCAGTGGTCTGAGTCTTCCCCTCGCTACCAGGAGGACCTGGGTTCGAATCACACCGGGGGCAGTGGGATTATTCCCCCTTTTTGCTTCATATGTGCCACTGACAGGCCGGCCCCACCTGTCATCTACCCAGCTCTACTCCTACCCACTCTCACACCCGCCGATGCCACCTCAGCGCCTCTGGACCCATGGGTCAGTGGCCAGGGCTAGATCCAGTCTGGGTCTGTTTGCCCCTTTTTTCCTTTGTTTTCTGAATTAAGCAAGTGGCACACGAGCAGACAAGAAGCAAGTGAACGAGAAACACACGGCGGAAGAAGGGCGAATAAAACGGCAAAGGTGAAGTGGGGGAAAGGAAAATGAGAGGCAAATAAATGTAATGCGAAAGATAAGGGTTTGTGATAGGTACTTGGTATACGACTTTTGCGTAAGACTCCCCGGCAACGGTGCCAGAAATTCTTCTTGCTACCTCTTGAGCTTGCGTTGTATTCCCTCAAAGAGGAAAGGGAGATGCAGCACAGTAGCGTAAGTATTTCCCTCAGTTTTTGAGAACCAAGGTATCAATCCAGTAGGAGACCATGCACGAGTCCCTCGCACCTGCACAAACAAATAAGAACTTCGCAGCCAACGCGAAAAGGGGTTGTCAATCCCTTTACGGTCACTTACGAGAGTGAGATCTGATAGAGATGATAGTTCATATTTTTTTTTGTATTTTTGGTTTAATTAAACAGCAAATAAAAGCGAGATGAGTAAAGTAGATGTAGATTGATATGTTGAGAATAGACCCGGGGGCCATAGTTTTCTCTAGTGGCTTCTCTCATGATAGCGATATTCTATGGCGGGTAAACAAATTACTGTCGAGCATGATCATTGTATATAGGCATCACGTCCGAGACAAGTAGACCGACTCCTGCCTGCATCTACTACTATTACTCCACACATTGACCGCTATCCAGCATGCATCTAGTGTATTGAGTTCATACGAACAGAGTAACGCCTTAAGCAAGATAAAATGATGTAGAGGGATAAACTCAAGCAATATGATGTAAAACCCATCTTTTTATCCTCGATGGCAACAATACAATACGTGCCTTGCTGCCCCTACTGTCACTAGGAAAGGACACATCAAGATTGAACCCAAAGCCAAGCACTTCTCCCATAGCAAGAACTATAGATCTAGTAGGCCAAACCAAACCAATAATTCGAAGAGACTTGCAAGGATATTATGAGCACACATAAAAAGTTCAGAGAAGAACCAAATATCTTTCATAGATAACCTTGATCATAAACTCACAATTCATCGGATCTCGACAAACACACCGCAAAAAGAGATTACATCGAATAGATCTCCTCGAAGACCGAGGAGAACTTTGTATTGAGATCCAGAGAGAGAGAAGAAGCCATCTAGATACTAGCTATGGACCCAAAGGTCTGTGGTAAACTACTCACAACTCATGGTGAGGGCGATGATGATGATGATGAAGGCCTCCGTGATGGATCCCCCTCCGGTGGAGCTCCGGAACAGGCTCCAAGATGGGATCTCCACGGGAACAGAAGCTACGGCAGTGGAATTAGGGTTTTCTCTATGCGTATAGAATTTCTGGGGTATGTGGATATATATAGGAAGAAGGAGGGCACCGGGGGCCACACGAGGGGGCCTCGAGGCAGGAGGGCATGCCCTGGGATGGGGGGCGCGCCCCCCACCCTCGAGGGCAGCCCCTTTGTCCCCTGACTTGGCCCTGACGTTTCCCATGAGTGATTTTCTCCAAAAATATCTCTCGCGAAGGTTTCATTCCATTTGGACTCCGTTTGATATTCTTTTTCTGCAAAACCCTAAAATAGGCAAATAAAAGCAATCTGGACTAGGCCTTTGGGTTAGTAGTTTAGTCCCAAAAAATGATATAAAAGTGAATGATAAAGCCCATTAAACATCCAAGACTTCATAAATAATATCATGGAACAATCCAAAATTATAGATATGTTGGAGACGTATCAAGCATCCCCAAGCTTAATTCCTGCTCGTCCTCGAGTAGGTAAATGATAAAGAAAGAACTTTTGATTTGGAATGCTAACAAATATAGTTTTTCAATGTAATTCTCTTAATTGTGGCATGAATGTTCAGATTTGAAGGATTCAAGATAAAATTCTATATTGACATAAGAAATAACAATACTTCAAGCAATACTAACAAAGCAATCATGTCTTCTCAAAATACTATGGCTAAAGAAAGTTATCCCTACAAAATCATATAGTGTTGGCTATGCTCCCTCGTTATCACACAAAAATATTCATATCATGCACAATCCCGATTTCAGCCAAGCATTTGTTTTCATACTTTATCTTTTCAAACCTTTCAACTTTCACGCAATACAAGAGCGTGAGCCATGGATATAGCACTATGGGTGGAATAGAGGTGGTTGTGGAGAAGACAAAAAGGAGGGAGATAGTCTCGCATCGACTAGGCGTATCAATGGGCTATGGAGATGCCCATCAATAGATATCAATGTGAGTGAGTAGGGATTGCCATGCAACAGATGCACTAGAGCTAAATATAAATGAAAGCTCAACAAAGGAAACTAGTGGGTGTGCATCCAACTTGCTTGCTCACGAAGACCTAGGGCATTTGAGGAAGCCCATTCTTGGAATATACAAGCCAAGTTCTATAATGAAAATTCCCACTAGTATATGAAAGTGACTAAGCATGAGACTCACTACAATGAAGAACATGGTGCTACTTTGAAGCACAAGTGTGGAAAAATATAGTAGCAATTGTCCCTTTTTTTTCTTTTTTTGGGCCTTTCTTTTTTTTTGCCTTTTTTGCGGAGGGGCTTTATAGATTCAGCTTTTCCTCCCATGGGACAATGCTCTAATAATGATGATCATCACTGTCACAACCCTAGTTCTGGTATGCACTAGGCTAGTCTTGATGTTTGCATCATGTTTAATTTTCAAATGAAATTGAATTGAGGACTTGTGAAACCCTCAGAAACCCTTTTGAGAAATGACCCAAATAAAAATTGCTCCAAAAGGGGCCAAGAAAATGTTCATGTTGCTCTCTAAAAATATTAGTTGTCACAACCCTAGTTCTGGTATGCACTAGGCTAGTCTTGATGTTTGCATCATGTTTAATTTTCAAATGAAATTGAATTGAGGACTTGTGAAACCCTCAGAAACCCTTTTGAGAAATGACCCAAATAAAAATTGCTCCAAAAGGGGCCAAGAAAATGTTCATGTTGTCAAACCAATATTTTCAGAGAGCAACATGAACATTTTCTTGGCCCCTTTTGGAGCAATTTTTATTTTGGTCATTTCTCAAAAGGTTTTCTGAGGGTTTCACAAGTCCTCAATTCAATTTCATTTGAAAATTAAACATGATGCAAACATCAAGACTAGCCTAGTGCATACCAGAACTAGGGTTGTGACAATCACACTTTCATTACAACACGAAATTACAACTCGATACTACAACAACAAAGTATGACTCTATATGAATGCCTCGGCGGCGTACCGATATGTGCAATGAAACAAGATTGACATGTATGATAAGATTATGCATGGTGGCTTTGCTACAAATACGATGTCAACTACATGATCATGCATGTCAATATGACAATATGATGCCTATCATATAAACGGAACGGTGGAGAGTTGCATGGCAATATATCTCGGAATGGCTATGGAAATGCCATGATAGGTAGGTATGGTGGCTATTTTGAGGAACAATATGGTGGCTGTTTTGAGGAAGGATATATAGTGGTTTTATGGCACCGGCGAAAGTTGTGCGGTACAACGGAGGCTAGCAATGGTGGAAGGGTGAGAGTGTGTATAATCCATGGACTCAACATTAGTCATAAGAACTCATATACTTATTGCAAAAAATTATGAGTCATCAAAACAAAGCAATCAATGCATGCTCCTAGGGGGGAGGTTGGTAGGAAATAACCATCGCGCGCCCCCGACCTCCACACAAAGGTTGGCACTCTACAAATACCTCATGCTCTAACTTAGTCACACAACGGTTCACCATACGTGCATGCTACGGGAATCACTAACCTTAACACAAGTATTTCTCAATTTCATAATAACTCCACTAGCATGACTCTAATATCACTATCCTCATGTCTCAAAACAATTATCAAGCATCCAACATCTCGTTCTATTCAATGCACTTGGTGTGATTTTTTTACTACATTGACATTGGATGTTTATCATGTGAAGACTAGTTTCTTTAGCCTAAACACTTTACCATGCTGTTTTGATAGACTCTCAAATAGATATAAGTTAAGCATTAGAGTTCAACAATTTCTACAAAATATTACCACCACCATGCTCTAAAAGATATAAGTGAAGCACTAGAGCAAAAAACTATTCAACTCAAAAGATATAAGTGATGCACTTAGAGTGTTCTAATAATTTCTAGGCCATATTTAACTCTCTCAAATAGGTGTGTCCAGCAAGGATGATTGTGGCAAACTAACAAGCAAAGACTCAAATTATACAAGACGCTCCAAGCAAAACACATAGCATGTTGCGAATAAAAATATAGCTCCAAGTATAGTTATCGATGGATGAAGACGAAAGAGGGGATGCCTTCCCGGGGCATCCCCAAGCTTGGGATTTTGATTATCTTGAATTTACTTGGGGTTCCATGGGCATCCCCAAGCTTAGGCCTTTGCTACTCCTTGTTCCATAGTCCATCAAAGCAATACTCAAAACTTGAAAACTTCACAACACAAAACTTAGACAAAAATTCTCGTGAGCTCCGTTAGTATGAGAAAGCAAAACAATACTCAAAGGTACAACAATGAATTCATTCATTGTTTATATTGGTGTTAAACCTACTGTACTCCAAGTTCTCTATGGTTCATATGCTCCAATATTACTCATAGATGCATCGGAATAAGCAAACAACACACGAAATCTGTCAAAGACAGAACAGTCTGTAGTAATCTGCAGGGTTCGCCTACTTATGGAACTCCAAAAAATTCTAAATAAATCGGTAAATTTGCACAATTTGTCTACCAATCAGCAGAAAAAATAATAAACTAAAAAGCACGCTCCAGTAAAATCCCACGACTACTTTAGCGAGCGCTAACGATTCTGTTTTTCACAACAAGATCATATAAACTTCACACAAGTCTTACCAAAGGTTCTACTTGGCACAAACACTAAACAAAACATGAAACCACATCTAATCAGAGGCTAGATGCAATATTTATTCCCTAACAGCAACAAAAACAAAAAAAAACAAAAAATTGGGTTGCCTCCCAACAAGCGCTATCGTTTTACGCCCCTAGCTAGGCACGATACAAGATAGATCTAGGTATTGCCATCTTTGGAAGGCAATCCATAAGTGGCTCTCATGATAGATTCATATGGTAATTTGATTTTGTTTCTAGGAAAGTGTTCCATGCCTTTCCTTAATGGAAATTGGATTCTAATATTTCCTTCCTTCATATCAATAATTGCACCAATCGTTCTAAGGAAAGGTCTACCAAGAATAATAGGACATGAAGGATTGCAATCTATATCAAGAACAATGAAATCTACGGGCACATAATTCCTATTGGCAACAATAAGAACATCATTAATTCTTCCCACGGGTTTCTTAATAGTGGAATCCGCAAGATGCAAATTTAAAGAACAATCGTCAAGCTCATGGAACCCTAGAAAATCACAAAAAGTTTTTGGGATAGTGGAGACACTTGCGCCCAAATCACACAAAGCATAACATTCATGATCTTTTATTTTTATTTTTATAGTAGGTTCCCATTCATCATAAAGCTTTCTAGGTATATAAACTTCCAACTCAAGTTTTTCTTCATAAGATTGCATCAAAGCATCAACTATGTGTTTAGTGAAAGCTTTATTTTGACTATAAGCATGCGGAGAATTTAGCACAGATTGCAACAAGGAAATACAATCAATCAAAGAGCAATTGTCATAATTGATTCCCTTGAAATCCAAAGTAGTGGGTTCATCACTATGCAAAGTTTTATTTTCTTCACTCCCACTTTTAGTAATTTTAGCATCAAGATCTAAAAACTCTGAATCATTGGAACAACTTAAAGCAGAATCATCTCCAATCCTATTATCATCAAGATTAATACTAGAAAACAAGGATCTAATAGGAGACACATCAATAACTTTCAGATCTTCATCTTTATTTTCACGCTCTTCTGGTTTAGCAGCCATCTTATTAATCAAGGTGGACTGTTTATCCGAAATTTGGGCAATTAAGTTCTCAAGATGAGCAAACTAAGATTTCAAGCCATAAAACTCCTTACACATATCATCAAGGTCTTTATTCATATACTCCATAAACTTTTTCTGTTCTTTAAGCTCACTTCTGAAGAAGTCATTATGCTCAAATTGTATAGTCATAAAATATCTAACATTGTTTTCAATCTCCTCCAGCCTCTTGAGGTGAGGGTCAACACTAGAAGGGAGAGCCATAGTGACAAGCAAGCAATCCAACACACACAAGCAAACAAAAAGGCAAGCGAACGATAAACACACGACGGAAGAAGGGCAAATAAAACGGCAAGGGTGAAGTGGGGGAGAGGAAAACGAGAGGCAAATAAATGTAATGCGAAGGATAAGGGTTTGTGATAGGTACTTGGTATATGACTTTTGCGTAAGCCTCCCCGGCAACGGCCCATAAATTCTTCTTGCTACCTCTTGAGCTTGCGTTGTATTCCCTCGAAGGGGAAAGGGAGTTACAGCACAGTAGCGTAAGTATTTCCCTCAGTTTTTGAGAATCAAGGTATCAATCCAGTAGGAGACCACGCGCGAGTCATTCGCACCCGCACAAACAAATAAGAACTTCGCAGCCAACTTGATAAGGGGTTGTCAATCCCTTTACGGTCACTTACGAGAGTGAGATCTAATAGAGATGATAGTTTATATTTTTTGTATTTTTGGTTTAATAAAACAACAAATAAAAGCAAGAAAAGTAAAGTAGATGTAGATTGATATGTTGAGAATAGACCCGGGGGCCCTAGTTTTCTCTAGTGGCTTCTCACATGATACCGATATTCTACTGCGGGTAAACAAATTACTGTCGAGCAATTGATAGAAAAGCAAATAATTATGAGACTATCTAGGCATGATCATTGTATATAGGCATCACGTCCGAGACAAGTAGATCGACTCCTGCCTGCATCTACTACTATTACTCCACACATCGACCGCTGTCCAGCATGCATCTAGTGTATTGAGTTCATACGAACAGAGTAACGCCTTAAGCAAGATGACATGATGTAGAGGGATAAACTCAAGCAATATGATGTAAACCCCATCTTTTTATCCTCGATGGCAACAATACAATATGTGCCTTGCTGCCCCTTCTGTCACTGGGAAAGGACACCACAAGATTGAACCCAAAGCCAAGAACTTCTCGCGTTGCAAGAACTATAGATCTAGTAGGCCAAACCAAACCAATAATTCTAAGAGACTTGCAAGGATATTATGAGAACACATAAAAAGTTCAGAGAAGAACCAAATATCTTTCATAGATAACCATGATCGTAAACTCACAATTCATCGGATCTCGACAAACACACCGCAAAAAGAGATTACATCAAATAGATCTCCTTGAAGACCGAGGAGAACTTTGTATTGAGATCCAGAGAGAGAGAAGAAGCCATCTAGATACTAGCTATGGACCCGAAGGTCTGTGGTAAACTACTCACAACTCATGGTGAGGGCGATGATGATGATGATGAAGGCCTCCGTGATGGACCCCCTCCGTTGGAGCTCCGAAACAGGCTCCAAGATGGGATCTCCACGGGAACAGAAGCTACGATGGTGGAATTAGAGTTTCTCTCCGCGTATGGAGTTTGTGGGGTACATGGATATATATAGGAAGAAGGAGGGCACCGGGGGCCACACGATGGGGCCTCGAGGCAGGGGGCGCGCCCTGGGAAGGGGGGCACTCCCCCCACCCTCGAGGGCAGCCCCTCTGTCCCCTGACTTGGTCCTGACGTTTCCCGTGCGTGATTTTTTCCAAAAATATCTCTCGCGAAGGTTTAATTCCGTTTCGACTCCGTTTGATATTCTTTTTCTGCAAAACCCAGGAATAGGCACAAAACAACAATCTGGATTGGGCCTTTGGGTTAGTAGGTTAGTCCCAAAAAATGATATAAAAATTGAATGATAAAGCCCATTAAACATCCAAGACTTCATAAATAATATAGATACGTTGGAGACGTATCAGGGCCCCCCTTGATAATTCGCTCTTTTTAAAGCTTTTCCAGCAAGGCCTGACATTGGTCTTACATTTGCCTAATAACTAAAATTTTCATAGGGCATTGCAAACCTGAGTTCTTAATTAACAACCCGGGCCAGTGCTCCTCATGAGTGTTAGTCCAAACTGGGGGTCCTGCAGGGCCACCTCGGGGAAACCCGAGGGCTGGTAAAAACCTGTAGCATCGCCCATCTGGTCGTGGCCTGAGTGAAGGAAATATGCCCTAGAGGCAATAATAAAGTTATTATTTATTTCCTTATATCATGATAAATGTTTATTATTGATGCTAGAATTGTATTAACCGGAAACTTAGTACATGTGTGGATACATAGACAAAACAGAGTGTCCCTAGTATGCCTCTACTAGACTAGCTCATTGATCAAAGATGGTTATGTTTCCTAACCATAGCCATGAGTTGTCATTTGATCAATGAGATCACATCATTAGGAGAATGATGTGATGGACTAGACCCATCCGTTAGCTTCACACTATGATCGTTTAGTTTTACTGCTATTAGTTTCTTCATGACTTATACATGTTCCTATGACTATGAGATTATGCAACTCCTGAATACCGGAGTAACACCTTGTGTGCTATCAAACGTCACAACGTAACTGGGTGATTATAAAGATGCCCTACAGGTGTCTCCGAAGGTATTCGTGCTGTTGGCATAGATCAAGAATAGGATTTGTCACTCCGGGTGTCGGAGAGGTATCTCTGGGCCCTCTCGGTAATACACATCATAATAAGCCTTGCACGCAAATGACTAATGAGTTAGTCATTAGATGATGTATTACGGAACGAGTAAAGAGACTTGCTGGTAACGAGATTAACTAGGTATGGTGATACCGACGATCGAATCTCGGGCAAGTAACATACCGATGACAAAGGGAACAACGTATGTTGTTATGTGGTTTGACCGATAAAGATCTTCGTAGAATATGTAAGAGACAATATGAGCATCCAGGTTCCGCTATTGGTTATTGACCGGAGATGAGTCTCGGTCATGTCTACATAGTTCTCGAACCCGTAGGGTCCGCACGCTTAACGTTTGATGACGATCGGTATTATGAGTTTATGTGTTTTGATGTACCGAAGGTAGTTCGGAGTCCCGGATGAGATCGAGGACATGACGAGGAGTCTCGAAATGGTCGAGACGTAAAGATCGATATATTGGACGACTATATTCGGACATCGGAAAGGTTCCGAGTGATTCGGGTATTTTTCGGAGTACCGGAGAGTTACGGGAATTCGCTGGGGAGTATATGGGCCTTATTGGGCTTTAGGGGAAAGAGAGAGAGGAGGCTGCGCCCCCACCAAGGCTTACTCCGAATTGGACTAGGGGAGGGGCTGCGCCACCTCCGTCCTTCTCTTCTCTTTTCCCTTTCGTTCTCTCCTACTCCTAGTACTTGGAAGGGCTCCTAGTTCTACTAGGAAAGGGGGAATCCTACTCCTGGTGGGAGTAGGACTCCCCTAGGGCGCGCCATAGAGAGGGCCGGCCCTCCCCCTCCTCCACTCCTTTATATACGGAGGTAGAGGCACCCCATAGACACACAAGTTGATCAGTTGATCTCTCCCAACCGTGTGCGGTGCCCCTCTCCACAGAATCACACCTCGGTCATACCGTTGCAGTGCTTAGGTGAAGCCCTGCGCCGGTAGCTTCAGCATCTCCGTCACCACGCCGTCGTGCTGACGAAACTCTCCCGCGAAGTTCTACTGGATCAAGAGCTCATGGGACGTCATCAAGCTGAACGTGTGCTGAACGCGGAGGCTCCGTACGTTCGGTGCTTGATCGGTTGGATCGCAAAGAAGTTCGACTACATCAACCGCGTCATTAGATGCTTCCACTCCCGGTCTACGAGGGTACGTAGACACACTCTCCCCTCTCGTTGCTATGCATCTAGTAGATAGATCTTGCGTGATCATAGGAAAATTTTGAAATACTACGTTCCCCAACAGTGGCATCATGAGCCAGGTCTATGTGTAGATCATATGCACGAGTAGAACACAAGTGAGTTGTGGACGATACTAGTCATACTGCTTACCAGCATGTCATACTTTGGTTCGGCGGTATTGTGAGATGAAGCGGCCCAGACCGACATTACGCGTACGCTTACGCGAGACTGGTTTCACCGTTATGAGCACTCGTTGCTTAAAGGTGACTGGCTGGTGTCTGTCTCTCTCACTTCAGCAAAATCGAGTGTGTCTACGCCCAGTCCTTATGAAGGTTAAAACAGCACATACTTGACGAAACATCATTGTGGTTTTGTATGCGTAGGTAAGAACGGTTCTTGCTAAGCCCGTAGCAGCCACGTAAAACTTGCAACAACAAAGTAGAGGACGTCTAACTTGTTTTTGCAGGGCATGTTGTGATGTGATATGGTCAAGACATGATGAGTTATACGGTTTTGTATGAGATGATCATGTTTTGTAAAGTTATCGGCAACTGGCAGGAGCCATATGGTTGTCGCTTTATTGTATGAAATGCAATCGCCATGTAATTGCTTTACTTTATCACTAAGCGGTAGCGATAGTCGTAGAAGCAATAGTTGGCGAGACGCCAACGATGCTACGATGGAGATCAAGGTGTCGCGCCGGTGACGAAGGCCATCACGACGATTCTTTGGATATGGAGATCAAAAGCACAAGATGATGATGGCCATATCATGTCACATATTTTGATTGCATGTGATGTTTATCTTATTATGCTTCTTATTTTGCTTAGTACGACGGTAGCATTATAAGATGATCCCTTAAAAAATTTCAAGGTATAAGTGTTCTCCCTGAGTATGCACTGTTGCGAAAGTTTGTCGTGCTGAGACACCACGTGATGATCGGGTGTGATAAGCTCTACGTTCAAATACAACGGGTGTAAGCTAGTTTTACACACGAAGAATACTCGGGTTAAACTTGACGAGCCTAGCATATGCAGATATGGCCTTGGAACACTGGAGACCGAAAGGTCGAGCGTGAATCATATAGTAGATATGATCAACATAAGATGTTCACCATTGAAACTACTCCATCTCACGTGATGATCGGACATGGTTTAGTTGATTTGGATCACGTGATCATTTAGATGACCGGAGGGATGTCTATCTAAGTGGGAGTTCTTTAAGTAATATGATTAATTGAACTTTAATTTATCATGAACTTAGTCCTGGTAGTATTAGCATATCTATGTTGTAGATCAATAGCTCGCGATGTAGCTCCCCGTTTATTTTTATATGTTCCTAGAGAAACCGAGTTGAAAGATGCTAGTAGCAATGATGCGGAATTGTTCTGTGATCTGAGGATTTTCCTCACTGCTGCATAGAAGAATTATGTCCTTGACGCACCGCTAGGTGACAAACCTATTGCAGGAGCAGATTCAGACGTTATGAACGTTTTGGCAAAAGCTCGGTATGATGACTACTTGATAGTTTAGTGCACCATGCTTTACGGCTTAGAATCGGGACTTCAAAAACGTTTTGAACACCACGGAGCATATAAGATGTTCCAAGAGTTGAAATTAGTATTTCATACTCATGCCCGTGTCGAGATGTATGAGACCTCTGACAGTACTTTGCCTACAAGATGGACGAGAATAGCTCAACCAGTGAGCATATGCTCAGATTGTCTGGGTACTACAATTGCTTGAATCAAGTGGGAGTTAATCTTCCAGATAATATAGTAATTGACAAAGTTCTCTAGACACCATCACCAAGTTAGTAGAACTTCGTGATGAACTATAATATGCAAGGGGTGACGAAAGTAATTCCCGAGCTCTTCGCGATGCTAAAATCGGCGAAGGTAGAAATCAAGAAAGAGCATCAAGTGTTGATGGTTAACGATACCACTTGTTTCAAGTAAAGGGCAAAGGGATAGAAGGGGAACTTCAAGAAGAATGACAAGCAAGTTGTCACTCTCGTGAAGAAACCCCAAGCTAAACTCAAGCCTGAAACTAAGTGCTTCTACTGCAAAGGAAATAGTCACTAGAAGTGTAACTGCCCTAGATACTTGGCGGATAAGCAGGATGGCAAAGTGAACAAAGGTATATTTGATATACAGATTATTGATGTGTATTTTACTAGTGTTCATAGCAACCCCTGGGTATTTGATACCAGTTCAGTTGCTAAAGTTAGTAACTTGAAATGAGAGTTGCAGAATGAACAGAGACTAGTTAAAGGTGAAGTGACGATGTGTGTTTGAATTAGTTCCAAGATTGATATGATCATCATCGCACACTCCCTATACTTTCGGGTTTAGTGTAGAACCTAAGTAAATGTTATTTGGCATTTGCGTTGAGCATGAATATGATTTGATCATGTTTGTTGCAATACGGTTATTCATTTAAAAGTCATAGAATAATTGTTATTCTGTTTACATGAATAAAGCCTTCGATGGTCATACACCCAATGAAAATAGTTTGTTGGATCTCGATCGTAGTGATACACATATTCATAATATTGAAGTCAAAATAAGCAAAGTTTATAATGATAGTGCAACTTATTTGTGGCACTGCTGTTTAGGTCATATTGGTGTAAAGCGCATGAAGAAACTCCATAGTGATGCACTTTTGGAATCACTTGATTATGAATCATTTGGTGCTTGCGAACCATGCCTCATGGGCAAGATGACTAAAACTCTGTTCTCCGGAACAATGGAGCGAGCAACAGATTTGTTGGAAATCATACATACTGATGTATGTGGACCGATGAGTGTTAAGGCTCGCGGCGAGTATCATTATTTTCTAAACTTCACTGATGATTTGAGCAGATATGGGTATATCTACTTGATGAAACACAAGTCTGAAACATTTGAAAAGTTCAAAGAATTTCAGAGTGAAGTAGAGAATCATCGTAACAAGAAAATAAAGTTTCTACGATCTTATCGTGGAGGTGAATATTTGAGTTACGAGTTTGGTCTTCATTTAAAACAATGTGGAATAGTATCACAGCTCACGCCACCCAGAACACCACAACATAATGGTGTGTCCGAACGTCGTAACCGTACTTTATTAGATATGGTGCGGTCTATGATGTCTCTTACCGATTTACCACTATCGTTTTGGGTTATGCATCAGAGACAGCTGCATTCACGTTAAATAGGGCAACATCTAAATCCGTTAAGACGATGACTTATGAACTGTGGTTTGGCAAGACACCAAAGTTGTCGTTTCTTAAAGTTGGGGCTGCGATGCTTATGTGAATAAGCTTCAACCTGATAAGCTCGAACCCAAGTCGGAGAAATGTGTCTTCATAGGATACCCAAAGGAGACTATTGGGTACACCTTCTACCACAAATCCAAAGGCATGATATTCGTTGCTAAGAATGGATCCTTTCTAGAGAAGGAGTTTCTCCCGAAAGAAGTGAGTGGGAAGAAAGTGGAACTTGATGAGGTAATTGTACCTTCTCCCGAATTGGATAGTAGTACATCACAGAAACTAGTTCCAGTGATTCCTACACCAATTAGTGAGGAAGCTCATGATGATGATCATGAAACTTCAGATCAAGTTACTGCTAAACTTCATAGATCAACCAGAGTATGTTCCGCGCCAGAGTGGTACGGCAACCCGGTTCTGGAAGTCATGTTACTAGACCATGATGAACCTACGAAGTATGAGGAAGCAATGATGAGCCCAGATTCCGCAAAATGGCTTGAGGCCATAAAATCTGAGATGGTATCCATGTATGAGAACAAAGTGTGGACTTTGGTTGACTTGCCCGATGATCGGCAAGCCATTCAAAAAATGGATCTTCAAGAGGAAGACCGACGCCGACGGTAATGTTACTGTCTACAAAGATCGACTTGTTGCGAAAGGTTTTCGAAAAGTTCAAGGAGTTGACTATGATGAGACTTTCTCACCCGTAGCGATGCTTAAGTCTGTCCGAATCATGTTAGCAATTGCCGCATTTTATGAAATCTGGCAAATGGATAACAAAACTGCTTTCTTTAATGGATTTATTAAAGAGGAGTTGTATATGATGCAACCAGAAGGTTTTGTCGATCCTAAAGGTGCTATCAAAGTGTGCAAGCTCCAGCGATCCATCTATGGACTGGTGCAAGTATCTCGGAGTTGGAATATATGGTTTGATGAGGTGATCAAAGCATATGGTTTTATACAGACTTTTGGAGAAGCCTGTATTTACAAGAAAGTGAGTGGGAGCACTACAACCTTTCTGATAAGTATATGTGTATGACATATTGTCGATTAGAAATGATGTAGAATTTTCTGGAAAGCATAAAGGAGTGTTTGAAAGGAGTTTTTTTTTCAAAGAAAAACCTCGGTGTAAAGCTACTTACATATTGAGCATCAAGATCTATAGAGATAGATCGAGACGCTTGATAAGTTTTTTCAATGAGTACATACCTTGACAAGTTTTTTGAAGTAGTTCAAAATGGATCAGTCAGAGAAGGAGTTCTTGCCTGAGTTGTAAGGTATGAAGTTGAGTAAGACTCAAAGCCCGACCTCGGCAGAAGATAGAGAAAGAATGAAAGTCATTCCCTATGCCTCAGCCATAGGTTCTATAAAGAATGCCATGCTATGTACCAAACCTGTTGTGTACCTTACCATGAGTTTGGCAAGGAAGTACAAAAGTGATCTAGGAGTAGATCACTGGACAGCGGAAATGTTTTCTCGATTATGGAGGTGATAAAGAGTTCGTCATAAAGAGTTACACCGATGCAAGCTTTACACTAATCCAGATGAGTCTAAGTATCAATCTGGATGCATATTGGAAGTGGGAGCAATTAGCTAGAGTAGCTCCATGCAGAGGTTTGTAGACATAGAATATTGCGAAATACATGCGGATCTGAAAGTGTCAGACCCGTTGACTAAACTTCTCTCACAAGCAAAACATGATCACACCTTACTACTCTTGGGTGTTAATCACATAGTGATGTGAACTAGATTATTGACTCTAGTAAACCCTTTGGGTATTGGTCACATGGCGATGTGAACTATGGGTGTTATTCACATAAAGATGTGAACTGTCGGTATTAAAAAACAAGGAGATGTGAACTAGATTATTGACTCTAGTGCAAGTGGGAGACTGAAGGAAATATGCCCTGGAGGAAATAATAAAGTTATTATTTATTTCCTTATATCATGATAAATGTTTATTATTCATGCTAGAATTGTATTAACCGGAAACTTAGTTCATGTGTGAATACATAGACAAAACAGAGTGTCCCTAGTATGCCTCTACTAGACTAGCTCATTGATCAAAGATGGTTATGTTTCCTAACCATAGACATGAGTTGTCATTTGATCAACGAGATCACATCATTAGGAGAATGATGTGATGGACTAGACCCATCTGTTAGCTTCACACTATGATCGTTTAGTTTTACTGCTATTGCTTTCTTCATTACTTATACATGTTCCTATGACTATGAGATTATGCAACTCCCGAATACCGGAGGAACACCTTGTGTGCTATCAAACGTCACAACGTAACTGGTTGGTTGTAAAGATGCTCTACAGGTGTCTCCGAAGGTATTCGTGGTGTTGGCATAGATCAAGAATAGGATTTGTCACTCCGAGTGTCGGAGAGGTATCTCTGGGCCCTCTCGGTAATACACATCATAATAAGCCTTGCAAGCAAATGACTAATGAGTTAGTCATGAGATGATGTATTACGGAACGAGTAAAGAGACTTGCCGGTAACGAGATTAACTAGGTATGGTGATACCGTAGATCGAATCTCTGGCAAGTAACATACCGATGACAAAGGGAACAACGTATGTTGTTATGCGGTTTGACCGATAAAGATCTTTGTAGAATATGTAGGAGCCAATATGAGCATCCAGGTTCCGCTATTGGTTATTGACCGGAGATGAGTCTCGGTTATGTCTACATAGTTATCGAACCCGTAGGGTCCGCACGCTTAACGTTTGATGACGATCGGTATTATGAGTTTATGTGTTTTGATGTACCGAAGGTAGTTCGGAGTCCCGGATGAGATCGGGGACATGACGAGGATTCTCGAAATGGTCGAGACGTAATGATCGACATATTGGACGACTATATTCGGACATCGGAAAGGTTCCGAGTGATTCGGGTATTTTTCGGAGTACTGGAGAGTTACGGGAATTTGCCGGGGAGTATATGGGCCTTATTGGGCTTTAGGGGATAGAGAGAGAGGAGGCTGCGCCCCCACCAAGGCCTAGTCCAAATTGGACTAGGGGGAGGGGCTGCGCCACCTCCTTCCTTCTCTTCTCTTTTCCCTTTCCTTCTATCCTACTCCTAGTACTTGGAAGGGCTCCTAGTTCTACTAGGAAAGGGGGAATCCTACTCCCGGTGGGAGTAGGACTCCCCTAGGGAGCGCCATAGAGAGGGCCGGCCCTCCCCCTCCTCCACTCCTTTATATACGGAGGTAGAGGCACCCCATAGACACACAAGTTGATCAGTTGATCTCTCCCAACCGTGTGCGGTGCCCCTCTCCACAGAATCACACCCCGGTTCTACCGTTGCAGTGCTTAGGCGAAGCCCTGCGCAGGTAGCTTCAGCATCTTCGTCACCACGCCGTCATGCTGACGAAACTCTTCCGCGAAGTTCTACTGGATCAAGAGCTCGTGGGACGTCATCAAGCTGAACGTGTGCTGAACGCGGAGGCTCCGTACATTCGGTGCTTGATCGGTTGGATCGCGAAGAAGTTTGACTACATCAACTGCGTCACTAGACGCTTCCGCTCCCGGTCTACGAGGGTACATAGACACACTCTCCCCTCTCGTAGCTATGCATCTAGTAGATAGATCTTGCATGATCGTAGGAAATTTTTGAAATACTACGTTCCCCAACACTGAGATGAGATACGCGCGGCTAATATCAGGGTGTCGGCATGCCGAGAGGTCTTGCTGGATTAGTTTTACCTTTATCAAAATATCTTGAGCACGGGATTCCGAGGATACTCGGGTCTTCCCACTTTGGAGTTGCGACTCCGCAGATCGTGAGCTTGTGATGGGCTAAGTTGGGATACCCCTACAGGGTTTTGATCTTTCGAATGGCATGTCCGCGGTTATGTGGCAGAGGGGAATTCGTTAATATCCGGTTGTAGATAACTTGGTACCTTCTTCATGAATACACTACCTGTGTGAGTAACCGTGATGGTCTCTTTCCGAAGGGCTTCGGGAAGTGAACACGGTGGGGTTATGTTTGATCGTGAGTAGCTAGGATCACTTCTTGATCAACTTGGCGATCGTTGGCACTTGTTCTCTTCTCGCTCTAAACTCGTAAGCTAGTGCTTAGTGCTTGCTGCAACCCTTGTATGGCCTTTCCACACCTAAGGCTTTGGTAGTTTTGATACCCGGGAACGGGATTGCTAAGTCCTCTGTGGCTCACAGATTCAACACACACCAGATGTAGGTACCGCTGAGAACAATGAAGGAGATGTTCCAGAACTTCAGTGGGAGTTCGATGAAGAGCGTGGTCGTTGCTATGTCTCGTATCCCGACGATCAGTAGTGGTTCTTACTAGGAGGGTCCGGGCTTGTGTTTTTGGTATCTTTCTCATTTGGTTTTTCGTCCGTAGTCGGATCCTGATGTTCTTTGGATGATGTATGCTATTGTATTTATTGTGTGACGTGGCGAGTGCAAGCCAACTATCATTTTCAATTTCATCCCTAAATTTTACATGAGATATTCAAAGATACCATACTTGAGATCATTCTAGTATGCGTTTATGTCCTTAAGTCATGCCTCGACACGTGGGGGACATAGCCGCATAGTGGGCATTACAAGTTGGTATTCAGAGCCTACTCTGACCTAGGAGCCCCCTGATTGATCGAATCACTGACGGTTGAGTCTAGGCACACACAAACAAAATGTTTTGAGTCCTATATATATATAGGAGAGTAGGATTTATTTTTACTCCTCATCCCCTTCATCGCTCTGGTGAGGACTCGTGACGTTGTTCTATCTCCTCTATTCTCAAAATTTCACAAAACAAAATTTAGGATCACACCGGTATTGTTTGGATTGTTCCGATATCATTGTGACGAGAACATTGTTCTCGATGCCTCCTGTCATTTAGGGGTTGAGGCAGTGTCCCTGGGAGTTGAGCTCCGAGGTGTTGTCGTCCCAAATGTATCGTAGCGTTTCTAGAATACCAGAGTCGGCCGACATCGAAAACTATTTTATGCGGTTAGTGGTGAGATAACCCCGATGTCACCCAGTACTGGTGGGATAGTTTGGGAGTATTGCCACTGATGGGCCTCGAACCCCTCGTTGGTTACCCCAAGTGGAAGGTGTAAGATGCAGTAAGTAGAAGTGTTTTCCCCTAGCAAAGATGCCAAGGATCGAATCCCCAGAGACTCCTAGGTTCAACAAGAAGGTGTCAATTGCTAACGGCGCAATTAGCAATCAACGTGGACCTGCACACAGATACAAATAACTTTGCTCCCAACGAGTACAGAGAGGTTGTCAATCTCTCCGGCCTTGTAGTTCACAAAGGGTTAAAAGCAATATGATAGTAGTGATAGATAGTGTTTTGCAATAGTAAGTAAATAGCGAAAAGTAAATAGTGAATGTGATCAATGATGGTAATATGGACCGGAGTCTCATGATGTTCACTAGTGATGTCTCTCTCCCAAAAGACGATAAAACAGCTATGTGAGGTAAACAAATTACAGCTGGGCAATTGACAGGACCACGAACGCAAACCAATGCTGACTACATTGCAAGAAAGGTTGAGGTTCAAAGCATGGGCGGTACGCCAAAGAAAGTAGACCGAAATCCATCAATATCTACTACTAATCATCCACCTTGAGATATCTATCCAGAACATCTCGCTGGTATTAAGTTGCGAGTCCCACCCATAGTGTAAACTCAATGCAACAGACAACTGCATTAAAAGAACTTTGCGTAAAGTAAACAATCCTTGCACCCGCGGGCACAAGCACCGTTGTTTTCCCCCTTGTGGCAACAGCACATCCCCTAGACTCATGTTTCTGTCACTCAAGCTAGTCATCGAGGGGCATGAACCCACAATCAAGCATAACGTTCCCTCTTGGAGTCACTACCTATTACTCGGCCAAAGCAATAAATAACAACGGAGAACATGCAAGAATTACTTATGAACTAAAATATAAAAGAGGTGAATCAAATATATTACTCAAGATCAATCTGAACATAATCTCATAATCCATCAGATCCCAGCAAACTCAACATAGCAACAGCATAAGGATTACATAGGTGCCTCGATCATGTAGGGCAGCTCACGAGGACTAATTAGTGAAGCACAAGAACGGGAGGAGAACATCACATAACTACTGGTCATGGACTCATGGTCCAAGGGAGACTACTCACGAGTCATCCGGGAGGCGTCCATGGTGGTGGAGAAGCTCCCGGTGGTGATCCTCCCCTCCGGCAGGGTGCCGGGAAGAGTTCTCCTGGTGCTCCCGATCTTGGAAGCGGCGGCGGCGGCGGAACAAAGATGGGATCGCCAAAAGAAGTCCTGTTCTGAGGGTTACAGAGGACCCTTTAAATATATGCCAAGGTAGGGCACCGGGGGAGCCTCGGGGGGCCCAGGCGCCCCCCCCCCCCC
>LR738710.1:547348289-547454310 GCA_902687465.1 Secale cereale | reverse complement strand
TGGAGCCCCTGTGGCCCCCCCAGGCTGCCCTTCGGACGCAGTGTTGTTTCCGGTTCGCTGATTTTTTATATAATTTTTCTGGATTTTTCTGGGCAGTTCTCGAAACGTGAAAACCTGAAATACAAAAACAGCCGAAAACAGAAACTGGCACTGGGGTGCACTGGATTAGTAAGTTAGTCCAAATATGATCAAAAGTGTATGGAAGTGTATGAATATCATAGCAATATCACCCAAAAGTGGCATGGAGCAAGCAGAAATTATAGATACGTTTTGGACGTATCAACATCCCCAAGCTTAATTCAAGCTCGTCCTCGAGTAGGTAAATGATAAAAAGAATAATTTCTGTGGTGACATGCTATTAACCATATAGGACTTTCTCATAGTCATATGACAAAAGCTTACTGAGACAATGATTCTATAGTAATTAAGTTGTCTCAAGAGAAAATCACAAATGACTGAAAGTTTTACAACATGAAACTGAAACATCAAAAAGATTTGCAATGAACATGATGTGCAAATATGATAAAGTGATATCTAGCTTGCCCCCTTTAGTGATGCAAAACATAAATGCAAGGGCACCTTCAAGGTTTAAGTGATGACTAGATACAATCATTTCAGAATAAACGATATCACAATCATGCAAAAGACAATGCTACTTTGGGACAATGCACATTACACTCAGAATGACAATCATGCTCTCAGTAGTTGGTGCTTCAACATAAAGGTAAAAGAAAGGTTAAGTGCTAAAGCTTTTTATTTTGAAAACATGGAAGCAATTGTGTCAACGGTAGTAGTACTTCATATGGGTCATGTATAAAACATCTTATAAGTTGCAAGCCTCATGCATCGAATACCAATAGTGCTCGCTCCTTGTCCTAATTAGCTCGGATCCCTATGGGTTATCATTGCATTGCATATGTTTTAACCAAGTGTCACAAAGGGGTACCTCTATGCCACCTGTACAAAGGTCCAAGGAGATAAATCGCATTTGATTTCTCATTTTTGATAGATCTCAACTTGAGGACATCCATACCGGGACAACATAGAAAATAGATGATGGACTCCTCTTTAATGCATAAGCATATTCTCATAAGAGATTGAGGATTAAGGTCCAAGCTAAAACTTCCACCATGATGCATGGCTTTGGTTGGCGGCCCAATGTTCTTCTTTAACAATATGCATATTAACTCAACCCACGGTAAATCACCCTTGCTTCAGACAAGACGAACATGCATAGCAACTCACATGATATTCAACAAAAGTGTGACAGTTGATGGCGTCCCCAGAAACATGGTTACCGCTCAACAAGCAACTTATAAGAAATAAGATACACAGGCAACATATTCTTTACCACAATAGTTTTTAGGCTACTTTCCCATGAGCTATGTATTGCATGGTTAGTTTGCTTAGTGCGGGTGGAGGTTAGCAAAAGACTGGGAGCGACCAACTAAGAGAGCAATGACGGTCATAATCATGCAGAGCGACAAAGCAATATTGAATCAGGCATGGTAGTTATATCGCTACTTAGAAACAAAAGATCATCAAGGCTTGACAGACTTTCTTTACAGTCTTGAATATGCGTGAGCATATGCCAAGTCAATCAAAATAAATTCTCGAAGGAAGATATTACTAAACCATACCACATCATAGGCAAACAAACCAAGTTGGTATTCCAATAACACATTGGGAACCCCCCCAGCTATTTGAGATTAACCATAAGAAAACCTGAACTACTAAGCACCATCATGAAAGTAGCATCTTTATCATAGACACATTAACCCATGCAACGGAAGCAAACTCTCTTAATAAGGTGAGCATGGTAATTAAAGAGAGTTCAAGCAACCAACTAAATAAAAGCTCTTGAAAAGATAAGCATGAATACTAAGAGCAGAGTATGATAGTAGCTATTAAAAGACAAAGAACACACACAACATAGATAGACATGAAAATTCTATGTAATGTTCTAGGTAGAGGTGGAGCGTGTTTCTCTCCCACATAAAGGAATGCTGGGTTCTGACTCGTTATGAAAAACTAAAAAGAAAACTAAAAGCAAGACGCTCCAAGCATAGCACATAACATATGAAGGGATAAAAATATAGCGAAACGAAAGACGAACTGATAATGTTGATGGAGAAGGGGATGCACGGGGGCATCCCCAAGCTTAGACGCTTGAGTCTCCTTGAATATTTCTTGGGGGTGCACGGGGGCATCCCCAAGCTTGAGCGCTTGACACTCCTGAATCTTTTTATCATCTTCCCTCGCACACTTGAAAACTCCCTTCATACACAACTCATCATAATTTGATTAGCGAGGTTAGTACCCTTAATAAAATAATTATACCTTGCTGGAAATAAGGATATTCTGGAAGTTCTACTGTTTCTCAAGATTGCCAAAAGGTTTTTGCAAAGAAAAAGCAAGTTCTTAATTTGCAAAGTGAAGGTAAGGCAAAACAGGACAGAATCTGTGAAAAACAGAACAGCAGGCAGTAATTGACCTGTTCGGGATACTTCTGCAACTCAAATAAAAAAACTCAGAACTGACGCACGAAATAAAATTATATAGAGAACGCTGTCGAAAAAATTCAGACCAAAAAGATGATCTGGTGATTTTATACGAATTTTTCTATCCAAGGACAGAATCTGTTTCCTGGACAGCACCTCACAACTTTTGAACTTTCTAGCAATCAGAGGCTATACTTGGCACAAATATGAAAAGCAAAGATACAATGATGATGCTACAGCAGTAAACAACATCAAGACACAACAAAAGCAAAAAAAATTATTCATGTGGGCTGCCTCCCAAAAGCGCTTTCTTTTATGCCTTTAAGCTAGGCATAATGCATAGATCAAGTTTTATCAAGAGTAAAAAAATAACTAGCCCGTACAACGGACTCAAAAGGTAACTTGACCTTCTTACGAGGGAAGTGTTCCATCCCTTTCTTGAGAGGAAACTGAAATTTTATATTACCCTCTTTCATGTCAATGACAGCACCAACGGTGCGCAAAAAGGGACGTCCCAAAATAATAGGACATGAAGGATCACATTCAATATCCATAATAGTGAAATCAACGGGCACATAATTATCATTGACAACAATAAGAACATCGTCGATCCTCCGCAAAGGTTTCTTTATGGAAGAATCAACGAGACGAACACCAAAAGAACAAGAATCATAAGGTTTCAATTTAAGCATATCATATATTCTTTTGGGCATAACAGAGGTACTAGCACCAACATCACATAATGCATAACAAGAGAAGTCATTCAAATAAATTTTTATCATAGGATCCCAACCATCTCCTAGATTTCTAGGTATGGAGGCTTCTACTCTAAGTTTCTCCTCCCTAGCTTTGATGAGAGCATTAGTGATATGCTCCATGAAGGCAAGGTTAAGCGTGCTAGTGCGGGGATCTCTAGACATCTTGTGAAGGAAATCAATAACTTCTGTAAGAGTGCAATTATCAAAATCAAGGTCACGAGCATCAAGTAAAGTGGTAGTGGTGTCCTTAAGGTTCACCTGTTTGGTAGTTTCTATAGCATCACCATTAATAGGTCCATTGGGACCAGGAGTACATTGGGTGCTAAGAGTGTGAACATCCTCAATAACTTGGATAGTAGGAACAGTGTGGTGGGTAGGAAGGCTCTTAATTCTCTCTTCTTCCTCCCTTTCTCTAGCCCATCTTTCTTTTAGCTTAGCCATCATCCTAATATTTTCATTAATTTGTACTTGAGTAGCATTAATAGGGATGACTTCCCTCTCCTTAAGAGGAGAAGTTTCAATTTTTAGCAATTTTACCTCATTGGCTAAGTGATCTACCTTAAAAGAAAGATCATCTAGTTTATGTAGTTTCTCTTCTACATTCTTATTAAAGGCTTTTTGGGTAGTGATGAAATCTCTAAGCATGGTCTCTAGTTCAGTATTGGAGTTCTTGGTACTAGGATAAGCATTGTTGTTCCCATAAGAGTTAGAGGGGAACGGTCTAGAATTGTTACCAAAGTTACTCCTATAAGCATTGTTGTTAAAATTGTTTCTAGAGATAAAATTCACATCTACTTGTTCTTGAGCAATCAAAGAATTTAAAGGAACATCACGAGGATCAACAGTAGATTGCTTCGAAAGTAGAGACATGATCAAGTCAACTTTTTCATTAAGGGAGGAAATCTCCTCGACAGAGTTTACCTTCCTACCTGTTGGAGCGCGTTCGGTGTGCCATTGGGAATAGTTGGCCATCATCTCATTGAGAAGCTTTGTGGCAGCACCAAGTGTAGTTGACATAAAAGTTCCTCCCGCGGCCGAATCTAACAAGTTCTGCGAGGTAAAGTTCAAGCCTGCATAAAAAGTTTGGATAACCATCCAAGTAGTCAAACCGTGAGTAGGACAGTTCTTGATAAGAGATTTCATACGTTCCCAAGCTTGGGCAACATGTTCATTATCCAATTGTTTAAAATTCATTATGTTACTTCTAAGTTGGATAATTTTAGCAGGTGGATAGTATTTTCCGATAAAAGCATCTTTGCACTTGTCCCATGAATCTATGCTATTTCTTGGCAAAGACTAAAACCAAATTTTTGCTCCTCCTCTCAAGGAGAAAGGAAAAAGCTTAAGCTTAACAATATTACCATCTATTTCTTGGTACTTTTGCATATCACAAAGTTCAACAAAGTTGTTCAAGTGTAAAGCAGCATCATCTCCAGCACCGGAGAATTGTTCTTTCATAACTAAGTTCAGTAAAGCAGGTTTAATTTCATATGAAGGTGCTGAAGTGGCAGGTGTAGTGATAGGTGTGCTGATAAAGTCATCGTTGTTGTGACTAGTGAAGTCACACAACTTGGTGTTCTCGGTGGAACCCATAGTAGCAAGCAAGCAAGATAACTATTTTTGTGATTTTCGATAAAAGGAACTAAAGCAAAAATGAAAGGTAAACTAACAAGACTAAAAAGCAAAGGTAAAAGATAGCATGCAACTCCCCTATCCTGAAGAGTGGAGTCCTCGGCAACGGCGCCAGAAAATACTCCTTGATGTGCCTCGAACCCCTCGTTGGTTACCCCAAGTGGAAGGTGTAAGATGCAGTAAGTAGAAGTGTTTTCCCCTAGCAAAGATGCAAAGGATCGAATCCCCAGAGACTCCTAGGTTCAACAAGAAGGTGTCAATTGCTAACGGCGCAATTAGCAATCAACGTGGACCTGCACACAGATACAAATAACTTTGCTCCCAACGAGTACAGAGAGGTTGTCAATCTCTCCGGCCTTGTAGTTCACAAAGGGTTAAAAGCAATATGATAGTAGTGATAGATAGTGTTTTGCAATAGTAAGTAAATAGCGAAAAGTAAATAGTGAATGTGATCAATGATGGTAATATGGACCGGAGTCTCATGATGTTTACTAGTGATGTCTCTCTCCCAAAAGACGATAAAACAGCTATGTGAGGTAAACAAATTACAGCTGGGCAATTGACAGGACCACGAACGCAAACCAATGCTGACTACATTGCAAGAAAGGTTGAGGTTCAAAGCATGGGCGGTACGCCAAAGTAAGTAGACCGAAATCCATCAATATCTACTACTAATCATCCACCTTGAGATATCTATCCAGAACATCTCGCTGGTATTAAGTTGCGAGTCCCACCCATAGTGTAAACTCAATGCAACAGACAACTGCATTAAAAGAACTTTGCGTAAAGTAAACAATCCTTGCACCCGCGGGCACAAGCACCGTTGTTTTCCCCCTTGTGGAAACAACACATCCCCTAGACTCATGTTTCTGTCACTCAAGCTAGTCATCGAGGGGCATGAACCCACAATCGAGCATAACGTTCCCTCTTGGAGTCACTACCTATTACTCGGCCATAGCAATAAATAACAACGGAGAACATGCAAGAATTACTTATGAACTAAAATATAAAAGAGGTGAATCAAATATATTACTCAAGATCAATCTGAACATAATCTCATAATCCATCGGATCCCAGCAAACTCAACATAGCAACAACATAAGGATTACATAGGTGCCTCGATCATGTAGGGCAGCTCACGAGGACTAATTAGTGAAGCACAAGAACGGGAGGAGAACATCACATAGCTACTGGTCATGGACTCATGGTCCAAGGGAGACTACTCACGAGTCATCCGGGAGGCGCCCATGGTGGTGGAGAAGCTCCCGGTGGTGATCCTCCCCTCCGGCAGGGTGCCGGGAAGAGTTCTCCTGGTGCTCCTGATCTTGGAAGCGGCAGCGGCGGCGGAACAGAGATGGGCTCGCGAAAAGAAGTCTTGTTCTGAGGGTTACGGAGGACCCTTTAAATATATGCCAAGGTAGGGCACCGGGGGAGCCTCGGGGGGCCCAGGCGCCCCCCCCCCCGGCGCGGCCCAGGGGGGGCGCGCCCACAGGGCGCCTGGAGCCCCTGTGGCCCCCCCAGGCTGCCCTTCGGACGCAGTGTTGTTTCCGGTTCGCTGATTTTTTATATAATTTTTCTGGATTTTTCTGGGCAGTTCTCGAAACGTGAAAACCT
Organism: Secale cereale; assembly: GCA_902687465.1. Lineage (NCBI taxonomy): Eukaryota > Viridiplantae > Streptophyta > Magnoliopsida > Poales > Poaceae > Secale > Secale cereale. The sequence goes on along the minus strand of LR738710.1, from coordinate 547,447,805 downwards.
GAAATACAAAAACAGCACAAAACAGAAACTGGCACTGGGGTGCACTGGATTAGTAAGTTATTCCAAATATGATCAAAAGTGTATGGAAGTGTATGAATATCATAGCAATATCACCCAAAAGTGGCATGGAGCAAGCAGAAATTATAGATACGTTTTGGACGTATCAGCCACCACTAGTATAGCGGATGCGTTTTGAAGGTCCGAGGTAAACAGTTTCCGAAGATGACTGGTTATGTGTTGACGGATGGATACAGCTGGATGTAGGTTTAGAGTTGAGTGCGCGGTGCTTCCCCTGTATCCCCAACACCAGATTGCATAACCGGAAAGCTTCGGGAATTAATAGGTGGGTTTTCAAGTAGCTCATAGGTATTCTTCCAACGAGTGCATGGTATGAGGTTTGGGGTTCATCATCGAGTGAAGAGGTTTCATGGGCGTTGTTCCAATTGTCAGTTGCATCTTAAAGGGTCCTTGGCTATGCTGATCCGGGGATTGCAACACCCTTTGTAACACGAACCATGGGGCATTCGGCACGAACATGTGGGACGAAACTTCTATCATGTATTTGTTCCATCTATACCTTGTTGTTTTTATTTTATCTTTTGTCCTCCCAAGTGGCTTATCGATAAGATTGTTGTACCATTAAACTGTGGAATTCATTCGTTCATTTTGTTCGAATGTTCATTGTGAAGACTTATGTTGCAAATTTCGAGCCATTGATTCAGCTTGCCTGTTTTGCATCAATGGCTAACGGTTGTCATCATATTCAGGATGGCTCCTAAGAAGGTTCCCAACCCAAACCAAGAGGGTGAAGAAGAGCGTCCTCCTGAACGTCCTCCTTCCCCTCCTCCTTCGTCTGAGGCATGGAGAGCAACTATGCAAGCAACCAACCAGAACACTCAGATGCTCATGCAGATGATGAAGAATTTCCAAGCCAACCAAGAAAATCAAGGCTATCATGGGAACCAAGGCCAAGGCAATCTGTTGAATCAACCTCACTTTGCAACACTGAACCAATTCCTGGCAAACCAACCAAAGTTGTTCAGTTACTGTGTGGACCCGCTAGATGCTGAAGATTGGATCACAGACATCAAAAAGCACTTTGAATACAGTAACATGAGGCCTAAGGATTATGTCAAGTTTGCCACTTTCCAACTCAAAGATCAAGCTGCTGATTGGTGGCAACAGTACAAAGATTCCAGAGGTGATCGTGAGATCTCGTGGACTGACTTCTGCAAAGATTTCCGCTCTCATCACATTCCAACCACTGTCATTGAAGGCATGCGTGAGCAATTCCGCAACCTGAAGCAAGGCACCATGTCCGTCTATCAATACAATGTCAAGTTCAGAATCTTGCCCGTTATGCGAAACAAGACATCCCCGATGCCAAGAGCAAGATATACCAGTTCCGAGGTGGTCTAAAAGATGAACTCCAACTATCTCTCACCTTGTTCGAGCCGGATGAATTTGACCAATTCTAAAATATGGCTCTCAAGCAAGAGGCAGCTCAGATCAAGTGTGAAGCTTCCAAAAAGAGGATAAGAGATGTTGTTCACTCATCCTATTCCTCTCAAGTGGTTGCCAAGCAGTAGAAGTTCTGGCTACCGCCTCCTCCAGTGCTCCGTCCTCCAAGCAACAACAAGCACTCAGGTGGTCGTGGATTCTCCCACCCAGCCAACGCAAGCAACCAGTCCAAGCCTCAGTTCCAAGCTTCAAGATCAAGTGGTCCTTATCATCGGCCTCTTTCAGAAGTTACTTGCAACAAGTGTTCTCAGAAGGGTCACTATGCCAACAAGTGTCCCAACCCAAGGCGCCTTCCGCCTCCTCCACCTGTCAGCACTGCTATTGTCAAGCACAACCCCAAGGCAGCAAGAGTGAATCTGATGAATGCAGCTCAAGCAGAGAATTCTTTTGATGTGATAATGGGTAACCTCTCAGTTAACTCTATACCTGCTAAATTCTTGTTTGATTCGGGTGCATCATGCTCTTTCATATCTCACCATTTTGCAACGAAGCACAATTTTGACACCAAAAATTTGCCAAGGGAGTTATCAATTATTTCTTCGGGAAAACGAATGCATTCTAGCGTGTTTGCTCCGGATATATCTATTCATACGGGTGATTACAGTTTTCTGGTTTCCCCGGTTGTTCTCGGCAACTCCGACATTGATCTTATTCTTGGGATGGATTGGTTCTCCAAGCATGATGCAAACATTGATTGCGCAAACAAGGAGGTCAAGCTAACTCATCCTGACGAAGACGTGATTATCTTCGCAGCTCGAGATAAAACAATCATGCTATTCTCTCTCAATGACAAGGGCAAGATTAATGCCATTTCTCAGATTCCAGTGGTTCGTGAATATGAGGATGTATTTCCTGAAGAGCTTCCAGGCATGCCTCCCCACCGTCAAGTTGAATTCATCATTGAACTCGAACCCGGTATCGAGCCAGCATGTGGGCGTCTGCACAAGCTTTCTCCTGATGAGTTGAAGGAGCTGAAGAAATAACTCGATGAGCAGGAACGTATGGGTCTAATCAGACCAAGTACTTCTCCTTGGGGCTGTGGTGTTCTATGAAGAAGGATGGCACGGAACGCCTTTGCGTTGATTACCGACCATCGAACAAGAAGACAATAAAGAATAAGTATCTGCTTCCCAATATCAATGAATTGTTTGAGCATCTCAAAGGAGCAAAGGTTTTCTCGAAGCTCGATCTCTGGATTGGTTACCATCAGATTCGTATCCGTGAAGAGGATATTACTAAGACCGCATTCAGAACGAGTTTTGGCTCCTATGAATACACGGTCATGTCTTTCGGCCTTGCAAATGCTCCACCCACTTTCTCTCAGATGATGCACTTCATATTCAACCCCTAAACCAACGAATTCGTTCTCGTCTATCTGGATGATATCTTGGTATTCTCCAAGAATGAAGAAGACCATGCCAAGCACCTCCGTTTGGTCCTTGACAGGCTCCATGAGCACCGGTTCTATGCGAAGTTCTCCAAATGTGAATTCTGGCTAGATAAAGTCCTCTATGTTGGCCATATTATCTCTGCCGAGGGCATTTCTGTGAACCCCGAGAAGGTTGAAGCTATTGTCAACTGGGAACCTCCGCAGAATGTCAAGCAACTCCGAAGCTCCCTTGGTCTCGCTAGCTATTGCAGAAGGTTCGTTGAGAACTTCTCCAAGATTGCCAAGCCTCTTTCCAACCTATTGCAGAAGAATGTCAAGTACTCGTGGACTCCTGATTGTGATGTGGCATTCAAGACACTCAAAGAGAAGCTCATTTCTGCTCCGGTTCTTATTCCTCCGGATGAGTCCAAGCCTTATGAAGTCTTTTGCGATGCTTCATTGCAAGGTCTTGGTGGTGTTCTCATGCAAGACAAGAAGATTGTGGCATACACTTCTCGTCAGCTGAAACCGAATGAGAAGAATTACCCCACACATGATCTTGAGCTAGCAGCAGTTGTTCATGCCTTGATCACGCGGAGACACCTTCAGTTGGGCAGAAAAGTGGACATCTTCACCGATGACAAGAGCTTGAAGTACATCTTCACTCAGCCAAACCTTAACCTTCGCCAGACTCATTGGGTTGAGATGATTCAAGAGTATAATCCAAGCATTGAGTATACTCCTGGCAAGGCCAATGTCATTGCAGATGCCTTGAGCAGAAAGGCGTATTGCAATAGTCTCCTTCTCAAACCGTTCCAGCCTGAACTTTGTGAATCATTCAGGAAGCTCAACCTCCAAGTTGTTCCGCAAGGCTTTCTTGCAAACCTTCAAGTTGCTCCTACCTTGGAAGATCAAATCCGTGAGGCCCAACTCAATGATGCTATGGTGCAGAAAGTGAAACATGGTATTGCTAAGGGTACTCCCAAGTACAAGTGCTATCGCATTGATGAGAAAGACACCTTGTTCTTTGAGGACAGGATCGTGGTTCCCAAAGGTGATCTCAGGAAGCTCATAATGAACGAAGCACATGACTCACTCCTCTCGATACATCCAGGAAGTTCCAAGATGTACCATGACCTCAAGCAATCATATTGGTGGACTCGCATGAAAAGGGAGATTTCCCAATTCGTGAATGAATGTGATGTGTGCAGAAGAGTGAAGGTAGAGCATCAACGTCCAACCGGACTCCTTCAACCTCTTCCCATTCCCGAGTGGAAATTCGATCAGATTGAGATGGATTTCGTCACGGGTTTTCCCAAGTCCAAGAAGGGAAATGATGCTATCTTTGTGGTGATTGACAAGCTAACTAAAGTAGTTCATTTTCTTCCAGTCAAAGAATCCATCAACGCAGCTCAGCTGGCAGAGCTGTATACCTCTAGAATTGTTTCTTTGCATGGCATTCCTCAAGTGATGTCCTCAGACCGTGGAAGCTTGTTCACTTCCAAGTTCTAGGATTCTTTTCAACCAGCCATGGGCACAAAGATTCGCTTCAGCACTGCGTTTCACCCTCAGACTAGTGGTCAAGTCGAAAGAGTGAACCGGATCCTAGAAGACATGCTCAGAGCTTGTGTCATCTCCTTCGATATGAAATGGGAAGAATGCCTTCCATTTGCCGAATTATCCTACAACAACAGCTTCCAAGCAAGTGCCGGCAAAGCTCCTTTTGAAATCCTCTATGGCAGAAAGTGACATACCCCTCTCAACTGGTCCAAGACTGGTGAACGTCAACTCCTTGGAAATGATTTGATCTCAGAAGCCGAAGAAATGTGCAAAGTCATACGTGAGAATCTCAAGGCCGCGCAATCGCGTCAAAAGAGCTACTATGACGGCAAGCATCATGACTTGGCTTTCGACATTGGAGACCATGTCTATCTCCGTGTTTCTCCCATGAAGGGCACTCAGAGGTTCGGAATTAAGGGCAAGCTTGCTCCAAGATACGTGGGCCCTTTCAAGATTCTTGGCAAGAGAGGTGATCTAGCCTACCAACTCGAGCTTCCCTCCAACTTTGCAAATGTCCATGATGTGTTTCACGTGTCTCAACTCCGCAAGTGCTTCAAGATGCCTGAACGCACCATTCCATTCGAAGAGATTGATCTTCAACAAGACTTATCTTATCGTGAGCACCCCGTTGCTATCCTAGAAGAAACTGAGCGCAAGACCCGCAACAAGTCCATCAAATTCTTGAAAGTGAAGTGGTCACACCATACCGACCGAGAAGCTACATGGGAACGAGAAGATCATCTCCATTCCGAGTATCCCTCCTTCTTTCAGTCCTAGATCTCGGGACGAGATCTTTTTGTAGTGGAGGAGAGTTTGTAACACCCCATATGTGATACCTTCCATATATGGCAATAAAGCTTTCATCAATTTGATCCTTGTCCTTTCCTTGGGAATTCTTTTGCAGTTATGCATTCTTTTGTTATTGAATTGTCATTTTACTTTTCCTTATGCATCCATGCATTGCTCATCATCATCATTGCATCATGACCATCATAGCTTTCCTTAGCTTGTTATGTGAGGTACCTTGTTCTTGTGTGTTGGTGGTGCTAAACCATAAACCCCTCTTTCTTTTGCACCACTCACTTCCTTCTTTTTCTTCTTTCCAATTCTTTAATTTTTGCAAGTGGCCAAAACCCTTCTCCTTTAATGTTCATCTCCTCTCCACACCCTTGTTACCTTGTCCTAAGTCACCTTGCAAAGCTACACCTCTTTTGGAATTGTTTTGGTTAGGGGTTAGGTTTTAAAATGGTTCAAGTTTGAATTATTTTCAAACTTGAATTATTTTACTTCCTCTAAAAATGCCCAGGAAAATTTTATGAAATAGTGTGTAATTCCACGAGCTTGAGGATATTTTTATATCTATCAAACTCCTCTCCTAGCCCCCAATACCTTTTCTTTTATGCAGCTGTTAATTATTTAAACAGAAATGTAAAAGAAAAAGGGAAGGAGGAGAGAACAGCAGCAGCCCAGCAGCCACAGCCTACCTGGGCCTCCTCCTACCAGGCCGCGGCCCAGCCAGCTCCCGACGCGCGCAACCTGCATGCGTAGTCGCGCCGTCTCCCTCCCTCGCGCCCGGGCCCGCATGTTAGAGTCTCCCCCTCGACGCTCACCTGCCCCGCAGTTGTGCCGTCTCCTTCCTCTGCCTTCAGAGCGTCGACGCCGTGAGCTCGAGCTCATGGACATCGAGGCTAGCCCGTCGCCACACCCCCTATTTAAGCCGCAACACCTCCTCTAGGGTTCCCCCTTCGCCGCCGCCACCAAGGGGATCTTCCCCTTCCCTCCTTATCCTTCCCCCACGAGCACCCTAGCGCGGCTGAGAGCACGTCGCCGTCGCCGCCGTCCTCCGGTCACCTCAAGCCGCCACCGTCAAGTCCAACGGCTTCCCCTTTGTCCCTATCGTCATCTGCTTCAACTACGGAGTCGAGGCGATCTCCAAGACCCGCATCGGCTTCCTCCTCTGCTTCCATCTCCCCCCGTGATCAGGGTTTGCGCCAGAGTTCAGAGGTTGACTGCGTCGCCATAGCCTCGTCATCGGCCTTGTTTTCTTGTCAAAGGTATACGAGGTATACCCAGCTCCCCCCTCTGCTGCATCTTGTCGTCCTTAGACATCCATAGGCGCCGTTCTATTCATGCCAAGCTCGTGTCCACCGTGCTCTGTGCGTAGTTGTAGTTTGGTCGTTTAGGAGCTCCGGATCTGCTCGTGCACCCGCGCGGCCTGCTCTCCTTGCTGCGTTTGCCTCACGCACGCCCGCCCGTTCCCATGCGCCCTGTCTGCTTCGCCACTGCGCCGTGCTGTTTCACACCCGCATCGCCACCATGGTCTGAGCCGAGCCGTTGCTCGAGCTCGAGCAGCCCGGACTTCCCCTTGCGCCATCCACCTCCCGAGCCGAGCTCCGCGCGCACACTCACACCCCTTGCAGGTTCCGCACGCCGCCACCACATGCAATGCCCCGCCGTCGCCGTTGTTGCTCGTCGGCGTCGACGAGCCTTCTCTGTTGCAGGTAGATGAGGATCTGCACTTGTTGCAGATTATCTCAAGATGGGCCAGACACCCTCTTCTGTAAGCCGCACGCACTCAGCCCAGTGGTCTGAGTCTTCCCCTCGCTACCAGGAGGACCTGGGTTCGAATCACACCGAGGGCACTGGGATTATTCCCCCTTTTTGCTTCATATGTGCCACTGATAGGCCGGCCCCACCTATCATCCACCCAGCTCCACTCCTACCCACTCTCACACCCGCCGCTGCCACCTCAGCGCCTCTGGACCCACGGGTCAGTGGCCAGGGCTAGATTGAAAGCACATGCTCTCCGGGTGGTTTTGGTAATTAATGACAACATACTTTGTGGTTGGACTAATGCTTTTATCAAGTATGTTTCAGGAAACCCAATCACATTGGTATGGCAAGATGACTGAAGAAGTGGACCCCTCAAATGCTAAGGCAAGCATTGGCAAAAGCTCAAGACTCCATTTTTGGTTTAGTGATCCAAGATCACATTGAGTCCATAGGAAAGCCAATACTATTAAAAGGGGATGAGGTTGTGTTGATGATCTGGTTGCTCAAGTGCTTAGTGATATGTCTCCTTCAACTATCAGCAACTTTCACTACTATACACACTCATAAGTAATCTCGGACAAACCGATTCTTCCAACTCAGTCCCACCGAGATGAACCACTTCTGCCATATTCCAAACCCTAGAAGAATCGGTCATACCGAGTTTGAGATCGGTCTCACCGAAACTGAACTGCCAACCTTCTGTAACCATTTCACATCATTTCGGAATAACCGAGTTTCTATTATCGGTCTCACCGAAATGGGCAAGCTTCTGTCTTGGATCAAATCGGTCTCACCGATAATTCATTTTCGGTCTCACCGACTCTGGCATGTTCCTGCTCTTTCTCAAATCGGTCCAACCGAGTTTTCTCTCTCGGTCTCACCGAAAACTCCAACGTTCATATCAGATACACTTTCGGTCCCACCGAGATGGTATTTTCGGTCCCACCGAAAATCCCAACGTTCACTATATTTGAACTTTCGGTCTGACCGAGTTTCAACTTCGGTCTCACCGAGATTGGTCAAATGTGTGTGTAACGGTTGGATTTTGTGTGGAGGCTATATATACCCCTCCACCCCCTCTTCATTCGTGAGGAGAGCCATCAGAAAGTACCACCACTTCTACCATACACTTTCTGAGAAGTGAACCACCTACCCTTGTGTTGAGATCAAGCCATTCCATTCCTACCATATGAAACTTGATTTCTAGCCTTCCCAAGTTGCTTTCCACTCAAACCTTTCTTCCACCACAGCCATATCAGTGAGGAGAGTTGAGTGTTGGGGAGATTATCATTTGAAGCACAAGAGCAAGGAGTTCATCATCATCAACACCGTCTATTACCTTTTGGAGGGTGGTGCCTCCTAGATTGGTTAGGTGTTGCTTGGGAGCCTCCGTCTTCGAGATGTGGAGTTGAACCAAGAAGTTTGTAAGGGCAAGGAGATCGCCTACTTTGTGAAGATCTACCCCGAGTAAGGCTAGTCCTCCGTGGGCGTAGGCCATGATGGAATAGACAAGGTTGCTTCTTCGTGGACCCTTCGTGGGTGGAGCCCTCCGTGGACTCGCGCAGCCGTTACCCTCCGTGGGTTGAAGTCTCCATCAACGTGGATGTACGATAGCACCACCTATCGGAACCACGACAAAAATCTCCGTGTCACCAAACTGCGTTTGATCTTCTCCACCTCTCTTTACTATATATGCAATTTACTTTCCGCTGCCCATACTCTAGAATTGCATGTGTAGTGTGTTACTTGATATAATCTTAATTGTGAAACTGCCCAAAACTTTGCATAATCAAAAGGCAGATTTTTATATTGTCAAGTAGTCTAATCACCCCCCCCTCTAGACCTACTTCTTCGATCCTACATAGATCCAGTCTGGGTCTGTTTGCCCCTTTTTTCCTTTGTTTTTCTTTTCTGTTTCTCTTTTTGTTTTTTTCTTTTCTGCATTTTCTTTGCATATTTAATATCTTTTAAAATATGCATCTGATGAAAATAAGTTATATATGAAAACTGCTTAGTTTTTCATGTAGAATATTAATATGCAATTTGTTGCCATGTTTAAAATATTTAAAATGCTGTTTGAATTAATTTGTGTTTAAAATATGCTCAAACTTGCAAAAATCATAACTAAATATCTACAACTCCAAATTTAACAAACTTTATATGCATTTGGGGTGGAAAAATGTGTAGATTAATGTGGTGATGTTACTTTGAATGTTTAACAACTTTAAAATCTTACTTTCTCAGTTCTGTCCTAATTGTATTTAAATGAATATGGGAGTTTCCGGAAATTGTTGTTTGTTCTTTCCGGCCCATTTAAAATTGTAGCATGTTGTAGTTGTTCCTAGTTGCACCCCTTGCCATGTTAAACAACTTATATAACTTGTTGGGTGCTTGCTTAAATAATCTACATAACCACTTGTGGCCAAGCTAGTTGTGTTTCCCTTTTGCTTGTGTTCCTACTTGCTTCTGTTCTATCTTTGCCATGATGCTTGTGCATTCAACTTGTCACTAGGAGTTGCATCATATTCTACCCATGTCCATATGCATCATATGCATGCATCATGTGTTTGAGCATTGCATGATGATTGATTGTTGTTCCGGTGTTTGCATTGTTGTGTTGGTTAGAGCCTGGTGATGATTCGGAGTTCGAGGTTCCTTTCGAGGCTGAATTTGAGGAGCAAGGTTACGACCCCTCCATGGAATCAACAAGCAAGATAACCATTCCCAGATATCACTTCTATCCTTGCCTATGCTAGATGTCTCGTTCTTTCAGATATGCCTTGATGCCTATTCCTGTTTGCCAGCCCTCCTATTGTTACCATGAAACACTCTAACCGCCTTCCTAGCAAACCGTTGTTTGGCTAAGTACGCATCGCTCAGTCCCTCTTATAGCGTTGTTAGTTGCAGGTGAAGTTTTGAAGATTGCTCCACGATGAAGTTGTTATTGGGATAACACAATATATTACCTGTTAAACTAATACACCTATATATTTGGTAATGGGTGGAAGGCTAAGCCTTTTTGCTTGGTGTTTTGTTCCACTCATGCCACCTTAGGAACCGATAAACAGGTGTTATGTTCCTTGATTTTGCGTTCCTAACATGGTTGGGGTTTATGGGCCCCACTTGATAATTTGCTCTGTTTAAAGCTTTTGCAGCAAGGCCCAACATTGGTTTTACATTTGCCTAATAACTAAAATTTGCATAGGGCGTTGCAAACCCGAGTTCTTAATTAACAACTCGGGCCAGTGCTCCTCATGAGTGTTGGTCCAAACTAGGGGTCCTGTAGGGCCACCTTGGGGAAACCCGAGGGCTGGTAAAACCTGTAGCATCGCCCATTCGGTCGTGGCCCGAGACAAGATACACGCGGCTACTATTAGGGTGTCGGCACGCCGGGAGGTCTTGCTGGATTAGTTTTACCTTTGTCAAAATATCTTGAGCACGAGATTCTGAGGATACTCGGGTCTTCCCACTTTGGAGTTGCGACTCCGCAGATCGTGAGCTTGTGACGGGCTAAGTTGGGACACCCCTGCAGGGTTTTGATCTTTCGAAAGCCGTGCCCGCGGTTATGTGGCAGATGGGAATTTGTTACTATCCGGTTGTAGATAACTTGACACATTATTCATAAATACACTACTTGTGTGAGTAACCATGATGGTCTCTTTCCGAAGGGCTTCGTGAAGTGAACACTGTGGGGTTATGTTTGATCGTGAGTAGCTAGGATCACTGATTGATCAACTTGGCGATCGTTGGCACTTGTTCTCTTCTCGCTCTAAACTCGTAAGCTAGTGCTTAGTGCTTGCTGCAACCCTTGTTTATGGCCTTTCCACACCTAAGGCTTTGGTAGTTTTGATACCCGGGAACGGGATTGCTGAGTCCTCCGTGGCTCACAGATTCGACACACACCAGATGCAGGTACCGCTGAGAACAATGCCAGAGATGTTCCAGATCTTCAGTGGGAGTTCAATGAAGAGCGTGGTCGTTACTATGTCTCGTAACCCGACGATCAGTAGTGATTCTTACTAGGAGGGTTCGGGCTTGTGTTTTTGGTATCTTTCTCATTTGGTTTTTCGTCCGTAAGTCGGACCCTGATGTTCTTTGGATGATGTGTGCTATTGTATTTATTGTGTGACGTGGCGAGTGTAAGCCAACTATCATTTTGCAATTTCATCCCTGAATTTTACATGAGATGTGCAAAGATACCATACTTGAGATCATTCTAGTATGCGTTTATGTCCTTAAGTCGTGCCTCGGCATGTGGGGGACATAGCTGCATACTGGGAATTACACTTCCATTCTACTTTGCTACTAAATACTTTGCTGTAGATATTGAGTTTTCCAGGTGTGCTTGAATTGACAACTCAGTTGCTAATACTTGAGAATATTATTTGTCTCCCTTTGTGTCGAATCAATAAATTTGGGTTGAATACTCTACCCTCGAAAACTGTTGCGATCCCCTATACTTGTGGGTTATCAAGACCTTTTTCTGGCGCCGTTGCCGGGGAGCATAGCTCTATTCTCTAAGTTAGTTGGGATTTATATCTGCTGATCACTATGAAGGATATGAAGAACCTGAAGGATGACAAAACCAAGATTGTTCCCTCTAGAACGAGGGGAGGTAAGGAACTGCCATCTAGCTCTGCACTTGATTCACCATTTGTTTTGAATAAACTAGTGACACCTACACCTGCTATTGATTCTGATATGTCGCATGATATTGATGATGCCATCTCTATTATGAATGATGCTACAACTATGCATGGTAAAACTGTGCCATTGGGTGAATTACTTGATAAACATTTTGCTAAAGCCAAAACTATTGAATATGCTGAAGATGCTGATATTTCTGAAACTGATGAAATAAATGACATTGAAAACTTTGAAACACCTGTTAGACCTACTTCCCCTAGATATGAATTGCCTATTGTTCCCAAGGGATCTATTATGGAAGGAGAAGTAGCTAGAGACTTTCTTGCTTGTAAGGATAGGAATGATATTAAGAGATTAGCATGTAAGTGGAAAGAACAATCTTCGAATGCTAGAATGCAACATGATCCTAAATTTTCTACTTCACCTATCTGTGTTACTGATAAGGATTATGAATTATATGTTGATCGTGAGTTAATCACTTTGGTTGAATCTGATCCTTTCCATGGTTATGAATCTAAAACTGTTGTGGCACATCTTACTAAATTAAATGATATAGCCACCCTATTTGCTCATGAGGAAAAAATTCGGTATTACTATATTCTTAAGTTGTTTCCTTTCTCGTTAAAGGGTGATGCTAAGTTATGGTTTAACTCTCTTGCTTCTAGTTGTGTGCGTAGTCCCTAGGATATGATTTACTATTCTCTGCAAAATATTTTCCTGCTCATAAAAAACAAGCTGCCTTACAGTAAATATTTAACTTTGTGCAATTTGAAGAAGAGAGTCTCCCACAAGCTTGGGGGAGGCTTCTCCAATTACTTAATGCTTTGCCCGATCATCCTCTTAAGAAGAATGAAATACTTGATATCTTTTATAATGGACTAACCGATGCTTCTAGGGACCACATAGATAGTTGTGCTAGTTGTGTTTTCAGGGAACGAACTGTTGAACAAGCTGAAAAACTACTGAATAGTATATTGAGTAATGATAATTATTGGACTCTTCCTGAACTAACTCTGAAGCCAACTCTGAAGAAAAGAGGTAATCTATTTCTCAGTCCTGAAGATATGCAAGAGGCAGTGGAGGTAAATTATCTTTATAGATTTGATGAAGGTGATATTCCTTATAATAAGTCTACTAGCCAATGCCTAGATGAGTTTGATAATTTTATTGTTAAACAAGAAGATTTCAATGCTTATGTTAGTAGACAACTGAAACGTAATGCTTATATGCTTGACCTCTTGGGTGATCTTGTGACTAGAACTTCTAATGATCAGAAACTTATTAGTAAAAATGCTTCCATGGTTACCACTCAAGTAGAACAAGTACTTAAGGCACAAAATGATTTGCTCAATGAGTTGAATAGTAAAAATAATGATAAAGCTGTTATGGTTGCTACTAGAGGAGGTAAAGTAACTCAGGAACCTTTGTATCCTGAGGGCCATCCTAAGAGAATTGAGCAAGATTCTAAGAGAATTAATATTGACAAACCTAGTCCTAGTAATAAAAAGAAAAAGAAAACTAATAGGACTTTGCATGCTTCTAGTGAACATGTTGTAGACACACTTGAGAATCCCAATGATATTTCTATTTCTAATGCCAAGACTCAGTCTGGTAATGAACAAGAACCTAGTGATAATGTTAATAATGATGTTCATACCGATGCTCAACCTAGTAATGATAATGATGTAGAGATTGAACCTACTATTGATCTTGATAACCCATAGTCAAAGAATCAACGTTATGATAAGAGAAACTTCATTGCTAGGAAACATGGTAAAGAAAGGGAACCATGGGTTCAGAAACCCATGTCCCTTCTTCCTGAACCATCCAGGAAAAAGGATGATGAGGATTTTCAACGCTTTTGTGAGATGATTAGACCTATCTTTTTGCGTATGCGTTTGACTGATATGCTTAAAATGCCTCCTTATGCCAAGTATATGAAAGAAATTATTACTAATAAGAGAAAGATACCAGAAGTTGAAATTTCCAGCATGCTTTCTATTTATACTTTTAAGGGTGGAATACCAAAGAAACTTGGGGATCCAGGAATACCTACTATACCATGCTCCATTAAGGGGAATTATGTTAAAACTGATTTATGTGATCTTGGCGCCGATGTTAGTGTTATGCCTATCTCGTTGTATCGTAGACTTGATTTGAATAAGTTGGCACCTACTGATTTTTTTTGGAAATGGCTGATAAATCAACTGCTATACCTATCGGTATTTGTGAGGATGTGCTTGTTGTGGTTGCAAACATTACTATTTTAATGGACTTTGTTATTCTTGATATTTGCCAAGGACGACAGTATGTCGATTATCCTTGGTAGAACCTTTTTGAATACTGCAGGGGCTGTTATTGATTGCAACAAAGGCAATGCCACTTTTCATGTTAATGGTAATGAGCATATGGTACACTTTCCGAAGAAACGACCTCAAGTTAATAGCGTCCATTCTATTGAAAAATTTTCAACTATTGCTATTGGAGGTTTTGAATTTCCTCTTCCTACTGCTAAGAAGAAATATGATATTCTTATTGTTGGGGACATGCATATCCCCCATTGAGGTAACCTAGTGTTATTCTAAAATTCTCTGGTTTTATGTTATTCGAAAGAAGTTTGTTAACGAGACTTGATCAACCACATTGACTGATTCCTTTTGATGAGCATGAGACGGATGAATTCAGAGAACACCACCTTTTGTACCCAACTTTACTTTCTGTTATTTAGAATAAATAAAGCAAAAATAGTTTTATCAGTCGGTTTTTTGATTTATCCGTGCAATAAAAAATGTCCCGAAAATAAAAGTTCTCCAAATGCCTTGCAAATTTAATATGATATTTCTAGAATATTTGAAGATTTTTCGCACTGAGTATGCACTAGGGGGCTGCACCAGTGGGACACAAGGGTGGAGGGTGCCCCCCTGTCCTTTTGGGTCCCACATGGCCCTCCTCCACTTATTCCAGCACCCATCCTCTCCTTCTTCTTCCAAAAAAATCATTCAGCAGCTCAAACCCGTGTTCAAGCTCATCTTGCTGCCATTTTCGATCTCCTTGCTCAATCCATCATTTGCAAAACTGTTTTGGGGGATTGTTCTTTGGTATGTGACTCCTCCAATGGTCCAATAGTTTTTGTTCTAGTGCTTTATTTATGGCAAATTTTTGCTACTGTGGTGACCTTGTTCTTGAGCTTGCACGTCAAATTTATATGGTCCAAAGTAGTTTTGATGCATGATATAGCCTCTAGACACTTGTAGGAGTAGTTGCTATCAATTTTGTTGAGTTTGGTTCACTTTTATTTTGAGTCACTAAAAATTTCAGAATTTTACAGAAAAGAAAATGTATAGTAGAACATTTCAAGGTGGCCCTTCAATAAAACAAGCACCGAGGTACGCGATATGCGAACCGGACCTTGAACCACCAAGAGATGCTCAAGTACGACCTTGTGAATGGTCGTTAGATGAATTTATGATTCGCGCGGGATTCAAGGATGAGTTTGATGCATACATACGAAATGCCGGCCTTGAGGACTTCGTGTCAGATAAGTGCCGACAACATTATTACCTCATCGACTCCTTTGTGCGGAGGTTTGAATTTTCATCCAAGCACAATACTTATACTGTCCTGGTTGATCTTTATGATGTATCTTATACCATGGACCTAGAAGATTTTTGTGGTGCATGCAAGATTCCATAGTGGGGTAGTCTCATTGATCCTCACAAATCTAAATACCATGATTTTTTTTGATAGCATCACAGTGGGGGAAACCAGAAACATTACACAAGCTACCATAGGGAGCACTCATTTTCCTGCTTTACATTATTTTGCTCTCTTCATAGGTAGATGCATTAACAGTAAACATGAGCATAGCCATCTTTGTGTTCCAGATCTTAGCATCCTTAAAAGTGCGGTGTTGGGTGAGAAGAGTTATGATTTGGGAGAAATTATTGCAAGGAGGTTGCACCTTAATGCTAAAGATGGAGATTTATTTGGTGGGATATATGCAACTTGTTTAGCTAACTATTTAGGTGTACCTATAAGAGGATATGATGTTGAGCTGCCACCTGCTTTTCTAGATTATGAAGCTACGATTCATTATCAGTTTCTCGAGAGGAATGAGTAGCACCTTTAGTACCGACTAATCTTTGACAAACGGCGCGCCGTCCATATTACTCTTCCTGCTCCTGCTTTCTTTGACTTTCAGGCAAAAGGGAGATATCTTATAACCACAGAGGAGGCGAACGCATATGAGAGAGAGGTGGAGACCGCCTGCCTTCAGGAGGAAGCTCACCTAGCAGTAGCTGCTGCAGCACAGTACAACCCTAACTATGATTTCGGATATCATCTAGGCCAGTGGTGGCCATAGACCAACTTAGGCAAAAGCCTAAGCTTGAGGGAGTACGTATTTCTCACCGACATTACATTCATGTTCACACGTTCATTCCAGTTGTCGGTGTTCATACTTTTTAATTGTATTATCCATGCTAGTTTATTTTTCCCACTTTCTTCTTGTGAGTGTTTGAAATATTTAGAAAACCCCAAAATATTTCCTGTTTCTTTTTGTCTTTTCTTTCTTTTATGTTCTTTTAGTAGTTTGTAGTATTAAAAGAAAATCCAAAAAGATTTATCGTTCTTCTTTTGTTTGTTGGGAGATTTCCCATGTAAATAGTTCTCTCGTTCTTGTTTTGCTTTCTTTAGAAAAACAAAAACTCCAAAACTATTTCAGTGTGTTTCTTTGAAATTCTTTTCTTTTCTTTGGGGGTCGAGAGGAGAACACCACGATGAAAATTATGAGTGGATCTCATACGCATTATTGTTGAACTAACGAAGAGCCCATATTACCTTGCCTTCTCCTTTGAATAAGTGTTTGCAGATTCCAGCTTAGTCCGATGCACGTGCAGTATTATTATTATTCACATTGTTCGGTCGTGCAAGTGAAAGGCAATAATGACGATATATGATGAAATGATTGAGATGGAGAAAAGCTGGTATGAACTCGACCTATCTTGTTTTTGTAAATATGATTAGCTTGTCATTCCTAATTCAGCCTATTATGAATGAAAGATGTTTGCAATGATAATTAGAGATTATAGTTACTCATGCCATGCTTAAATAGGTAGGAGCTTATAATGGTTTACCTTGCGTGCCAACATGCTTTTAAAATGTTTGCGATGCAGTATGATAGGATGGTATCCTCCTTTGAATGATTTAAGTGACTCGACTTGGCACAAGTTCACACATCTAGTTGAAACAAAATCAACATAGCCTCCATGATATTTATGTTCATGGTTGTTTATATCCTACTCATGCTTGCACTCAATGTTGGTTAATCTCAAAGCATGTTTATGACTATTGTCGCTCTCTAGCTGGTCACTTCCCAGTCTCTTTCTAGCCTTCACCTGTACTAAGCGGGAATACTGCTTGTGCATCCAATTCCATTAACTCAAAGTTGTTCCATAAGAGTCCACCATACATACCTATATGCGGTATTTACCTGCCGTTCCAAGTAAATTTGCATGTGCCAAACTCTAAATCTTCAAATAAAATTCTATCCAGTATGCCCAAATCGCTCATGTGGCGACTGGGGGCAATCAATATCTTCCATGCTAGCTGGGTTATTCTCATGATGAGTGGACTCTGCTTGTCATTCACGACAAAATGGCTGGTAACCGGGATACCTAGTCCCACTATCAAAAGATCAAAAATCAAATCAAAATATAATTAAACAAAGTTCCCCTGGATTGTTGCTGGTTTGGACGGTACCCGTTGTTTCGGATAAGCCATGGAGTGTGTTTGATGGTGGAAGGGGAGTAAAAACTTTACCATTCAATTTGGGAACCGCCTATAATGTATGTAGCATGGAAGATATTGAGAACTCTTGGTCGTAGCATTGACAAAGAAAGCATATCGCTAAAAATCTTATTCATCTCTGATTCAAAAACTTGAGCTCTCGCACCTTTGCAAATCCCTGCTTCCCTCTACGAAGGGCCTATCTATTTACTTTTACTTGCTGAGTCATCATCCTCTTATGAAAAGCACCAATCTGAGAGCACCTCTGTCATTTATATGCTTTGCTATTAGTTGATGTTGAGTATGAGTATGACTGGATCTCTTTGACCATGAATTATAATGTTTAGTCAGTCCTTGATCTTCTTAGGTGCTCTGCATTTATGTTTTGCGGTCTCAGAAAGGGCTAGCGAGATACCATGTTATCATATTTTATCACGATTGTTTTGAAAAAGTGTTGTCATCTTAGATTTATTATTATTGCTCGCTAGTTGCTTATGCCATTGATATGAGTAAACATGAGACCTAAGTGTTATTGTGAATGTGGTTAGTTCATAATCTTTTCTCAAAACTTGAATGCTAGCTTTACGTATTTACAACAACAAGATCAAACAGAATTTTAAAAAGGTTTTTCTTTATCACTTTCAGTTTATCAACTGAATTGCTGGAGGACAAGCAATGGGTTAAGCTTGGGGGAGTTGATACGTCTCCGTCGTATCTACTTTTACAAACTCTTTTGCCCTTGTTTTGGACTCCAATTTGCATGATTTGAATGGAACTAACCCAGACTGATGTTGTTTTCAGCAGAATTGCCTTGGTGTTATTTTTGTGCAGATTTTTTTTCTCGGAATGACCTGAAACTTCATGAGGAATATTTTCAGAAAATATAAAAAATACTGGCGTAGAGATCCACCAGAGGGGGCCCACACCCTGTCCACAAGGGTGGGGGCGCCCCCTAGGGCGCGCCCCCTACCTTGTGGGCCCCCTGGACCTCCATCAACGTCAACTCCAACTCCATATAATCTCTTTCGGGGAGAAAAAAAATCAGAGAGAAGATCCCATCGCGTTTTACGATACTAAGCCGCCGCCACCTCCTGTTCTTCATCGGGAGACCTGATCTGGAGTCCGTTCGGGGCTCTGGAGAGTGGAGACCGTCGCCGTCGTCATCATCAACCATCCTCCATCACCAATTTCATGATGCTCACCGCCGTGCGTGAGTAATTCCATCATAGGCTTTCTGGACGGTGATGGGTTCGATGAGATTTATCATGTAATCAAGTTAGTTCTGTTAGGGTTTGATCCCTAGTATCCTGACTTTGCTATGCTTAATGGTTGTCACTAGGGCCCAAGTGCCATGATTTCAGATTTGAACCTATTATGTTTTCATGAATATATATCTGTTCTTGATCCTAACTTGCAAGTATATATTCACCTACTATGTGTTATGATCCGGCAAACTCGGAGTGACAATAACCGGGGCACTTCCCGGTGATGACCATAGTTTGAGGAGTTCATGCATTCACTACGTGCTAATGCTTTGGTCCAGTACTCTATTATAAGGAGGCCTTAATATCCATTAGTTTCCATTAGGACCCCACTGCCACGGGAGGGTAGGACAAAAGATGTCATGCAGGTTCTTTTCCATAAGCACGTATGACTATATTCAGAATACATGCCTACATTACATTGATGAATTGGAGCTAGTTCTGTGTCAACCTAGGTTATAACTGCTACATGATGAACATTATCCGACACCTATCATTGTTGATCCATTGCCTACGAGTTCGTTCCATATTGATACTTGCTTTCTTACTTCCGTTACTGCGGCTGTCACCATTGCTACGAAACTGCTACTGTTACTTTTGCCATTGTTACCGTTACTTCCATACTACTTTGCTACTAAATACTTTACTGCAGATATTAAGCTTTCCGGGTGTGGTTGAATTGAAAACTCAACTGCTAATATTTGAGAATATTCTTTGGCTCCCTGGTGTCGAATCAATAAATTTGGGTTGAATACTCTACCCTCGAAATCTGTTGCGATCCCCTATACTTGTGGGTTATCAAGATCTTTTTCTAGAAAAGAGTCTTGATGACCCACAAGTGTAGGGGATCTGTCGTTGTACTTTCAGTAAGTAAGAGTGTCAAACCCAACGAGGAGCAGAAGGAAATAACAAGCAGTTTTCAGCAAGGTTTTCTCTGCAAGCACTGAAATTATCGGTAACAGATAGTTGTGTGATAGTATAATTCATAATGGGTAACAAGTAACAAAAGTAAACAAGGTGCAGCAAGGTGGCCCAATCCTTTTTGTAGCAAAGGACAAGCATGTACGTACTCTTACATAAAGCAAAGTGCTCCCGAGGACACATGTGAATTACTATCAAGCTAGTTTTCATCATGCTCATATGATTCGCGTTCGGTACTTTGTTAATTTTATATGTGGGTGGACCGGAGCTTAGGTGTTGTACTTCCTTGGACAAGCCTCCCACTTATGATTAACCACTCTCGCAAGCATCTGCAACTACAAAAGAAGTATTAAGATAATCTAACCATAGCATGAAACATAGCGATCCAAATCAGCCCCTTATGAAGCAACGCATAAACTAGGGTTTAAGCTTCTGTCACTCTAGCAACCCATCATCTACTTACTACTTCTTAATGCCTTCCCCTAGGCCCAAATAATGGTGAAGTGTCATGTAGTCGATGTTCACATAAAACCACTAGACGAAAGACAACATACATGTCATCAAAATATCGAACGAATACCAAATTCACATGATTACTTATAACAAGACTTCTCCCATGTCCTCGGGAACAAAAGAAACTACTCACAAAGCATGTTCATGTTCATGATCAGAGGGGTATTGAATAGCATTAAGGATCCGACCATATGATCTTCCATCGAATAAACCAACTATCATCAACTACAAGGAGTAATCAACACTACTAGCAACCCACAAGTACCAATTTGAGGTTTTGAAACAAAGATCGGATAGAAGAGATGAACTACGGTTTGAGAGCAGGTGGTGCTGGTGAAGATGTTGATGGAGATTGACCCCCTCTAGATGAGAGGATCGCTGGTGACGATGATGGCTTCGATTTCCCCCTCCCGGAAGGAACTATCCCCGGCAGAACAGCCCTACCGGAGCTCTAGATTGGTTTTGCCTAGGTTCCGCCTCGAGACGACGGCGCTTCGTCCCGAAAACCTCCTTCTGATTTTTTTCCAGGTCAAAACACATTGATATAGCAGAAGATGGGAGTCAGAGGCCTATCATGGGGCCCACAAGGTAGGGTGGCGCGCCCAGGGGGTAGGGCGCGCCCCCACCCTTGTGGCTAGGTGGTGGCCCCCCTCTGGTGCTTCTTTCGCCCAATAGTTTTTATATATTCCAAAAATATTCTCCGTGAAGTTTCAGGACTTTTGGAGTTGCGTAGAATAGGTATCTCAGGTTTTTCTCCTTTTCCAGTCCAGAATTCCATCTGCCGGCATTCTCCCTCTTTATGTAAACCTTGTAAAATAAGAGAGAAAAGGCATAAGTATTGTGATATAATGTGTAGTAACTACCCATAATCCTATAAATATCAACATAAAAGCATGATGCAAAATGGACGTATCAACTCCCCCGAGCTTAGACCTCGCTTGTCATCAAGCGAAAAGCTGATATCGAAAAATATGTCCACATGTCTAGAGATAGAGGTGTCGATAAAAATAAAATGCGGACATGAGGGCATCATGATCATCTTTAAGACAACAACATAACTTTGTCATATAGGTTCTTATGTAAAAGTAACAATTCAATCACAAGGTAAAGTATGAATCAGAAATTTTATTGACAGCCAACAACCATGATTTTAGTCATTGAAGCAATTGCAACTTATCATACATCGGAAAGAGTCAAACATAAGAGCTTTTCTGCAAGTTCACATACTCAACTATTAATAAGTCTTTTACAATTGCCAACACTCACGCAATACTAATGAGTTCAAAGTTTCAACCAGACACAGAGAAAGATAGGGGCTTATAGTTTCGCCTCCCAACGATTTACCTCAAAGTTAATGTCAACATTAATGGTTCATGGCTCTCTACATCCACATGGGTATTGATACGTCTCCAACGTATCTATAATTTTTGATTGTTCCATGCTATTACTTATGATGTATTAACACCATAGAGAAGTATGAATCATAGAGAAGTTGGAATACAGTAGGTTTAACACCAATATAAACAAAGAATGAATTCATTGCAGTACCTTTGAGTAGTGGTTTGTTTTCTTATACTAACGGAGCTCACGAGATTTTTGTCTAAGTTTTGTGTTGTGAAGTTTTCAAGTTTTGAGTATTGCTTTGATGGACTATGGAACAAAGAGTGGCAAGAGCCTAAGCTTGGGGATTCCCAAGGCACCCCAAGGTAAAATTCAAGGACAACCAAAAGCCTGAGCTTGGGGATGCCCCGGGAAGGCATCCGCTCTTTCGTCTTCATCCATCGGTAACTATACTCGGAGCTATATTTTTATTCACCACATGATATGTGTTTTACTTGGAGCGTCTTGTATAATTTGAGTCTTTGCTTGTTAGTCTGCCACAATTATCCTTGCTGGACACACCTATTTGAGAGAGTTAAATATGGCCTAAGAATTGATAGAACACTCTATGTGCTTCACTTATATCTTTTGAGTTGAATAGTTTTTGCTCTAGTGCTTCACCTATACCTTTTAGAGCACGGTGGTGATAATATTTTGAAGAAATTGTTGATCTCTCATGCTTCACTTATATCCTTTTGAGAGTCTATTAAAACAGCATGGTAATGTGCTTTGGCTATAAAACTAGTCTTCACATGATAGACATCCAATATCAATGTAGTAAAAACATTCACACTAAGCGCATTGAATATGATGAGAAGTTGGATGCTTGATAATTGTTTTGAGATATGAGGATAGTGATATTAGAGTAATGCTAGTGCGGTTATTATGAAATTGAGAAATGCTTGTTTTAAAGTTAGTGATTCCCGTAGCATGCACGTATGGTGAACCGCTATGTGACGAAGTTAGAGCATAAGTTATTTGTAAAGTGTCAACCTTTGTGTGGAGGTCGGGGGCGCGCGATGGTTAACTCCTACCAACCTCCCCCCTAGGATCATGCGTTGATTGCTTTGTTTTGATGACTCGTAAATTTTTGCAATAAGTATATGAGTTCTTATGACTAATGTTGAGTCCATGGATTATATGGACTCTCACCCTTCCACCATTGCTAGCCTCTCTTGTACCGCGCAAATTTCGCCGGTACCATACACCCACTATATATCCTTCCTCAAAACAGCCACCATATATATTCCTCAAAACGGCAACCATACATACCTATCATGGCATTTCCATAGCCATTCCGAGATATATTGCCATGCAACTTTCCACCGTTCCGTTCATATGACACGCATCATATTGTCATATTGACATGCATGATCATGTAGTTGACATCGTATTTGTGGCAAAGCCGCCATGCATAATTTTCATACATGTCACTCTTGATTCATTGCACATCCCGGTAAACCGCCGGAGGCATTCATATAGGTCATACTTTGTTCTAGTATCGAGTTGTAATATCGAGTTGTAATTCAATGAAAGTGTGATGATCATCATTATTAGAGCATTGTCCCATGTGAGGAAAGGCTAAATCAAGAAAGCCCCTCAAAAAAAAGAGAAAGGCCAAAGAAAAAAAAAGAAAGGCCCAAAAAAAAGGGACAATTGCTACTATCTTTTTCCACACTTGTGCTTCAAAGTAGCACCATGTTCTTCATGATAGAGAGTCTCATGTTTAGTCACTTTCATATACTAGTGGGAATTTTCATTATAGAACTTGGCTTGTATATTCCAACGATGGGCTTCCTCAAATGCCCTAGGTCTTCCTGAGCAAGCAAGTTGGATGCACACCCACTTAGTTTCTTTTGTTGAGCTTTCATACATATTTAGCTCTAGTGCATCCGTTGCATGGCAATCCCTACTCACTCACATTGACATCTATTGATGGGCATCTCCATAGCCCGTTGATACGCCTAGTTGATGTGAGACTATCTCCCTCCTTTTTGTCTTCTCCGCAACCACCTCTCTATTCCACATAGTGCTATGTCCATGGCTCACGCTGATGTATTGCGTGAAAGTTGAAAGGTTTGAAAGAATAGAGTATGAAAACAAGTGCTTGGCTGAAACCGGGGTTGTGCATGATATTAATATTTTGTGTGATGAAGAGGGAGCATAGCCAGACTATATGATTTTGTAGGGATAACTTTCTTTAGCCATAGTTTTTTGAGAAGACATGATTGCTTTGTTAGTATGCTTGAAGTATTATTATTTCTTATGTCAATATAGACTTTTGTCTTGAATCTTTCAGATATGAACATTCATGCCACAATTAAGAGAATTACATTGAAAAACTATGTTGGTTAGCATTCCACATCAAAAATTCTGTTTTTTATCATTTACCTACTCGAGGACGAGCAGGAATTAAGCTTGGGAATGCTTGATACGTCTCCAACGTATCTATAATTTTTGTTTGTTCCATGCTATTACTTATGATGTTTTGGATGTTTAATGGGCTTTGTTATACACTTTTATATTATTTTTGGGACTAACCTACTAACCCAAAGGCCCAGTCCAGATTGTTGTTTTTTTTGCCTGTTTTAGGGTTTTTACAGAAAAGGAATATCAAACGGAGTCCAAACGGAATGAAACCTTCGGGAGAGATATTTTTGGAGCAAAATACGCACGGGAGACTTGAGAACCATGGAGTTGGGCTGACGTGGCGTCCACGAGGGTGGGGGGCGCCCCCCCTATAGGGCGTGCCCCCTGCCTCGTGGGCACCCCGTCTGGCCCCCGGTGCCCTCCTTCCTCCTATATATACCTACGTACCCCGAAACTATCAGAACAACAGAGAAAACCCTAGTTCCACCACCGCAACCTTCTGTTCCCATGAGATCCCATCTTGGGGTTGATACGTCTCCAACGTATCTACTTTTCCAAACCCTTTTGCCCTTGTTATGGACTCTAACATGCATGATTTGAATGGAACTAACCCGGACTGACGATGTTTTTAGCAGAACTGCCATGGTGTTGTTTTTGCGCAGAAATAAAATATTCTCGGAATGACTTGAAACTCCACGGAGATTTATTTTGGAAAATATACAAAATATCTGCAAGAAGATCCTCACCAGGAGGCCAACACCCTGTCCACGAGGGTGGGGGCGTGCCCCCTGCCCAGGGCCCGCCCCCTGCCTCGTGGGTCCCCTGGTGCTCCACCGACGTATCCCCAGATGCTATAAGTTCACTTTCGGGGAGAGAAAAATCAAGGATAAAGAATTATCACGTTTCACGAGACGACGCAGCCGCCAAGCCCAAATCTCTCTCGGGAGGGCTGATCTGGAGTCCGTTCGGGGCTCCGGAGAGTGGAGATCATCGCCATCGTCATACTCAACCTTCCTCCATCACCAATTCCATGATGCTCACCACCGTGCGTGAGTAATACCATCATAGGCTTGCTGGGAGGTGATGGGTTGGATGGGATCTATCATGTAATCGAGTTAGTTTTGTTAGGGTTTGATCCCTAGTATCCACTATGTTCTGAGATTGATGTTGCTATGACTTTGCTATGCTTAAAGCTAGTCACTAGGGCCTGAGTGCCATGATTTCAGATCTGAACCTATTATGTTTTCATGAATATATGTGTGTTCTTGATCCTATCTGGCAAGTCTATATTCACCTACTATGTGTTATAATCTGGCAACCCCGAAGTGACAATAATCGGGACCACTCCCGGTGATGACCATAGTTTGAGGATTTCATGTATTCACTATGTGGTAATGCTTTGGTCCGGTACTCTATTAAAAGGAGGCCTTAATATCCCTTAGTTTCCAATAGGACCCCGCTGCAACGGGAGGGTAGGACAAAAGATGTCATGCAAGTTCTTTTCCATAAGCACGTATGACTATATTCGGAGTACATGCCTACATTGCATTGTTGAACAGGAGCTAGTTCTGTGTCACCCTAGGTTATAACTTCTACATGATGAATTGCATCTGACATAATTTCCCATCACCGATCCAATGCCTACGAGCTTTTCGTATACTACTTGTTGCTTATTTACTTTTCCGTTGCTATTATAACAAAAACTACAAAAACACTATCGTTACTTTTATTGCCGCTACCACCACTATCATATTACTTTGCTACTAAACTATCTTGCTACATATACTAAGTTTCCAGGTGTGGTTGAATTGACAACTCAGCTGCTAATACTTAAGAGTATTCTTTGGCTCCCCTTGTCTCTAATCAATAAATTTGGGTTGAATACTTTACCCTCGAAAACTGTTGCGATCCCCTACACTAGTGGGTTATCAAGACTATTTTCTGGCGCCGTTGCTGGGGAGCTTAGCTCTATTCTTTAAGTCACTTGGGATTTATATATGTTGATCACTATGAACAATTTGAAGGACTCAAAAACCAAGATCTTACCCTCAACTACGAGGGGATGTAAGGAACTGCCATCTAGCTCTGCACTTGATTTTCCTTCTGTTATGAGTAAACTTGCGACACCTACTCCTGCTATTGAATCTGATATGTCGTATGTTCTTGATGATGCTACCTCTGCTATGTATGATGAAACTACTTCTATGCCTGATACTGTGCCACTAAGTGAATTTCTAGATGAACAAATTTCTAAGGTTAGGGAGAATACAAATATTGAAACTGATGATATTTATGAAAGTGATGACGAGTCTACTCCCAATAGATATGAATTGCATGTTGTTCCTAAGGGTTATGTTATGGATGAAGAAACCGTTATAGACTTTCTTGCTTGCAATGATAGATATGATCTTAAGAAGTTATTAGCTAAGTTGAAAGAAAAATCCTTGAACTCTAGAATGAAACATGACCCTGCTTTTGCTACTTCACCTATCTGCGGTACTGATAAGGATTATGAATTCTCTGTTGATCCTGAGTTAATTACTTTGGTTGAATCTGATCCTTTCCATGGCTATAGGTCTGAAACTATTGTGGCACATCTTACTAAGTTGAATGATATAGCCACCCTGTTTACCAATGATGAAAATATTCGCTACTACTATATCCTTAAGTTTTTTCCTTTCTCGTTAAAGGGTGATGCTAAGACATGGTTTAATTCCCTTGATCCTGGTTGTGTGCGTAGTCCCGAGGATACGATGTATTACTTCTCTTCTAAATATTTTCTTGCTCATAAGAAACAAGCTGCCTTATGGGAAATATATAACTTTGCTCAAACTAAAGAAGACAGTCTCCCACAAGCTTGGGGGAGGCTTCTCCAGTTACTTAATGATTTGCCTAATCATCCTCTTGAGATGCATGATATACTTGATGTATTTTATAATGGACTAATAGATGCTTCCAGAGACCACCTGGATAGTTGTGCTGGTTGTGTTTTCAGGGAAAGAATGGTTGAACAAGCTGAACTACTATTGAATAATATGCTGGCCAATGAAAATAATTGGACACTTCCTGAACCATCCCCTAAGCCAACTCCGAAGAAAAGAGGTGTTCTATTTCTCAATCCTGAAGATATGCAAGAGGCAAAGAAATCTATGAAAGAAAAAGGTATTAAAGCTGAAGATGTTAAGAATTTACCACCTATTGAAGAAATACATGGTCTTGACAACCCGACATAGGTAGTAAAGGTAAATTCTCTCTATAGATTTGATGAAGGTGATATTCCTCACTATAAGTCTGCTAGCCAATGCTTAGATGAGTTTGAAAATTTTATTGCGAAATAAGAAAACTTCAATACTTATGTTGGTAGACAATTACAACACAATGCTTATATGATTGAACGCTTGAGTGATTATCTTTCTAGAGCTAAAGGTGAACTGAAACTTATTAGTTTACATGCTTCTATGGTCACCACTCAAGTAGAACAAGTACTTAAGGCTCAGAATGATTTGCTCAATGAATTAAATAGTAAGAATAAGGACTATGCTGTTAGAGTTGCAACTAGAGGTGGTAAAATGACTCAGGAACCTGTGTATCCTGAAGGCCACCCTAAGAGAATTGAGCAAGATTCTCAAAGAGCTAATTTAGATGCATCTAGTTCTTCTAAGAAGAAGAAAAATGATAGGACTTTGCATGCTTCTAGTGAACCTGTAGCTGACACACCTGGGAATCCCAATGATATATCTGTTTCTGATGTTGAGACACAATCTGGTAATGAACATGAACCTAGTGATAATGTTAATGATGATCTTCATGTTGATGCTCAACCTAGCAATGATAATGATGTAGAGATTGAACCTGCCGTTGATCTTGATAACCCACAATCAAAGAATCAATGTTATGATAAGAGAGACTTTGTTGCTTGGAAGCACAGTAGGGAAAGATAACCATGGGTTCAGAAACCCATGCCTTTTCCTCCAAAACCATCCAAGAAAAAGTATGATGAGCATTTTGAGCGCTTTGGTGAAATGATTAGACCTATCTTTTTGCGTATGTGTTTGACTGATATGCTTAAAACAAATCCTTATGCTAAGTACATGAAAGATATTATTACCAATAAAAGAAAGATACCTGAAGTAGAAATCTCCACCATGCTTGCCAATTACACTTTTAAGGGTGGAATGCCTAAGAAATTAGGAGATCCAGGAGTACCTACTATACCTTGCTCCATTAAGAAAAACTATGTTAAAACTGGTTTGTGTGATCTTGGAGCCGGTGTTAGTGTTATGCCTCTCTCTTTATATCGTAGACTTGACTTGAGTAAGTTGACACCTACTGAAATATCTTTGCAAATGGCTGATAAATCAACTACTATACCTGTCGGTATTTGTGAGGATGTGCATGTTGTCGTTGCAAATGTTACTATTCTAACGGACTTTGTCATACTTGATATTCCCGAGGATGATAGTATGTCTATTATTCTTGGAAGGCCCTTTTTGAATACTGCACGGGCTGTTATTGATTGCAACAAAGGCAATGTCACTTTTCATGTCAATGGTAATGAGCATACGGTACACTTTTCGAGGAAACAACCTTAGGTCCATAGTATCAATTATATTGGAAAACTTTCAACTATTACTATTGGAGGTTTTGAATTTCCTCTTCCTACTATCAAGAAGACATATGACATCCTTATTCTTGGGGACATACATATCCCCATTGAGATAACCTAGTGTTATTCAAAAATTCTCCGGTTTCATGTTACTCGGAAAGAGTTTATTAACAAGACCTGATCAACCTTGTTAATGGATTCCTTTTGATGAGCATGGGATAGGTGAATCTATATAGCACAACCTTCTGTACCCTCCTTTTACTTTTTGTTAATTAGGATAAATAAAGCAAAAATAGTATTTTCTGTCTGTTTCCAGACCTATCCATGCAATAAAAATATATCCCGAAAATAAATGTTCTCCAAATGCCCTGAAAATAAAATATGTTTTTTTTCTAGAATATTTGAGGAAATATGGCACAAAACACACAGCGAGGGGATCCAACACCTGGCCACGAGGGTCCAGGGCGCGCCCCCCTGCATCATGGGCCCCATGTGGCCCCCTCCACTTATTCATGCACCCATGCTCTTCTGCTTCCTCCCAAAAAATCACCAACCAGCTCAAACCCGAGTTCTAGCTCATCTTGCTGCCATTTTAGATCTCCTTGCTCAAAGCACCATTCACCAAACTGTTTGGGGAGATTGTTCCTTGGTATGTGACTCCTCCATTGGTCCAATTAGTTTTTGTTCTAGTGCTCTATTTATTGCAAATTTATGCTGTTGTGGTGACTTTGTTCTTGAGCTTGCATGTCAAATTTTCTTGGTCCCAAGTAATTCTAATGCATGATATAGTCTCTAGGCACTTATATGAGTTGTTGCTAGCAATCTTGTTGAGTTTGGTTAACTTTTATTGTGAGTTACTAAAAATTTCAGAAAAAATGCATAGGAAAAACTTCCAAGGTGGTTCTTCAAGGAAGAAAGAA
Organism: Secale cereale; assembly: GCA_902687465.1. Lineage (NCBI taxonomy): Eukaryota > Viridiplantae > Streptophyta > Magnoliopsida > Poales > Poaceae > Secale > Secale cereale. The sequence goes on along the minus strand of LR738710.1, from coordinate 547,418,396 downwards.
CCAAGGCTCGCGTTCCGTGAGCCGGACGATGAACTACCGAGGGATGATGACGTACTGCCTTGTGAATGGCAGTTAGATGACTTTATGGATCAGGCTGGCATCAAGGATGAATTTTACGCATACGTGCGCAAGGCTAACCTTGAGGGCTTCATACAAGATAAGTGCCCTCAATACCGTGGCTTAACTGATAGCTTTGTGAGAAGGTTTAAATTTTCATCTTCACGTAATTCTCACACTGTACTGTTTGACATGTATGATAAGTCTTACACCATGGACTTAGAGGATTTTAATGATGCTTGTAATCTCCCTCAGTGGGGCAGTATGGGTGATCCTCGCAAGTATGAATTTAGATATTTCCTTACTAGTATCACTGTGGGGGAATCTAGAGAAATCACACAGGCTACCATAGGGAGCTTCATTTTCCTGCTATTCATTACTTTGCTCTCTTTGTCGGTAGATGCATAAACGGTAAGGATGAGGCTTGCCACATGTGTATCCCTGATCTTAGTGTTCTCAAGAGTGTTGTATTAGGTGATAAACAATATAACTTGGGAGCCATTGTTGCACGTAGGCTACATCATAATGGTTTGCAGGGAGATTTATTTGGTGGGATTTATTCCACTCGCATAGCCCGCCGTCTTGGTGTGCCTGTGCACGAGAATGAAGATCTTTTACCTACTGCTTATTTAGATTGCCATGTCATGACTAGTCACCGGTTTATAGAGTGGGATGATCAAACCCTCAAATATCGACTAATCTTTAACAAGCAGCATGCCATCCCTATTGTTCTTCCTGCCCCCACTTTGTTTAACTTTCAGGCAAAAGGGAGATACACTATAACTATGGAGGAGGCAAATGTTTATTATAACATGACAGAGGCAGCCCGCCTTCGAGCTACAGCTCAACATGCGGTGGCTGCTGCATCTCAGTACAACCCCAACTACAACTTTGGATATCCATCAGGCCAATACTGGTCGTAGACCAACTTAGGCCAAAAGCCTAAGCTTGGGGGAGTATGTGTTTCTCACCGACTTTACAATCATGTTCACACACTTATTCTAGTTGTCGGTGCTCACACTCTTTCATTGTACCATCCATGCTTAGTTTCGATTTCTTTTTCTTAGTCTTTTTCTTGTGTGCTAGAAAAACCCAGAAGAAAAATAATATTAGTTGTAGCTTCTAGCTAGTTTACTTTCTTTGCTTGTAGTAGTAGTTAAAATGAAAACCCGAAAAGATTTATTGTTCTTCTTTTGCTTGTTGGGAGCTTTCCCGTATAAATAGTTTCTTTTCTTTTCTTTGGGGGATAAGAGTAGAAGACCGTGATTAAAATTCTTAGTGGCTCTCATATGCTATATTGTTGACTTAACTTTGAGCCACATTACCTTGTCTTCTCTCTTGTATTAAATGTCTGCAGATTCCAGCTTAGTCCAATGCACGTGCACTATTATTATACACACTGTTCGGTCATGCGAGTGAAAGGCAATAAGGATGATATATGATGAACTAATTGAAATGAGAAAAGCTGGTATGAACTCGACCTCTCTTGTTTTTGTAAATATGATTGCTCATCGTTCCTGATTCAGCTTGTTATGAATGAAACATGCTTGCAATGACAATTAGAGATCATAGCTGCTTATGCCATGCTTAATTAGCTGAGAGTTTATAATGGTCTATCTTGCATGCCAACATGATATTAAAATGGTTGTGATGTGGTATGATGGGTGGTATCCTCCTTTGAATGATTTAAGTGATCTGACTTGGCACATGTTCACGCATGTAGTTGAAACAAATCAACATAGCCTTCACGATATTTATGTTCATGGTGATTTATATCTTACTCATGCTTGCATTCATTGTTGATTAATTTTAATGCATGTTCATGACCGTTGTTGCTCTCTAGCTGGTCGCTTCCCAGTCTCTTTCTAGCCTTCACCTGTACTAAGCGGGAATACTGCTTGTGCATCCACTTCCATAAACCCCAAAATTGTTCCATATGAGTTCACCATACCTTCCTATATGCGGTATTTACCTGCCATTCCAAGTAAATTTGTATGTGCCAAACTCTAAACCTTCAAATGAAATTCTCTTTTGTATGCTCGAACAGCTCATGTATCAACTAGGGCTGTCTATATCTTCCATGCTAGGTGGGTTATTCTCACGATGAGTGGACTCCACTCATCATTCATGAGAAAATGACTGGTAATCGGGATGCCCAGTCTCATGCTCAAAATCATAATAATTAAACAAAACTCCCCCATGGCTGTTGCTGGTTTGGACGGTACCTGTTGTTTCGGGCTAGCCGTGGAGTGTGCTTGTTGGTGATTGGGGGAGTATAAACTTTACCATTCTGTTTGGGAACCACCTATAATGTGGGTAGCATGGGAGATATCGAGATTCCTGGTTGTTATGTTGACAATGAAAGTATACCGCTCAAAATGTTATTCATCTCTATTTAAAAATTGAGCTCTAGCACCTCTACAAATCCCTTCTTCCCTCTGCGAAGGGCCTGTCTATTTACTTTTATGCAGAGTCATCATCCTCTTATCAAAGAGCACCAGTAGGAGAGCACCTTTGTCGTTGCATGTATTACTATTAATTTGCATTGAGTATGATCATGACTGGATCTATTTTACCATGAATTACAATGTCTAGTCAGTCCTTGATCTTTAATGGTGCTTTGCATTTATGTTTTGTGGTCTCAGAAAGGGCTAGCGAGATACCATCTTGTTAAATCATATCATGATTGTTTTGAGAAACTGTTGTCATCCGAGGTTTATTATTATTGCTCGCTAGTTGATTATGCCATTGATGTGAGTAGTCTTGAGACCTGAAAGTTATTGTGAATGTGGTTAGTTCATGATCTTGTTGAAAACCTGAATGCTGGCTTACATATTTACAACAACAAGAGCAAACAGAGTTTGTCAAAGTTTTTCTTTACCACTTTCAGTTTATCAACTGAATTCCTTGAGGACAAGCAAAGGTTTAAGCTTGGGGGAGTTGATACGTCCCCAATGTATCTACTTTTCCAAACCCTTTTTCCCTTGTTATGGACTCTAACTTGCATGATTTGAATTGAACTAACCCGTATTTACGCAGTTTTCAGCAGAACTGCCATGGTGTAGTTTTTGTGCAGAAATAAAAAGTTCTCAGAATGACCTGAAACTCCACGGAGATTTATTTTGGAAAATATAAAAAATATGTGCAAGAAGATCCTCACCAGGGGCCCCACACCCTGTCCACGAGGGTGGGGGTGCGCCCCCTGCCTCGTGGGCCCTCTGGTGCTCCACCGACGTATCCCCAGATCCTATAAGTTCACTTTCGGGAAGAAAAAATCAAGGAGAAAGAATTATCGCGTTTCACGAGATGGAGCCTCCGCCAAGCCGTAATCTCTCTCGGGAGGGCTGATCTAGAGTCCGTTCGGGGCTCCGGAGAGTGGAGATCGTCGCCATCGTCATCATCAACCTTCCTCCATCACCAATTCCATGATGCTCACCGCCGTGCGTGAGTAATTCCATCATAGGCTTGCCGGACGATGATGGGTTGGATGGGATCTATCATGTAATCGAGTTAGTTTTGTTAGGGTTTGATCCCTAGTATCCACTATGTTCTGAAATTGATGTTGCTATGACTTTGCTATGATTAATGCTTGTCACTAGGGCCCGAGTGCCATGATTTCAGATCTAAACCTATTATGTTTTCATGAATATATGTGTGTTCTTGATCCTATCTTGCAAGTCTATAGTCACCTACTATGTGTTATGATCCGGCAACCCCGAAGGGACAATAATCGGGACCACTCCCGGTGATGACCATAGTTTGAGGAGTTCATGTATTCACTATGTGTTAATGCTTTGGTCCGGTACTCTATTAAAAGGAGGTCTTAATATCCCTTAGTTTCCAATAGGACCCCGCTGCCACAGGAGGGTAGGACAAAAGATGTCATGCAAGTTCTTTTCCATAAGCACGTATGACTATATTCGGAATACATGCCTACATTGCATTGATGAATTGGAGCTAGTTCTGTGTCACCCTAGGTTATAACTTCTACATGATGAATTGCATCCGACATAATTTCCCATCACTGATCCAATGCCTACGAGCTTTTCCTATACTGCTTGTTGCTTATTTACTTTTCCGTTGCTACTATTACAAAAACTACAAAAACACTATCGTTACTTTTATTGCCGCTACCGCCACTATCATATTACTTTGCTACTAAACTATCTTGCTGCAGATACTAAGTTTCCAAGTGTGGTTGAGTTGACAACTCAGCTGCTAATACTTAAGAATATTCTTTGGCTCCCCTTGTGTCGAATCAATAAATTTGGGTTGAATACTTTACCCTCGAAATCTATTGCGATCCCCTACACTTGTGGGTTATCAGGGGCCTGTTCTGGAGCTCCACCGGAGGGGGGATCTACCACGGAGTGCTTCTACTTCATCATCATCGCCTCACCATGAGTTGTGAGTAGTTTACCACATACCTTCGGGTCCATAGCTAGTATCTAGATGGCTTCTTCTCTCTCTTTGGATCTCAATACCAAGTTCTCCTCGGTCTTCGAGGAGATCTATTCGATGTAATCTCTTTTTGCGGTGTGTTTGTCGAGATACGATGAATTGTGGGTTTGTGATCATGATTATCTATGAGAAATATTTGGTTTTTTTTGAACTCTTTATGTATGATTATAATATCCTTGCAAGTCTCTTCGAATTATTGGTTTGGTTTGGCCTACAAGATCTATAGTTTTTGCAATTGGAGAAGTGCTTGGCTTTGGGTTCAATCTTGCGGTGTCCTTTCCCAGTGACAGTAGGGGCAGCAAGGCATGTATTGTATTGTTGCCATCGAGGATAAAAAGATGGGGTTTATATCACTATGTTTGAGTTTATCCCTCTTCATCATGTCATCTTGCTTAAGGCGTTACCGTGTTCTTATGAACTTAATACTCTAGATGCATGCTGGATAGCGGTCGATGTGTGGAGTAATAGTAGTAGATGCAGAATTGTTTCGGTCTACTTGTCTCGGACGTGATTTCTATATATAATGATCATGCCTAGATAGTCTCATAATTATTCGCTTTTCTATCAATTGCTCGACAGTAATTTGTTTACCCGTCGTAGAATATCGCTATCATGAGAGAAGCCACTAGAGAAAACTATGCCCCCCGGGTCTATTCTCAACATATCAATCTACAATCTACTTTACTTTTCCGCTTTTACTTTCTGTTCTTATATCCAAAAATACCAAAAATATCAAACTACCATCTCTATCAGATCTCACTTTCGTAAGTGACCGTAAAGGGATGGACAACCCCTTATCGCGTTGGCTGCGAAGTTCTTATTTGTTTGTGCAGGTGCGAAGGACTCGCGCGTGGTCTCCTACTGGATTGATACCTTGGTTCTAAAAAACCGAGGGAAATACTTACACTACTGTGCTGCATCTCCCTTTCCTCTTCGAGGGAATACAACGCAAGCTCGAGAAGTAGCAGGTATATATATCTAGACCTAGCTCCAACATATTGTGCTTGCCAAAGGATAAAAGTAAAAAAGGAAAGGTGATGATCACCATGACTCTTTTATGAGGATAGGAGATAAAAGTAAAAGATAGGCCCTTCACAGAGGGAAGCGGAGGTTGTCATGCGCTTTTATGGTTGGATGCACAAAATCTTAATGCAAAAGAACGTCACTTTATATTGCCACTTGTGATAATGGACCTTTATTATGCAGCCTGTCGCTTTTATTTCTTCCACATCACAAGCTCGTATAAAGCTTATTTTCTTCACACTAATAGATCATCATATTTAGAGAGCAATTTGTATTGCTTGCACCGACGACAACTTGAAGGATCTTACTCAATCCATAGGTAGGTATGGTGGACTCTCATGACAAAACTGGGTTTAAGGGATGTTGGAAGCACAAGTAGTATCTTTACTTGATGCAAAGAATTTTGTCTAGCATGAGAGGGAAGGAAAGCTCAACATGTTGGAGGATCTATAACAATATAACTTCTTTTAGGATGTAAGAAGACATAACCCATTACGTTGTCTTCCTTGTCCAACTTCAACTTTTTGGCATGTCATATTTTAATGAGTGCTCACAATTGCAAAAGATGTCCAAGATAGTATATTTATATGTGAAGCCTCTCTTTCTTCATTACTTCCTATTAATTGCAACAATGATCAAAATTATGTTTGTCAACCCTCAACAACTTTTAATTTCTATACTCTTTATATGTGAGATCATTGCTTCACATAAGATCAATCATATGATCTTTGTTTATTTCTTTTTATTCCTTTCTTTTCTTTATTCCCTCAAGTTCATAGCAACATAGCAAATCCCTCTCTCAAAACTATTCTTTATTATATAACTCGAGGACTCGATTACATAGATAGAGATCAAAGCTAAATCATACTAAAAACTTTATTCTACTAGATTAAGATGTGACCAAAAGGATCAAACTAAGAAAAACGGTAAAGATAAAGGTGTCATAGTGATAGGATACCTGGGCACCTTCCCCAAACTTGGCAGTTGCCAAGGGGAGTGCCCATACCCATGTATTTAAGATTGTTTCTTCGGAGATGGTGACGAAGGAGTTGGCTTGATTATGCTATCTTTCAGATCCTACAATTCTCGGCGTACACGTTGAAGCATAGCTGAGTTCTTCTGGATCTCTTCTAGAAGTTGCTTATTGTCTGGCCCCCATGAGCTTTTTCCTGCATCGCTTTCACTTGGACGGGATATGTCCCAATTCCAGGGTATATGCGTGCGAGGTGTATTTTCCAATCCATAGTTATGAATTAGATTATGAAAATTGTTCTGATGTAACATGTGTAAGGGCCTCTTGGGAGGAACCCCTCCAGCTTGATGGGGGTTTGGAATAGTGGAGATGCCAGCCAGAGTGCCTCTCTTCGAGGCCGGAGAGGTGGCTTCGAGTGGACCCCCTTGATCTTCCTCCATCATGGCCACTTCGGTCTCCTCCCTCCTGAGTTCCATCTGCATGAACCAAGCATCGTTGCCCACATTGTTGGAGGAGGGAGAAGACATGATGCCTGGCCTTGAAAACTCTGTCAGAAAACAGCTCAAAAAGAACATGGAAGATTTTGTCGTGGTACTGGAGTCAAAACCTTCGATAGATTATATAATGAATTTTTACCGACAAAAATATGTAACGTGCAAGAAAAAGGAGTCCAGGAGGTACACGAGGTGGCCACAAGGTAGGGGGCGCGCCCTCCACCCTTGTGGTGGCCTCGTGTCCCTTCCGGACTACTTTTAATTTCCCTAATTTTTTAAATATTCCAAAACGGAGAAAACTTGTTGTTTGGAATGTTTTCGAGTATGTTTACTTACCGTACTCCATACCTATTCCTTTTCAGAGTCTGAAACATTCTGGAAGGTGTCCCTTATGTATTCCTTCGGTGTCACGGTGTCAATTATATTGGTCCCAACATTTATGGGATGCCTGAGATATAGTGTTTGATTCTTTGACTGTTTACCACCTTCGAATTTGTTCCTTCGGCGTTGTTGATTTTGATGGCATCGGAATGATAGACCTCCTCGATAATGTAAGGATCTTCCCATTTAGAGAGAAGTTTTCCTGCAAAAAATCATAAACGAGAGTTGTATAGAAAGACATGATCACCTACATTAAATTTCCGTTTTGTATCCTTTGTCATGCCATCTTTTAACTTTCTCTTTAAACAGCTTGGCATTCTCATAGGCTTGGGTTCTCCATTCATCAAGTGAGCTAATGTCAAATAACCTCTTCTCACCAGCAAGTTTGAAGTGATAATTGAGTTCTTTAATTGCCCAATATGCCTTATGTTCTAATTCAAGAGGTAAGTGACATGCTTTTCCATAAACCATTTTATACAGAGACATACCCATAGGGTTTTTATAAGCAGTTCTATAAGCCCATAATGCACCATCAAGTTTCTTAGACCAATTCTTTCTAGATCTATTAACAGTCTTTTGCAAAATCAATTTAATCTCTCTATTGCTTAATTCTACTTGACCACTAGACTGAGGATGATATGGAGATGCAATTATATGGTTAACATTATATTTAGCAAGCATCTTACGGAAATCACCATGAATAAAATGTGAACCACCATCAGTCATTAAATATCTAAGGACTCCAAACCTCAAAAAAATAACTTCTCTAAGCATCTTAATAGAGGTGTTATGATCAGCACTACTAGTTGGAATAGCTTCTACCCACTTAGTAACGTAATCAACAGCAACTAAAATATGTGTATACCCATTAGAGGAAGGAAAAGGTCCCATATAATCAAAACCCCAAACATCAAATGGTTCAATAACAAGTGAATAATTCATAGGCAATTCCTGACATCTACTAATATTACCAATTCTCTCACATCCATCACAAGACAAGACAAACTTACGGGCATCTTTGAAAAGTGTAGGCCAATAAAAAAAGATTGCAATACCTTGTGTGCAGTTCTATCTCCAGCATGGTATCCTCCATAGGCTTCGGAGTGACACTTGCATAGGATCTATTGCTGTTCATTCTCAGGTACACAACGTCTAATAACACCATCTACTCCTTCTTTATAAAGGTGTGGGTCATCACAAAAGTAATGTCTTAAATCATAGAAAAACTTTTTCTTTTGTTGGTATGTGAAGCTAGGTGGTATAAATTTAGCACGAATATAATTAGCATACCATGGAGCACTAGGAGAAGCATTTATGACAACTAATTGTTCATCAGGAAAGCTATCATCAATGGGTAGTGGGCCATCAAGAACATTTTCTAACCTAGACATGTTATCTCCAATGGGGTTCTCAGCTCCTTTCCTATCAATAATATGCAAATCAAATTCTTGTAGCAAGAGAACCCATCTAATAAGTCTAGGTTTAGCATCTTTCTTTTCCATAAGATATTTAATAGCAGCATGGTCGGTGTGAACAGTTACTTTGTAATCAACAATATGAGATCTGAACTTATCACAAGCAAAAACAACTGCTAAGAATTCTTTTTCAGTAGTAGCATAATTTCTCTGGACACAGTCTATTGTTTTACTAGCATAATGAATAACATTCAATTTTTTATCAACTCTTTGTCCTAGAACAACACCTACAACATAATCACTCGCATCAGAGATAATTTCAAAGGGTAAATTCCAATTAGGTGGTTGAACAATAGGTGCAGAAATCAAGGCTTTCTTAAGTATTTCAAATGCTTCTACACAATCATCATCAAAAACAAAGGGAACATCTTTTTGCAAGAGATTAGTGAGAGGCCTAGGAATTTTAGAAAAGCCTTTAATAAACCTTCTATAGAAACCAGCATGGCCAAGAAAACTTCTTATACCTTTGATATCTTTAGGACACGACATCTTTTCAATAGCATCTACTTTAGCTTTATCAACTTCAATACCTCTTTCAGAAATCTTATGCCCCAAGACAATACCTTCATTAACCATAAAGTGGCACTTCTCCCAATTCAAGACAAGATTAGTTTCTTCACATCTCTGCAAAACTCGATCAAGGTTGCTTAAGCAATCATCAAAAGAAGTTCCGTAAATGGAGAAATCATCCATGAAAACCTCAACAATATTTTCAGAAAAATCAGAGAATATAGCAGTCATACGTCTTTAAAAGGTAGAAGGTGCATTGCATAAACCAAAAGGCATACGTCTATAAGCATACCGAAATGGCAAGTAAAAGTGGTATTTCCTTGATCCTCTTTTGACACAGACATTTGAGAGAAACCAGAATAACCATCTAGAAAGCAAAAATTTGTATGTTTGGATAGTCTTTATAACATTTGATCAAGAAAAGGTAGAGGGTAATGATCTTTCTTATTAGCTTTATTCAATTTGCCAAAATATATTACCATTCTATAACCTGTAACAATTCTTTGTGGGATCAATTCATCTTTATCATTAGGAACAACAGTAATGACTCCCTTCCTGGGGACACAATGGAGAGGACTTACCCACTGACTATCAGCAATAGGATAAATAATACATGCCTCCAGAAGCTTTAGTATTTCATTTCTTGCCACTTCCTTCATCCTAGGATTTAATCATCATTGGTGATCAACAACTGGCTTAGTATCTCATTCCAACTTAATTTTGTGTTGGCATAAAGTGGGACTAATGCCCTTAAGATCATCAAGAGTATATCCAATAGCAGCACGGTGCTTCTTCAGAGTTTTCAATAGTCTCCTTTCTTCTTGCTCTCAAAGGTTAGCACTAATAATAACAGGATATATCTTCTTTTTATCAAGATAAGCATATTTGAAAGTGTCAGGTAATGGTGTAAGCTCAAACACAGGATCACCCTTAGGTGGAGGAGGATCACCTAAGATTTCAACAGGCAAATTATTTTTTAGAATAGGTCCTTGTTTAAAGAATATTTCATCTATTTTCCTTCTTTCATTCATAAACATATCATTCTCATGTTCTAGCACATATTGTTCTAGAGGTTCAGTAGGAGGCACAACAATAGAAACAAGACCAATGATTTCATCCTTACTAGGAAATTCTTTATCACAGGGTTGTCTACGGAATTTAGAGAAATTACAATCATGAGACATGTCCCCTAAACCAATAGTAATAATGTCTTTCTCGCAATCTATTCTAGCATTAATAGTGTTCAAGGAAGGTTTGCCAAAAATAATGGGACAAAAATCATCTTGTGGGGAGCCAAGAACAAGAAAATCAGTAGGATATTTTATTTTCCCACACAAGACTTCAACATCTCTAACAATCCCAATTGGTGATATAGTATCTCTATTAGCAAGCTTAATAGTAACATCAATTTCTTCTAACTCAGCAGGTGCAATTTCATTCATAGTTTCTTCATGTAAGGTAAAAGGAATTGCACTCACACTAGCACCCACATCACATAAACCATGATAACAGTGATCTCCTATTTTAACAGAAACAACAAGCACCAACAATAGGTCTATGTTTATCTTTAGTATCGGGTTTGGCAATTCTAGCAGCTTCATCACAGAAATAAATAACATGCCCATCAACATTATCAGCCAAGACATCTTTAACCATAGCAATATTAGGTTCAACTTTGAATTGTTCAGGTGGTCTAGGTGCTCTAATATTACTTTTATTAACCACAGTTGAAGCTTTAGCATGATCCTTTATTCTAACAGGGAAAAGTGTTTTCTCAATATAAGCAGTAGGAAAAACAGGATCAACATTATAAGTGATAGTCTCTTCTTCAACTTTAATTGGTTCAACTACTTTAACTTCAATGGGAGGATTATATTTAAAACACTTCTCCTTAGGGAGATCAACAAGAGTAGCAAAGGATTCACAGAAAGAAGCTACTATCTCAGAGTCAAGTCCACATTTAGTGCTAAATGCATGAAAAACATCGGTATCCATAAAAGATTTAACACAATCAAACTTAAGGCTTATACCTGACTCATTACCTTTGTCGAGATCCCAATCTTCAGAGTTGCATTTAATTCGTTCCAATAAATCCCATTTAGTATTATTCATATAAGAGCTAGCACAAGAAGTATCGAGCATGGATCGATCATTATGAGAAAGTTGAGCATAAAAATTCTGAATAATAATTTCTCTTGGGAGCTCATGATTGGGGCATGAATATAACATTGACTTAAGAATCCCCCAATCTTGAGCGATACTTTCTCCTTCATGAGGAAAAAAAATTATATATATAATTCCGATCACGATGAACTAGATGCATAGGATAAAACTTCTCATGAAATTCCAATTTCAATCGGTTGTAGTTCCATGATCCAATATCATCACATAGCCTATACCATGTCAATGCCTCTCCCTTCAAAGATAAAGGGAAGACCTTCTTCTTGACAAAATCCTCGGGTATACCTGCAAGCTTAAATAATCCACAAACTTCACCCACATATATTAGGTGTAAATCGGGATGCAATGTTCCATCTCCTGCATAAGGATTAGCTAGTAATTTCTCTACCATACCCAAAGGAACTTCAAAGTAAATATTTTTAGTAGGTGCAGTAGGTTGAGGAGAAACTCGTTGTTCTTCCGGTCGGGGTGAAGATACCCCTAACAAACCCCTCAAAGGATTATTTTCCATAGTAACAAGTGACAGTAAATTTCAGCACACTATATAAAGGTTTCCTTACCAAATTCCACTTACCAAAGGCACTTCACTCCCCGGCAACAACGCCAGAAAACAGTCTTGATGAACCACAAGTGTGGGGGATCTATCATAGTCCTTTCAATAAGTAAGAGTGTCGACCCCAACGAGGAGCAGAAGGAAATGACAAGCGATTTTCACCAAGGTTTTCTCTGCAAGCACTGAAATTATCGGTAATAGATAGTTGTGGGATAGTATAATTCGTAATGGGTAACAAGTAACAGAAGTAAACAAGGTGCAACAAGGTGGCCCAATCCTTTTTGTAGAAAATGACAAGCCTGGACGTACTCTTATATAAAGCAAAGTGCTCCCGAGGACACATGGGAATTACTGTGAAGCTAGTTTTCATTATGCTCATATGATTCGCGTTCGGTACTTTGATAATTTGATATGTGGGTGGACCGGAGCTTGGGTGTTGTCCTTCCTTGGACAAGCCTCTCACTTATGATTAACCACTCTTGCAAGCATCCGCAACTACGAAAGAAGTATTAAGATAAATCTAACCATAGCATGAAACATTGGGATCCAAATCAGCCCCTTACGAAGCAACGCATAAACTAGCGTTTAAGCTTCTGTCACTCTAGCAACCCATCATATACTTATTACTTCCCAATGCCTTCCCCTAGGCCCAAATAATAGTGAAGTGTCATGTAGTCGGCGTTCACATAACACCACTAGGGGAAAGACAACATACATCTCATCAAAATATCCAACTAATACCAAATTCACATGATTACTTATAACAAGACTTCTCTCATGCCCTCATGAACAAAAGTAACTTCTCACAAAGCATGTTCATGTTCATGATCAGAGGGGTATTGAATAGCATTAAGAATATGAACATATGATCTTCCACCGAATAAACCGACTAGCATCAACTACAAGGAGTAATAAACACTACTAGCAACCCACAGGTATCAATCTGAGGTTTTGAGACAAAGATCGGATACAAGAGATGAACTAGGGTTTGAGAGGAGATAGTGCTGGTGAAGATGTTGATGGAGATTGACCTCCTCTAGATGAGAGGATCGTTGGTGATGAAGATGGCTTCAATTTCCCCCTCGCAGAGGGAAGTATCCTCAGCAGAACAGCCCTGCCGGAGCTCTAGATTGGTTTCGCCCAGGTTCCGCCTCGAGATGGTGGCGCTTCATCCCGAAAACCTCCTTCTGATTTTTTCCAGGTCAAAACACGTTGATATAGCAGAATATGGGAGTCAGAGGCCTGTCATGGGGCCCACAAGGTAGGGGCGCGCCCAGGGGGTAGGGCGCGCCGCCACCCTTGTGGCTGGACTGTGGCCCTCCTCTGGTGCTTCTTTCGCCCAATATTTTTTATATATTCCAAAAATATTCTCCATGAAGTTTGAGGACTTTTGGAGTTGCGTAGAATAGGTATCACAATTTTCTTCTTTTTGAGTCCAGAATTCCAGCTGCCGGCATTCTCCCTCTTTATGTAAACCTTGTAATATAAGAGAGAAAAGGCATAAGTATTGTGATATAATGTGTAGTAACAACCCATAATGCTAAATATCAACATAAAAGCATGATGCAAAATGGACGTATCATTGCCTCTCCCACACCTTGTCCGAGTCGTGTCGGTGGGGTGTGGATCACTGGATCGGGGTAACCTCTTGGCCAACGGTGGTGGCCACGTCGGTGATGGTGCTCCGTTTGTCGCTCCCCTTCCCGAAGGCAACTATGAGGTCTATCTTCCTCCCCTCCTTCCCCTGCTCATGGGTTTAAATCCACAACCCTTGGTTGGGCGGCAGTGGCACTTCCGCACCTCCACCTTCTTGAAGGTGTCGCCTTAGGTTTGTGAGAAGGAGGGTGGTCTGTAGTAATTTTTTGGTGTTCCTATTGGCGGCGGCTCCTTCTAGCGGGGACTCCCCATCGTGGAGGATTGGTGCTCTCCTCAAGACGCTTCACTTCCTTCTCTGTGCGGCCCGGTTTTTCCAGTGGGTTGGCCCCCTCGGCCTGGGCAATAGGGGATACTAGTCCCCTCTACAACAAACGGGTCGCGTTGATGGAAGTGTGTCCTTGGTCTTGGCATCGCTTGGCCCTCCTGGTGGCTTCGTTGCCCATTTCTCGTCATGTCTTCATGAGTGCTCTCATCCTTTGGCTAGAGTTAGCGTCTTGGTATAGTACTCCCCTCTTTTTCCTCCCGCGTCGCTCCCATGGGCGACGGGGCGGAACCCGCCGCTGCGCCCCAAGTATTCCCTGAGCCCTCCCTTCTCCCCTATTTCCGCCATAGGATGTGGTCGGACGAAGCCCTACCGTCGTCGGCAGTGGCGGGTCTGTAGGGAAATGTTGCATGGCAAAAAAAATCTACGCACATGCAATGATCTATCTACGGAGATGCATAGCAACGAGGGGTAGAGTGTATCTACGTATCCTCGTAGACTGTAAGTGGAAGGGTTTCACAATGCGGTTAATGAAATTGAACTACTTCACGACCGATCAAGTACCGAACTCACAGAACCTTCACGTTTTGCACACATTCAGCTCGGTGACGTCCCTCGTCTTCTTGATCCAGCAAGACGTCGAGGTAGTAGATGAGTTTCGTCAGCACGATGGCGTTGTGATGGTGATGGCAATGTGATCTCTCCAGGGCTTCGCCTAAGCACTACAAAAATATGACCGGGGTTGTAAATTGTGGAGGGGGGCGCCGCACACGGCTAACAATTGATGTTGTATTGTGCTAGGCGCCCCCTCCTAACACCCCTTAAGACCTTATTCTCCTAACAAAAAGCTTATTCTCCTAACAACCCTCCCCCACCCCTACAGAGCTTCTAGCGCGGGAGCGCCCCCCGACGCCGGCGTCCTCCCCGACCCCTCCCCGCCTTCTAGCGCGGGAGCGCCCCCGACGCCAGCGTCCTCCCCGACCGCTCCCTGCCTCCTAGCGCGGGACCGCCCCGGTGGCGGGCATCCTCCCCCACCCCTCCCCGCCTCCTAGCGCGCCAACTCCCCGGCGGCCGGCGGCGACACCCACCCTTCCCCGCCTTCTTCCGCGCCACCGCCCCGACGGCCGGCGGCCACCCCCCACCCCTCCCCGCCTTCTTCCCCGCCAAGCACCACGGAGAGCGAGCCAAACGGCCGGCAATGCAGTCCGCCGGCGACGATATTTCCGCGGCGGCGTTTAGGAAGTGACGGCGCACCTCACCTTCGCCCCAAGACCATCGGGGGGATCCGCCGCTGAAGCATCCTGCCTCAGTCATGCATGACAGGCGGAAGCGAACTGCAAAGATGACTACTCCATCGCATTCGTCGTGGATGCGAACTGCAGTACACAATCTGAGAAGAAGCACTAGGAAAAGGGCGTAGATCAACACATATGCAGTTTTACATTTTAAAAAACATATTAACTTGTAATATGTTTGATAAAATGCAGTTCTCTTCTATACGAAAAAGAAAATAAGATCTCAGAATGCGGTTCTCTTCTGTATAAGAACTCTGAGATCGGAATGTCATTTGGAGAATGCAGTTCTCTTCGTCGTATAGAACCTGACATGACCATGAATCAATACAGAATGCAGTTAGAAGACAAAAAAATGTAGAGTCAGACCAGGATTCGCGTACACTGCAGTGCGTGCGTCATGTTTAAAGGCTTGCACTGCAGTACGCTTCGAGTACACAATGCAGTGCGCTTAGTGCAAAAAAATGTGAAAACAAAAACTTGGCTGCGGTGCGGATGAAATTTGAAACTCGACGACAAACACGTTGAATTCGTCTTTGCAGTCCCATGTGATAAGGTGAGATGCATTGCGGATGCATATATTTAAAAAAAAACTTGGCTGCTAATCATATGAGATAACGCAGTGCGCTGCGAACATGTTACAACTCACAAGGAGGAGTTGGCTGAAAGCTCCATTATGCACATATTTGACATTGTCACCATCTGCCACCAAAAAAAAACACACAAAAACTAACTAGACCGATATATACAAAAGCACACAGCATGGTGTTTACAGCTTTGGACATCGAGAACTACACACAGCGACCATACATTACTGTTTACATAAAGTTCTGGAGCACACACGAAAAAGACATCAACACACATACAAAAAAGATCTGCTATCATTTATGCCTCATCCTGCTCCTTCGAATCCAGTCTTGGAGAGAAGCCAAGAGAAATGCAGAGATTTCTTAGATCCTCCGGGAACTCGGTGACAACGACCATGTTTTCTGGGTGGAACAGAATCTGGAACAAAAACTCAGCCTTCCAATCCTGAATAACAGCTTCCTGCGATGAAGAAAAAAATAAAATAAACAAATATACAACATCATCTACGAAAAAAGAAACTGACGAAAAAAATATCAAGGAATGAGGAGATATTGCTGAGTTAAAAAGAAGATACTTACACTACGCTTTCCGAATTTCACAACAAAGGTTTTGCCGTCGTAATACTGAGCCATCTTTAGAACATAAAAGCCGCACTCGTTGGGGCCCTGCTCAGGAGTGCCCAAATAGCTAGCTTTTTTTGAAACACCCACCCAGTCTACCGACTCCTTTCTCTTGTACTCTTTTTCTCCATAAACCCTCTTCAACATGCAGTCATCCTGATCATCTGGTGGAAAATAAAAAAAAAATACACATCACAACAAAAATTGTTCAACACGCCCACGCATGAAAAAAAAACAAGAAATGTGAAAAAAGGAAATTTTTTACCATTTTAGTGCGGTCGCTGTGGTATTCAGACTTATGCCACCGCGTCGTTTGATCAACGGTCCGCTGTACCTCCTAGTGTCATGAATGTCAAGGGTCTCGCGGTGCCTATTCATCGTGTATAGCGAATAATGCTGGTCTTTCAACCGTGGTAACAGAATCTGATTTTGTTTCATCAAATTTGTTATGGAATCGATCAGTGAAAAGGGATTACTGTAAAAAATTGGGAGAGAAAATAAATACAAAAAGGCTGAACAAAAGCAAATCTGATAACTTACTAATTTGCAATCAAGAAGGTTCTCGTCATCACGGACATAAAGTTCGAACTGTTGTGCTGCATCTTCGACGTTAAACTTGCTGTGTACAAAAGGCAACACAACATTTCCATCTGCATCTCTATCCGCGTGATCATTCATTTGAAGCACATACTGCGTGTGGGTAATTCACAAAAGAAAGTTAATGCAGTTCACCTTAAAAATATGTTCGCTCCGACGCTTAATAAAAAAACGGATCACGCTTCTCTAAAAAATAGTATGCAGTTAACAAATTCTCACCATAATTTGTTTTGTTTTAAGATGCATCGGTTAAGACACACACAAAAAAATGTATGCAGTTCAGTACATTCTAAAAACAAATTATTATACACTATTTACTGCAGTTCACTAGAGCAGAAAAAAATAAGAAAAAAAAGAGAAATACCGTGATAAACAAAGGGGACAGCAGAACGCGTTCGCCAGATCGATAAACCACATTCATACTCTCGTCATTCTTCCAGAACCTGATGATATGATCCATCAATTCCGAGTCCATGAAACCACCTTTGGTGAAAGTTAAGAACATGTAGTCCACAGACACGGTGTAGAGTTCGATAGGATTCCTGTGCAGGAAAAGCGCGGACCTGCACAAAAGAAACGGCAAAAGGTTGGGGGGTTAGTAGCACAAAAGCAAAAACACAGAAAAGAACATTACACACATTAAAAATCAAAAAAATAAATAAAAAACTAACGAAAAAAGAACTGACTCGCTGTATTTCTGCCTGAATTGTGTGCTCGTGATGAGTTGCAAGACTTTCCTCATCTCCACAAGATGGCTGAATCTCGCAGGATTCAACTTCTCTATAGGAGATCGAAACTTTGATGGCTTCTGCACAGGCTTCCTGTTTGATAGAATTAGTGCCTCGCTGTCCGTCGGGCGTTCCACAGCTGCGCTCCTGGTCCTCCTAGGCACTGGTGGTGGCCTCTCAAAATCATCATCGCTATCTTCAGCATTCGGAGGGCTCGCAGCTTTCTTCCCATGCTTGACATTGACAGGAGATTTCTCAAGAGCTTTTTCATTCGAAGTGCCGGCGTCACTCCTCAACATCTTACACACAGGTTCTTTCACGACCTTGACGCAGTTTTGATGATGTAGTATGTTAACTATGATCCCAGAACCGTAGTTTCTATCTATCAAATATATGCAGTTCTCAGTAGTCTGTTTTCAGTATGTATATTGCTTCAAAACTGCTGCTGTAGCTAGGATACACATAAAAAACAAAACTACCAGAGCAGTTCACATAGAGAATTCTTTCACAAAACTGCTCCTGTTAAGAAGGTTGATGCAGCGCTCTTTTATTAAAAAAACTCTAGTTCCGTATGTGGGTTAAAAAAAGGAAAAGCTCGGTGGGGGTTTCCAGAATGCATGTTCTTCAACTACTGCTGCACATGAAAAACTATAAATAAAAAGAGCAGTTCACTTATACTCAGAATTCTCATAAAGAAAATACACTAGAAGCAAAGCAAAAAAGCAGTCCGCCGCGCTTGACCAATCAAAAAAACTTATCAAACTAGTCCCCCCACAGAACCGTGGCTGTAATGCAGTTCATACATGCTCGCATTGCATCTTAATGCAGTTCGCCGCACTACAAAAAATTCAACGCGCATTTGCATATTACTGCAGTCCACCGCTCTTGACCACGATTCACAGACGAAAAATACAGCCTGCAATGCAGTTCTAACAACTATATAATGCAAAAAAAACTCAAAGAACATCTTTGAGAAACGACCAGAGCCAGTCGCGCCGCAAAAAAACGTGGACAAAAAACTTAAAATTCTTCCAAAATAACAACTTAATCCGCTCCAATTCATACGGATAGATCAAAAGCAGCCCGTAATTGCCGAAAACAACAGAATATTACATACAAAACGCAACAATTTCGATCCGCACGGGGAAGAACAAAGAACAGAGAACAGAGAAAAGCGGACGAACGGACGCAGATCCGCCAAATCCAAGGATTTCCGTCGTTTTCTCGCAGAATTCAGTGCTTAACCACATATTAAATCAGCTCACGCACGAATAAACCAGTAGAAATCAGTCAAACTAGCCAGAAACGATGCTAAATGAATGTTTCCTGCTGCACCTCTATGTGGTGCACAGCAGAAGAAGGAAGTAGTGCGCATAGCTTTCGAATGCAATTTTGTAATGCAGTTCGGAACTGTTATGAGAATATTATTCTCATAACGTTATGAGAATAGACCGGCTGTATATACATATATATATATATATATATATATATATATATATATATATATATGTATATATATATATATATGTATGTATATATATATTAGTGGGCGAGAGGGAGCAGCCAGGAGGGCGCTCAAGTAGGCCAAATCCTACTTGGGGTCCTTCCCCAAGTGGCGCCCCTTTCCTTAATTGTCGGAGAAGAAAGGAAAGGGGAGAAGAGAGAAGGAAGGGGAGGACGAATCCTTCCCCCTTTCCTTTCTCCACTTGGGCGACTGCCATCACTACAAAAAAAATACACTTCCGTGATGATACGTGTTTGTCACAGTAGGTCACGTTTTCTGTCATGCATGTACATCCATGACAATTTTATGACAGCATCAAGATAGTTATACCTGTGCTGTCGTAGAAGTGTTCCATGACATTACCAAAATTATCATCACAGAAGTGTCCACTTCCATGGCGAAAAATCGTGCGTCACAGAAGTGCTTTCGTCAAGGGTGACCGACACGTGGCATCCACCGTAACGGAACACCGTTAAGCTATCGGGTCCGGTTTTGGATCTGATAACCCGTTAACAGCCCTTACCAATGGGGATTTTCCACGTGTAAAATCATCATTGGCTGGAGGAAACACGTGTCGGCTCACCGTTTGGACATATGTCATCCACTCATTGGACCCAAAGCGCCTATGATACGTCGACATGTGGCACGGCCCAATAGAGGCTCATTCCCGTGAAAAGGCCGGCCCGTTTGGCTTGGTCAAAAGGTGGCGGGCCGGCCCACGGCAAGCCGGTTAACGGCCTGTTCGCATATAGCCCATTTACAGCCCGCTAACCCAGGGCCCGTTTATGGCCTATCCGAATTAGGCCCAGTAACATCATCTGGGCCGTCCAATATAATTCCAGCCCGTTTTAACTTCCGGCCCATGTATGGCCCATGACGTCTTTCGACCCATATGAGGCCCTTATTACTCTCGGCCCATTAACAGCCCGTGGTAAAACTGGCCCGTAATGAATAGTGTATCACTTTATACGCATTAACGGCACGTGGTGAAACTAGCCCGTAATGAACACTGTATCACTTTATACCCATTAACGGCCCATTATTCCGTTGGGCCGGTTCCAGCCCATGTTATCTTTCGGCCTTCTCGGGGCTCATTTATTCTTGGGCTCATTTCCACATTCGTTTACTTACGGCCCATTAATGTCATTTTCTGCTTGTGGGCCAAATTCAGCCCGTGGTTACAGTCGGCCCATTTGTGGCCCGTTAGTACGTTGGGCCGTTTTCATAGCGTCATCAAAATACAGTCGATTAATGACGGCCCATTATGGTCGGCCCATGAACGGAAAATTTCAACTCTAGCCCATTTACGGCCATAATGTGGTCTGTTATTGGCCCATGTTTGGCCAACCAATCATACGGCCCGTAGAAGGCCCATTGATGATATGGCCCATAGAAGGCCCATTGTGTCTACAGCCCGTATAAGGCCCATTGTTTCTACGCCACGTAGAAGGCCCATTGTTTTTTTTGAAAGAAAGAAGGCCCATTGTTTCTACGGCCCGTAGGAGGCCCATGTTAACTACAGCCGGTGGGCATCAAAGTTCGCCACCAGTGCAAATATAGGGAACACCCTACACTATACAAAAATGGCTTGCTGTTTTCTTGAACAAATTTTGTATCGCACCAAAACCAATTACAACTATAAAACAAAAGGAAGGTTGGCATAAAAGTTAACAGTCTAGCAGATAAATGCACCACCCGAAGTTCAGAAGCTCAGTTCATTTGACCTAACTGTTACGTTTTCATGTTGTATTGTCCGATGGAGCACCATAACCTTCGCCTTCAGTTCTCCTAGGCTCATGAACAACATAGCAAATGTCTGATAGTCTGGTTTCAAAACCATGCATATCTTGACAACATCAAACAATGTCTCTCCTTGTTTCACAAAGGGTCTCTGTTAGGGAATGGACTTGTGTCTGGAGCGCAGGTACAACATTGTTTTGAGCTTGCATATCTTGATCATGAGGCGGTTTGGACGAGATTGCCTTAACAACCAACCTAGTATTACGCAGGAACGTGCTTTTGGCACTGTTAGTTGACAGGTACCGACCCACTGCAGCAAGAGCTGACATTGCGGTTATAGTTGCCTCGCCACCTTCAGAAGGTGGCGGTTCCACCATTTTTTTCCATAGCTCGCTGAAAAGTTGAGGTTTTACATTAGTAGTACCAAAACAGAAGATATTAAGGAGGCAGCAAAACCAAATAAAATAGCTTTGGTGTATATACAGAACTTATTCTGGTGAACCCATGTAAAATAATAGTTGTATTTTATTGCAAAGTACATAATAAAACCAGGTTCGAAACATATGACCATGTACTATCGCTAATGTATTGTCTATTTCTTCACATTGTATTGAGGGCTAAGGATAAAGAGATGAAGTTTATAATACGGTAAGCATAGTATGGCATTATTCATATCACAAAACAACTGAGAACAGACAAACAGGCAATTGTAACGTTGTGTGGGCAAGTCCAGCACGGAACTAGATTACAGGTCAAGATCAAAGGAACATCACTCCTCTCTTTTAAACCTTGTAAGGTACAGTGATACGCTAAGACAATTGTGTATAAAATTAAAAAGAGTAATAGAAATTGGCTACAAACCATGCAGTTCCAGGCACAAGTCAGAGTAAGTAGTAGTTAAAAGGCATGAGGATTAAGGACTTACAACAGCGGCTTTGACTGGTGTAGTCATGCCCTTCTTCTTGCTGGTGTGACAGTCCTTGAAGATTTCCACAGCATTTGGTTCAGGTACTATTTGGTCCTTGCGGGATTTCCTCTGCATTTGGAACAAGTCAATATAGATATGATAATATGGTATAGTGAAAAGAGTGAAACAACAGCTAATTACAAGAGCCTCGCAGTGTGCAATATAGCTACGAGATCCTATCGTCTGTTGAAATTTCACTTTCGTGCGGTTGGCCTTGTTCTTTGAACAGTTCACCTACAAGAAGATAGATTTGTGTGGCACATGCGTAAATAGGACTTCAACATGTGATCTAATCACATATATATAATGTACCTGATACTTTGGATCAAACCAGTGTTTAACGAGGCCTCTCCAGTCTTCATCAGATATATTTTCCACTGGAGATGTTTGGGTAGTTCACTGTTAGCCTTGCCTTCAAAGTGAGTTTTCCTCATGTTATATCGATACTGTCGCAGAGCAGACTTGAAAACATGGGTGCAAGCTTATCTGGTTGCATCATCTTGGCTATCCAACTTGAACCTCATCTGTTGAAAATCATGGGAGTCTCATTATCAGCAAGCTAGAAAGTATTGGACAGAGCAAGACGATATTACTAGTTTCCATACATAACCATACTTACAAATAAATGGTCGAGGAAGGTGTTGACTTGGGTTTCGTCTTTTTCATTCCTGTACTAAATTCATATTGGGAGGATACGTACATGACACCTAATAGCAACCGCTGCCTCTGATACTAACTTGGCTGACTCTGTAGCATCACGTGGCCTTTTTAAACCTGCCCCAAAACGGATCTCCATTCTTACTCCTCTAGATTTAGTTAACCCATCGAGCATTATCCCTGATGTTTGTTTCCTCTTGCGCCTAGGTGCTAGTCCAACAACAAACATAGGAAGTGTTAGTGTACATCAGACTGTGAGACTACATATAAAGAAGCATGCAACTGTAACTTGTGTCCAACAACTACCTTCTTGTTGTTGAAGCTCACAAAGTTCATCTGATCTTGCCAACTCATCTTGTGTCAAGAGTGCTTCAGAAGTAGTGTCAGGTGGCAAGGGAGCTTGGGAACGTGCTGCTAGCTGAGTTGACCAACGAGTAAATCATGGGGCTGGTGGTACTGTGGAAGGTGTTGCAACAACTAGGGTTGTCTCTGCTTGTTTGGTGGCAACTATTTGTTTCTATTTGGCTTGTTCTGCAGCTCGAGTAGCACGGGATACCCTATCGGTACAATTTTCTGCTGGACTTTGACCTTCTATTGCACCATCAGTACCAGCAGAATCTGCAGGATTGTTCCGCTTCTGTTTCCCTGTCGTTCTGTCTTGCTGCCTCTTGCTCTATGCCATGTTAAGTCAAACCGACAAGAAAAACGAATATCAATTTAGTTCTTCAGAACAAATGTACCTTGATGTAAGAACCTTGTGTGATAGACAGATATTGTATGTTCTAGAAACAGGAACACGTGTCTTAGTCACAAGTATAATCTATAAAGTAAGTAGATGAAATTCAACAAAATTAGAAGCAATATAAGCTAGACATCATACATAACATGCAACCACATATAACAGTGCCAAGTTAGAGGGAGCACCTGTGATGGTGCACTAGGGGAGACGTGCTCATCACCAACCCAGCTATGTTGAGTGTCTATGCATGTGTTGTCTTGGAAATCATCTTGGGGGGATGGAGGAGTAGAATCTGTAGAGGCCCTCCATTTGGAAGGAGCACCTTCATCCGCTGCCTTGCTAACTTCCTTCCGCTTTATTGATTTTGAATTGTCAAGTAAAACCGACAAGAAAAAGCAATAAAATTCACTCTTGAGAACTCATTCGTGCATGATACTGAATATCACTACTTTAATGTAAGGCAAACACATGATTCCATGATGGAATAATATGAAAAAGAGGACGGCATGGCATATTCACAATTGTTTGTGTAAACTAAGAAGAAATCATTTCGCCAAATAAGAAGCAATGCAAGCTAGACACCACGTTAAAGATGCAACCAATATGACTCTGCCAAGTTAAAAGTGTCCCATCATAAATGGCATTTCAACAAATTAGAAGCAGCGCATGCTATAAATCATATCAAAGATGCAACTAATATCACACTGCACATACTGAAGGTGTCTCGTCATATTGATTTATGCGGGATACAAAAAACAATAGTTTTATGTGAGGACATGCTTAATAGACAGATGTACTATGTACTAAATACAGGAAGGCACGCCACATTAACATGTATAATGTATAAGCTAAGCAGAATAGCACATGCAGTTTAACCAGATTGGAAAAATTACAATCTAGACACCATATGCAACATGCAACCACATATCACGCTGCCAAGTCAGAGGAAACACCTGTGATGCTAGTGTAGGGGAAATGCGGTAATCAACTACAGAGCTATGTTCACTATCTTCATCTAGCCTTGCTATTTCTTGAGAATCATGTCGGGAGGCTGACGCTGCATTCTTTAAATGAGGAGTAATCGACTTGCCTGACTGCCTCATCATAAGTGATTGATGAGGGATACACAAGAACATTAGTTTGATGTAAGAACATGGTTAATACACATATGTACTAGTATGTACCAAAAACAGAAAGGCGTGTCATATTCAAAGGTATAATGTGTAAGCTAAGCAGATGCAATTTAACCAAATTGGAAGCAATACAAGCTAGACATCCGGCTGGAGTGGTGAGCATGATCATCTAGGACCTGAGAGACTGGTGGGAGGCGGGCTGCTTCGCCACCATCACGGCTTTTTAGTTGGCTTCCAGGTGACGCCTCTCTTTGCTGGGCTAGTCACTGGCTCGGCCAGTGCCCTGACTAGCTATTTGTCTTCTGGTGCTCACGGGATGGTGGTTCATGTAAAAAATATCTTTCCTTATCTTAATAAAGACCGACTTCAGCCTTTCGAATACAAGCTAGACAGCATATGGAACATGCAACCACATATGACACCGCAAAGTTAAAGCAAGCACCTGGGATGGTGGTTCATTGCGAGCGAGGTCATCAACTTCAGAGGTACGTTTACCGTCTCCATCTGCTGACACTGCACCTATTATATGGCTTAAATGTGTCTGGCCTATCCGCATACGACGCTGGAGCGACTTCTCTCTTTTCTTTTTTGCTTCTCTCATAGCAGCAGAGTCTGAAATACCCTTGCATAAAAACACAATAGTGAGAGTATGGGTGAAGTGTGTGCAGAACTAGTGCACTGTAAAATTAGCATATAGGAGGTGGCTGAAAAATAAATGACATGAGACATATGATAGCTCTACAACATTGCATGTCAAACGAAATTAGATTCTACTACGTATGATTTTGTAATATATGAGCATAGGAAATGCAGGTACTCCTCCAGCACACCACCACATGTGGTCATATCAAGATAACAGTTGACTGAAAATAAATAGGTCAGTCGATTTTTTTAATGAACCGTCCGATCTATAAGGAACGGGAAGGTGGCCTTCGTCTACCTCCCTCCAGTCACTGTTGACGATCTTTCTCGAACCGCCGGCGACCACCGGCCCCGACCCCTACCTCCGCCGCCCCGCCCTCCCCTCGACCGCACACCACCGCTGTGCTTGGCAGCGCCCCCAGGCCATCCCTTTCATCCTGGCCAGTCTCCAGATCGGGTGCCAGTAACTCTAGGCCCCACACGCCCCTAAGATAAACACCGAGGCGCCGCTTCCCCGCGTAATAGGCGGACTAGCGCCTATTACGCCGGGGAATGCTTCCGTTAATTGAGAATCAACTGACCATGAATTGAAATTCAGGGGGGCGACGGACCTCTAGCTAAGGTGAAATAGTATATGAGGAGAAACCTTGTGCATCGCGAGTTACTAGGAACATCTACTATCAAGAAGAAGCAGTCAACTAGTGTCTTCTGTGGGATGAATACCGTGCATGTAGACACATAAGATTTGCACTAATAAGGGAAGAGGAGTACCATTTTCGGTCGCCGGTGTGGTCGCCTCCACATGTCGTGCCGATCTTCTTCTTTCTGCCGGGGAAACCGATGTTCTGGAGGAGGGTGCAGGCTTGGACGAACCCATGGCCAAATTGTTGACTATGTTGCCGTGGCCGTATGTCGGCGGAGGGGAAGCAGATGCAACGCGGTGAAGGACGGCGTAGCAGGAACAACTCCGATGCGGTGGAGGGTGGCGAAGTTGGAGCGGCAGCGGTGAGGCGCAGGACGGCGTGGTTGAACTGCCTCGGGTACGGACGGCTCGGTCTCGGCTTCAACTACTAGTCGTGGAGGGCGTTGCGGTTGAGGTTTCGGTGGACGACCATGCCAGGGTATCGGCTCCGGCGTGATGGAGGAAGGCGGCGGTTGATGGGTGGAATGGGGTGGCGGATGGAGGACGCCGGGGTTTCGTGGCTGGTGGAGAGGTAGTTTTCGCGCCCACGGAGTACGAATGGGGAATCAGATGGGTGGGCGGGGGGAGGGGGGAGAACCATGTTTTGCTCTGGGACGCGCTTGTTTTTGGCTTTTTTGAACAGAAGATGGGACGCGCTTGTTTGAAATTTGGGGAAAGTGCAAACTTTGCCCCCCTCTTAAATTTCAGACCTACTGCGGGTCGGGGGTAGGATGGTAATGACAGGTGTCCCAAATAGTGGGCGGGAGCGATTTTGGCCGTGCGCATGTGTGCTTAGGCGGCCATTGGGTACGAATGTTTTTTGGAGGCGGTTGCGTGGCGTCTAGATGAAGCTACAAACCTACCCCGGTTTAGACCTTTGGACCTCGGGTCGGCAGTATTCACGGATCGGAGTTATTAGAAAAGTAATTTCCTTGTACTACCAAACATTGGTCTCACGCGGTTTCGGGCGAGTAGAGACTCTTTTGGCGCTTCATTCGAAATTTTAAAACACAAGCATTCACGTTTAGAGTACTCTTGAACTTTGAGGATTGACCTAAATAGACAACGTTAAATTTGACCTTGTATGTTTGAAAACCTCATTAAATTATCCGCTTCTTTTTGAAATTTTGACACTTGAAAATCCTATGACTACGATTATTTTCGAATGGAGGAGCTAAATTAGAATATGTTTTGTACATGACTACATATGCTATTATGTAAAAAATCAGAGCAAAGATTGGTGCCCCCATAATTTAGGTATGATTTTGCAACTTCTCGAGCTTGCGTTGTATTCCCTCGAAGAGGAAAGGGTGATGCAGCATAGTAGCGTAAGTATTTCTCTCACTTTTTGAGAACCAAGGTATCAATCCAGTAGGAGACCACGCGCGAGTCCCTCGCATCTGCACAAACAAATAAGAACTTCACAGCCAACGCGAGAAGGGGTTGTCAATCCCTTTACGGTCACTTACGAAAGTGAGATCTGATAGAGATGATAGTTTGATATTTTTGGTATTTTTAGATATAAGAACAGATAGTAAAAGCGGAAAAGTAAAGTAGATTGTAGATTGATATGTTGAGAATAGACCCGAGGGCCATAGGTTTCTCTAGTGGCTTCTCTCATGATAGCAGAATTCTACGGTGGGTGAACGAATTACTGTCGAGCAACTGATAGAAAAGCGAATAATTATGAGACTATCTAGGCATGATCATTATATATAGGCATCACGTCCGAGACAAGTAGACCGAAACGATTCTACATCTACTACTATTACTCCACACATTGACCGCTATCCAGCATGCATCTAGACTATTAAGTTCATAAGAACATAGTAACGCCTTAAGCAAGATGACATGATGTAGAGGGATAAACTCAAATAACATGATATAAAACCCATCTTTTTATCCTCGATGGCAGCAATACAATACTTGCCTTGCTGCCCCTACTATCACTGGGAAAGGTGTGACACCCCAGGACCGACGCTCCATAAGACTTCCAGATATTCCGGGTTTCGCCATGTGTTTTATTTGCTTGCTTCATTTTATTTGTGCTTGCATCATGTCATCATGCCATCATGTCATTAATTTTTGCAACTCAAATAAAAAAATCATGTGGATCTTGGGTCCATTTAAATCGAGGGAATTCACATATTGATTTCTGTTTACAACATATACAAAGCCTCTCAATATTTAGAGAGCTATATTAAATTATTCCGTTATTATGGAATTCACCATAACAAACTTGCATCTTAATTCCCTCTTGTTTTTAAATCTTTTAAATCCTCCATCTTCTCCAAATATTCATCCTCTAGTTGTGGAGCTTTGATATATCAAAGTAGCCACATGCCAGATGTTAGTTCAATTCCTATTTATTTGGCTCTTCCAAATAAATATTTGGCTTCTCTCTTTTTTTATTAGTAGAGGAGACCTTTTTTTTCTCTTAATCGAGGCTGGCCCATCTCTCCTTTTTTTTGTTTTTTTTCCTTTCTCTGCATTTTAGCCCACAACCATCTGGCCATCTGGGCCTCCCACCAGCCGGCCCATTAGGCCAGCTCCTAACCCTAGCGCCAGGAGCCCGATTCTCCCTTTCTCTCGATCTCACCCTCTCCCTCCGTGCAGCGCCGCCAAGCCCCGCTCCCGATCCCCACTCGCTCGCCCGCTCCATCGATCCCTCTCCCTCTCTCTCGCCACACCACGTGCATCCCCCTCGCGCCGCCATGCTGGACAGGATGCCCCGCATCGTGACCTCATCCTCGCCGCCAGGAGGCCCGCGACGTGACCGATCCCGTGGTCGCCAGCACCGAGATGGCCGCGGCTCCGCCCGTGCTGCACTGCTGCTTCGTTCGCGACTCCGGTGCCGCCTGAACTGATCCACCACCTGCTCCGGCGACCCGCGCCTCCGCCGTCAAGTGCAGCACGCCGCCTCCCCGTCGTCATCAACGGCGTCACCATCGCCACCGCGCGCCCGCAGAGCACGGCCGTCTCCCATCGCTGGTGCCATCCCGTGCGCCGCCCCTGTTCGTCTGCAGAGCACTGCACCACCAAGGACGCCAAGTCCTCGACCTCCGTCGCCATCGGGAACGAGTCCCTCTGCCCCAGATCCGGTGCCGCTGCACCTGCAGTTCGTCGCCTCGGTCGCCGCCTTGCCAAGCCCCGTTGCCGGCCCTTTTCTATTCGAAGCCAGTGCTAGGCGTGTCGTTGATGCCCCTGTTCATCCCGTCATTGTGCGTTGCATGCCACGGCCAACCCATGGTTTTCGCCAAGACCAAGACCGTCTGCAATCGCCGGAAACACCAAGTACCCCTTCGTTTTGTCAAGAATGACAAGTTCGGAGACTTCAAGTACCACGATGAACGTTTTGAA
The DNA here is from genome assembly GCA_902687465.1 of Secale cereale. Taxonomy (NCBI): domain Eukaryota; kingdom Viridiplantae; phylum Streptophyta; class Magnoliopsida; order Poales; family Poaceae; genus Secale; species Secale cereale. The sequence goes on along the minus strand of LR738710.1, from coordinate 547,389,121 downwards.
GCACCAAGTCCCACGACGCTCGAACAAATACAAACGTTGACCCAAAGTTTCCTCTTCGAAAGTGTACGACTACCCTCGAAGACCCGTAGATGTGACAAGTACCTCTACACGTGAACCGAACGTCTACAAAACGTGTACAACTACTTCCCTCAACGTCTCGAACCCCTCGGAAAATGCACGCTTCGAAGGTATACCGCGAGACGATGACCCATGTGATGGCCTGGCTTATTAGGGATGATAGACTACTCATATCAATAAGGAATTCCTTCTTTTCCGGGAGCCCATTCGGATAGAAATCCAAAGTTAAGCGTGCTCAGCTTGGAGTAGTTTCAGGATGGGTGACCGACCGGGAAGTTGCTCCCGGGTGCGCACGAGTGAGGACAAAGTGCGCAGAAAAGACTAGTATTGATATGTGAGGCCAGTCTAGATCCCGCCAGGAGTAATGACCACCGACGGGTGTGTCCGGGGCGTTACAAGTTGGTATCAGAGCCGACCCTCGCGGTTACACGGATGTTTGCAGACAGTTTGCAGTCATGTTGTGCATGACGTTTGTGACCCGTCGTGGCACACGACATGGCACATGTGTTGTCCTGGAAGCACAGACGGTTGTGCCAAGAGGGAACGTTCCTGTGGCCCGACGAGGACATCGGTTCCTCTGAGTGAGGGTGTATGTGATGGCCTGGCTTATTAGGGATGATAGACTACTCATATCAATAAGGAATTCCTTCTTTCCGGGCCCATTCGGATAGAACTCCAAAGTTAAGCGTGCTCAGCTTGGAGTAGTTTCAGGATGGGTGACCGACCGGGAAGTTGCTCCCGGGTGCGCACGAGTGAGGACAAAGTGCGCAGAAAAGACTAGTATTGATATGTGAGGCCAGTCTAGATCCCGCCAGGAGTAACGACCACCTGCGGGTGTGTCCGGGGCGTTACAACCCATGGACGAATGTTGCTAGTTGTATGAGTTGCATCCCTTGTTTGCACCATTTTCGTTGTGCCCCTCTTTTGTCGCCGACCCGTGGGAACCCGGAAACCGGGAGCACCCCATCTTCTTGCATGACCCGCTCACGCCACCTTTCTTTTACGTCGGCATCTCAATGAGTTGCCGGAACCGATATGTTGCCGTGGCATCACTTTCGGTTATCGCCGCCGTGGCACCCTTTCTTTCCACCACGGTGACAAATGCTCCATATCTTTCTCATGTTAACTTTTAATAAAAGTTGCATAAAACTTGAAAATGTCATCCGCATCATGTTAACAACATTAAAATGTTTAAATTGTTGTTTGCTTTAAAATTGATAAATATGCACATGGGGAGTTTCCGGAATTGTTGTTGTTATTTACGGCCTCATTTAAAATGACTAGATAATGTAGTTTTGCTCATGCTTCACCTCTTGCCATGTTTAATAAAAACATTTAACCTTTTCTTGTAAAAAACCAGAGTCAACTAAATAAATATAATGTGGTCTTTTGTCAATATGCAACTCGTTGCATATTGAGCTCCACTTAACTTGTAGTATTGTTGTGCACTTTGCCATGCCATGCATAATTAAACTGGACATGCATCATACTTGGCTGTGCATCATATGCTAGGTTTATGCTTGTGCGTTTACCATGTTGTTTGCTTCTTTCCGGTTTGCTTCTCTCGTTAGCTTCGGGTTCGTTCCGGAGTTATGAGGATTTGTTCGACTACTTCTTGGACTTGTTCTTCTTCCTTCGGGATTCCAGGCAAGATGACAATTCCCCGATATCACCTCTATCTTTGCCTATGCTAGTTGTCTCGCTCTTTAGATATGCCTCGATGCCTATTCCAGTTTGTCAGCCTCCTTTTGTTGCCATGAAACCTCTAACCTTTGACACCTTCCCAGCAAACCGTTGTTTGGCTATGTTACCCGCTTGCTCAGCCCCTCTTATAGCATTGTTAGTTGCAGGTGAAGATGAAGATTGCTCCATGTTGGAACTTGTTGTTGGAATATCACAATATCTCTTAAATATATTAACACACCTATATACTTGGCAATGGGTGGAAGGCTTGTCCTTTTTGCTCGGTGTTTTGTTCCACTCATGCCACCTTAGGAATCGATAAACCGGTTTTATGTTCCTTGATTTTGCATTCCTAACACGGTTGGGGTTTAAGGGCCCCCCTTGATAATTCACACAGCTTAAAGCTTTTCCAACAAGGCCCAACTTTGGTTTTGATTTGCCTCATAATAAAAAAAAACTTAATAGGGGATCATGTCCCCGGGGTTCTTAATTCTACATAACAGGGGGGGCCAGTGCTGATGGTATTGGTCCCAAACGGGGGTCCTGCAGGGCCACCTTGGGGAAACCCGAGGGCTGGTTTTACCTGTAGCATCACCCATCCGGTCGTGGCCTGAGACGAGATACGCATGACTACTATCAGGGTGTCGGCACGCCGGGAGGTCTTGCTGGATTAGTTTTATCTTTGTCGAAATATCTTGAGCACGGGATTCCGAGAATACTCGGGTCTTCCCAATTTGGAGTTGCGACTCCGCAGATCATGAGCTTGTGATGGGCTAAGTTGGGACACCCCTGTAGGGTTTTGAACTTTCGAAAGCCGTGCCCGCGGTTATGTGGCGGATGGGAATTTGTTAATATCCGGTTGCAGATAACTTGACACCATATCCTTAAGAATACACTACTTGTGTGAGTAACTGTGACGGTCTCTTTCCGAAGGGCTTCGGGAAGTGAACACGGTGGGCTTATGTTTGATCGTGAGTAGCTAGGATCACTTATTGATCATCTTTGGCGACCATTGACACTTGTTCTCTTCTCGCTCTGACTTCGTAAGCTAGTTGCTTAGTGCTTGTTGCAGACACTTTTATAGCCTTTTCCCTCACCTAAGGTTTTGGTAGTTTTGATACCCGGGAACGGGATTGCTGAGTCCTTTGTGGCTCACAGATTCTACACACACTAGATGCAGGTACCGCTGAGCACAGTGCAGGAGTGGTTCCGAACTTCACTGGGAGCTTGATGAAGAGAGTGGCCGTATTTTTGTGACGTTTTTCGACGATCTGTACTGGTTCCTACTAGGGGCGATCAGGCCTTGTGTTATTTATGGTATCTTTCTCATTTGGATTTTTGTCCGTAGTCAGACCCTGATTTTAATTGGATGATGTATGCTATTGTAATTCTTTGTCTGACGTGGCGAGTGTAAGCCAATTATCCTTTTACAATTTCACCCCTGAATTTTACATGAGACGTGCAAAGATACCATACTTGAGATCATTCTAGTATGCGTTTATGTCCTTAAGTTGTGCCTCGACACGTGGGGGACATAGCCGCATACCGGGCATTACAAGTTGGTATTCAGAGCCTTCTCCGACCTAGGAGCCCCCTGATTGATCGAATCACTGACGGTTGAGTCTAGGCACACACAAAAATGTTTTGAGTCTTATATATATATCGGAGAGTAGGATTTCTTTGTACTCCTCATCCCTTCATCGCTCTGGTGAGGACTCCTGACGTTGTTCTATCTCCTCTACTCTAAAAAATTCACAATTTTTTTTAGGCTCATGCGAGTATTGTTTGGATTGTTCCGATATCTTTGTGACGAGAACATTTTTCTCGATGCCTCCTGACATTTAGGGGTTGTGGCAGTGTCCCGGGGAGTTGAGCTCCGAGGTGTTGTCATCACAAATGTATCGCAGCGGCTCTAGAATACTTAAGACGGCCGACATCGAAAACTCTTCTATGCGGTTAGTGGTGAGATAACCCCGATGTCACCCAGTACTGGGGAGATAGTTCGGGAGTATTGCCACAACTAGTATAGCGGATGCGTTTCGAAGGTCCGAGGTAAACAGTTTCCGAGGATGACTGGTTATGTGTTGACGGATGGATACAGCTGGATGTAGGTTTAGAGTTGAGTGCGCGGTGCTTCCCTTGTATCCCCAACACCAGATGGCATAACCGGAAAGCTTCGGGAATTAATAGGTGGGTTTTCAAGTAGCTCGTAGGTATTCTTCCAACGAGTGCATGGTATGAGGTTTGGGGTTCAACATCTAGTGAAGAGGTTTCATGGGCACTGTTCCAATTGGGAGTTGCATCTTAAAGGATCCTTGGCTATGCTGATCCGGGGATTTCAAGGCCCTTTGTAACATGTGCCATGGGGCATTCAACACAAACTTGTGGGATGAAACCTCTATTATGTATTTGCTCCATCTGTACCTTGTTGTTTTATTTTATCATTTTGTTCTCCCAAGTGGCTTCTCGACAAGTTGATGTACCATTAAGCTTATGGAATTCATTCGTTCAATTCTCTGTTCGAATGATACTGTGAAGATTATGTTGCAACATATCTATCCTTTGTTTTTGTTTTGATTGTGGTATCCGAGTTGCTTCATGTCAAATGTTGATTCCATACCTTTCCTATTCGGTGTTCTCATATTTCTATGGGAGTGCTAATCCTTCTTGATCATCAAGTTTGTCATGTTAAATTCTTTTTCAACTGATGCGTTTCTCTTCAAGCTAAACCGATCCTTTTAATTTGTGCAAGACCAATCCATGGTTTTTCTCAACGGTGCATGTTTCATTCATCCCGAGTTGTCTTTGTTTTCCCCACCCTCCCACCCATTTTCTTTATGGAGCCTGAGTCCTTAATCAAGTGTCCTTATATTCTTGTGATGTTTCTTCATTCTTTTCCTTCAATGTCCCTATCCGGTGATTTCTCGTGAAGATGCTCAGGAAGATTCAGTTTATCATTCTTTGTTTCTTGTTTCTTCTCCGGTGGATTTAATTCAAGCTTCGGTGTTGATCATATATGTTCCTCTTGTTTCACATGTTCTCCGTGTTGGAATTTCTTATCCACGACTCTCTTATTTCTTCACATCTCTTTATTCTTATCCGGAGTGTACAAGGTATCTCAGAAGATTTGTGTTTCAATTCTTAATCCGTTCAAGCTATTTTGAGGATTGTCATCTTATTCAAGCCATTTAATTCAACCGGTGCAATATCTCTTAAGCAATCTTTTTCAACGGTGATTTCTTTTGAGTGGGCCCTAACCCATAGGTCTTTTCCAGGAACTTACCTGACTCTTCTAATTCTTTGGGGTTATACTTAAATTATTTCAAAGTGTGACGTAAGAATGACTTCCATCGGTCACATGCCTTCTCCAAAGATTGTTTCCAATTATTCTCATCTTTAGCTCTACCTTCCATCTTTTCATTCTACTGGAGTATCTCAAATTCTTCATGGTATTTCTCGTCGTTCTTCTCAACAATTGTGAAGACCCAAGAAGAATTTCTCTTAAATCTTGGTCTGTTCTCTTGAATATTCGTGGTTCTAGCTTCATGCCATCCTCATTATTGTTTCGATCACGAGGAATCTTTTTATACCCATCCGAAGCATTTCATGAATTCTTTCCATTGTGATCCTATGAAGGCCATCATTTCAGAAGATATCTTCATTCTCAGTTTTCAACTTCATCCTCCAACTATTCTTAATTGATTCCTCTTCGTTCGTCTTCAATTCTTACGGTGGTTCGTTCAAGATTCCTTTTTCCTTGGTCATCATATCAACTCATTTGTTCTTTTCATAATCCTACCGATGGTTCGTTCAAGATTTATCCAAGTTTGTGCGAGATCTCTCTTTAATTATTTACAACAAGAATAAGTAGTAGGCCAAATCCGTTGCTTGTCACAAATTTAATTTGATGAACGATAAGCATACAATAAAACTTATTCTTATTTTCCCGAAGTGATTTATCTCTTTTCTTTTTCCGGACCTTGTTCGACATATCATATTCTCGGTCCCAAGTTATTCATCTTGTTTTCCGGAGCTCCAAGTTATTTCAATTATATCATTTCAAAGCTGCATCTAATCATCGCAGGTCTTGAATCTTATTCTTTTCATCTTTCACTTCTCATCCTTTCATTACCGGAGTTCTTCATGGTGGTTCATCATGATTTAATTCACCCTCGAAGTGCTCTTCAAGATTCTTGTTGGAGCTCAAGTATTCTTCTTCTTGCATTTTGAAATGCAATTCTTGCTCCCTTATCTTTTGAGGTGGTGTTATGTCATTCTTGACAATTTCCTTCATGTTTCATGATTCACAAGTTATCAAGAATGAAATATGTAAATCCATCAATTTAGGTTCATGAGATCTTTTCAACCTTCAATTTCTTCGTTGGAGTAATCTTGGGTTGTATTTCACCTAAAAGCTTTCCCTAAGGATTGTTGTTATTTATGGTGCATATAAATGACCCAACTTCTTCATCTACCCTGCTGGTGATATAATTTTTTTCATCTCTTTGGTGCCTTCGATCAAATCAATTGTTTCCGTTAGTGGCCGGTTGTCACCTCATAATTTTGAGATGCTTTCCATAAGCGCACAACAAGCTTATTCTTTTGTTGTTGATTATTTTCAACAACTCCGTTCAATGATTATTTCTAAGGATGCTTTCAAAAATTCATTAGTGGTAGAAGTTATAATTTTCTTCTACTTCCTTTCTTCCTAACAATCTAGCTTCTATTCTTTTGTTCCGGAGGTATTGTAATATGGATATCTTCGTTCCATCATCTCTTTTGTGAAGATCATGTTCTTTTCCTTGCCAGTCCATTTATCAGGAGTGTTGTGTCCTCGTTCAAGTTCTCTCATCCTATCAAGTGTTTCCTCTCCTTTCAACCGGAGTGCTGTCTAAAATCTTTCTTACTCCTTGTGCCATTCTTTTAATAGTTTCGGAGGCAGTGTGTTGTTTATTTCATCAAGTATCATCCCAACTTGGCAAGTTCATGTTCAATTCCTTACATTTTCAGTCGGAGTGCTGCCCGAATTCTTCATTCTTGTTCCTTGGCTATCTTGTTATATCGTTGCGGTTTCATATTGATTTGGTTCGTAAGCTCTTGTTTCATGTCTCTCAACCTACAAGGTTCTCGTAATGTTCCTTGCTCCTCTTTTCTAACGGAGTATTTTCATCTTCGTTCATCTCCGTTGTATTCTTCTTTCAATTTGGTCAACCTCTCAAGTTCGTGGTTTCACTCGTTTGTCAAAGAAGCAACTTTGCTTTACCTCTTCCTTTATCCTCTTCTATCCGGTGCCATCTCCAGGATCTCGGGTCGAGATCCCCTATTAGTGTGGGAGAGTTGTTACGCCCCAAGACCGACGCTCCAGAAGACTTCCAGCTATTCCGGGTTTCGCCGTGTGTTTTATTTGCTTGCTTCATTTTATTTGTGCTTGCATCATGTCATCATGCCATCATGTCATTAATTTTGCAACTCAAATAAATAAATCGTGTGGATCTTATGTCCATTTAAATCGAGGGAATTCACATATTGATTTCTCTTTACAACATATACAAAGCCTCTCAATATTTAGAGAGCTATATTAAATTATTTTATTATTATGGAATTCACCATAACAAACTTGCATCTTAATTCCCTCTTGTTTTTAAATCTTTTAAATCCTCCATCTTCTCCAAATATTCATCCTCTAGTTGTGGACCTTTGATATATTAAAGTAGCCACATGCCAGCTGTTAGTTCAATTCTTATTTATTTGGCTCTTCCAAATAAATATTTGGCTTCTCTGTTTTTTTAATTAGTAGAGGAAACCTTTTTTTCTCTTAATCCAGGTTGGCCCATCTCTTCTTTTTTTGTTTTTTTATTTCTCTGTGTTTTAGCCCACAACCATCTGGCCATCTGGGCCTCCCACCAGCCGGCCCATTAGGCTAGCTCCTAACCCTAGCGCCAGGAGCCCGATTCTCCCTCTCTCTCGATCTCACCCTCTCCCTCCGTGCAGCGCCGCCAAGCCCCGCTCCCGATCCCCACTCGCTCGCCCGCTCCATCGATCCCTCTCCCTCCTCTCGTCCCTCTCCTCCCGCAGCCAGGCAGGGCAAGATGCCCCGCATCGCGACCTCGTCCTCGCCGCCAGGAGGCCCACGCCGTGCTCGATCCCGTGGTCCCCAGCACCGAGATGGACGCGACTCCGCCCGTGCTGCGTTGCTGCTTCATCCGCGACTCCGGCGCCGCCTGAACCGATCCACCACCTACTCCGGCGACCCGCGCCTCCGCCATCAAGTGCAGCACATCGCCTCCCCATCGCCATCAACGACGTCACCACCGCCGGTGCGGGCCCGCAGCGCACGGCCGTCTCCCGTCGCTGGTGCCATCCTGTGCGCCGCCCTTGTTCGTCTACAGAGCACTCCACCGCCAAGGACGCCAAGTCCTCGACCTCCGTCACCATCGGGAACGAGTCCCTCCGCCCCAGATCCGGTGCCACTGCACCTGCAGTTCGTCGCCTCGGTCGACGCCTTGCCAAGCCCCATCGCCGGCCCTTTTCTATTCGACGCCAGTGCTTGGCGTGTCATTGTTGCCCCTGTTCATCCCGTCGTTGCGCGTTGCAAGCCACGACCAACCCATGGTTTTCGCCAAGACCAAGACCGTCTGGAATCGCCGGAAACACCAAGTACCCCTTCGTTTTGTCAAGAACGACAAGTTCGGAGACTTCAAGTACCACGACGAACGTTTTGAAGCGCCAAGTACCACGACGCCCGAACGAATACAAACGTTGACCCCAAGTTTCCTCTTCGGAAGTGTACGACTACCCTCGAAGACCCGTGGATGTGCCAAGTACCTCTACACGTGAACCGAACGTCTATGAAACATGTACAACTACTTCCCTCGACGTCTCGAAACCCTCCGAAAATGCACGCTTCAAAGGTATACCGCGAGACGATGACCCGTGGACGAATGTTGCTTGTTGTATGAGGTGCATCCCTTGTTTGCACCGTGTTCGTTGTGCCCCTCTTTTGTCGCCGACCCGTGGGAACCCGTAAACCGGGAGCACCCCATCTTCTAGCATGTCCCGCTCATGCCACCTTTCTTTTGCGCCGGCATCTCAATGAGCTACCGGAACCGATATGTTGTCGTGGTATCACTTTTGGTTATCGCCGCCGTGGCACCCTTTCTTACCACCACGGTGACAAATGCTCCATATCTTGCTCATGTTAACTTTTAATAAAAGTTGCATAAAACTTGAAAATGTCATCCGCATCATGTTAACAACATTAAAATGTTTAAATTGTTGTTTGCTTTAAAATTGATAAATATGCACATGGGGAGTTTCCGGAATTGTTGTTGTTATTTCCGGCCTCATTTTAAATGACTAGATACTGTAGTTTTGCTCATGCTTCACCTCTTTCCATGTTTAATAAAAATTGTTGTCTTGTAAATAAACGAGAGTCAACTAAATAAATATAATGTGGTGTTTTATCAATATGCAACTCGTTGCATATTGAGCTCCACTTAACTTGTAGTATTGCTATGCACTTTGCCATGCCATGCATAATTAAACCGGACATGCATCATGCTTGGTTGTGCATCATATGCTAGGTTTATGCTTGTGTGTTTACCATGTTATTAGCTTCTTTTCGGTTTACTTCTCTCGTTAGCTTCGAGTTCGTTCAGGAGTTCTGAGGATTTGTTCGACTACTTCTTGGACTTGTTATTCTTCCGTTGGGATTCCAGGCAAGATGACAATTCCCCGATATCACTTCTATCTTTGCCTATGCTAGTTGTCTCGCTCTTTAGATATGCCTCGATGCATATTCCTGTCTGTCAGCCTCCTTTTGTTGCCATGAAACCTCTAACCTTTGACACCTTCCTAGCAAACCGTTGTTTGGCTATGTTACCCGCTTGCTCAGCCCCTCTTATAGTGTTGTTAGCTGCAGGTGAAGATGAAGATTGCTCCATGTTGGAACTTGTTGTTGGAATATCACAATATCCCTTAAATATATTAACACACCTATATACTTGGCAATGGGTGGAAGGCTTGGCCTTTTTGCTCGGTGTTTTGTTCCACTCATGCCACCTTAGGAACCGATAAACCAGTGTTATGTTCCTTGATTTTGCGTTCCTAACATGGTTGGGGTTTATGCCCCCCCCTCGATAATTCGCACTGCTTAAGGCTTTTCCAGCAAGGCCCAACTTTGGTTTTAATTTGCCTCATAATAAAAAACTTAATTAATTAATTGCATAGGGGGTCATGTCCCCGGGGTTCTTAATTCTACATAACAAGGGGGGCCAGTGCTGATGGTATTGGTCCCAAACGGGGGTCCTGCAGGGCCACCTTGGAGAAACCCGAGGGATGGTTTTACCTGTAGCATCGCCCATCCGGTCGTGGCCTGAGACAAGATACTTCCGGCTACTATCAGGGTGTCGGCATGCCGGGAGGTCTTGCTGGATTAGTTTTATCTTTGTCGAAATATCTTGAGCACGGGATTCCGAGAATACTCGGGTCTTCCCAATTTGGAGTTGCGACTACGCAGATCGTGACCTTGTGATGGGCTAAGTTGGTACACCCCTGCAGGGTTTTGAAATTTCGAAAGCCGTGCCCGCGGTTATGTGGCAGATGGGAATTTGTTAATATCCGGTTGTAGATAACTTGACACCATATCCCGAAGAATACACTACCTGTGTGAGTAACCGTGACGGTCTCTTTCCGAAGGGCTTCGGGAAGTGAACACGGTGGGGTTATGTTTGATCGTGAGTAGCTAGGATCACTTATTGATCATCTTTGGCGACCCTTGGCACTTGTTCTCTTCTCGCTCTGACTTCGTAAGCTAGTTGCTTAGTGCTTGTTGCAGACACTTTTATAACCTTTTCCCTCACCTAAGGTCTTGGTAGTTTTGATACCCGGGAACAGGATTGCTGAGTCCTTTGTGGCTCACAGATTCAACAGACACCAAATGCAGGTACCACTGAGCACAGTGCAGGAGTGGTTCAGAACTTCACTGGGAGCTCGATGAAGAGAGTGGCTGTATGTTTTCAACGTTTTTCGACGATCAGTAGTGGTTCCTACTAGGGGCGGTCAGGCCTTGTGTTATTTATGGTATCTTGCTTATTTGGATTTTCGTCTGTAGTCGGACCCTGATGTTATTTGGATGATGTATGCTATTGTAATTCTTTGTGTGATGTGGCGAGTGTAAGCCAATTATCATTTTACAATTTCACCCCTGAATTTTACATGAGACATGCAAAGATACCATACTTGAGATCATTCTAGTATGCATTTATGTCCTTAAGTCGTGCCTCGACACGTGGGGGACATAGCCGCATACTGGGCATTACAAAAGGACACCGCAAGATTGAACCCAAAGCCAAGCACTTCTCCCATTGCAAGAACTTTAGATCTAGTAGGCCAAACCAAACCAATAATTCGAAGAGACTTGCAAGGATATTATAATCATACATAAAGAGTTCAGAAAAGAACCAGATATTTCTCATAGATAATCTTGATCATAAACCCACAATTCATCGGATCTCGACAAACACACCGCAAAAAGAGATTACATCGAATAGATCTCCTCGAAGACCGAGGATAACTTGGTATTGAGATCCAAAGAGAGAGAAGAAGCCATCTAGATACTAGCTATGGACCCGAAGGTCTGTATTAAACTACTCACAACTCATGGTGAGGCGATGATGATGATGATGTAGAAGCACTTCGTGGTAGATCCCCCCTCCGACGGAGCTCCAGAACAGGCCCCAAGATGGGATCTCACGGGTACAGAAGGTTGCGGCGGTGGAACTAGGGTTTTCTCTCCTCCTCTGATGGTTTCGGGGTACGTAGGTATATATGGTAGGAAGGAGGGCACCGGGGGCCAGACGTGGGGCCCACGAGGCAGGGGGCGCCCCCACCCTCGTGGACGCCATGTGTGCCCTACTCCGTGGTTCTCAAGTCTCCCGTCCGTATTTTGCTCGAAAAATATCTCTCTCGAAGTTTCATTCCGTTTGGACTCCCTTTGATATTCCTTTTCTGTAAAACCCTAAAATTGGCAAAAAACAGCAATCTGGACTGGGCCTTTGGGTTAATAGGTTAATCACAAAAATAATATAAAAGTGTATAACAAAGCCCATTAAACATCCAAAAACATCATAAATAATAGCATGGAACAATAAAAAATTATAGATACGTTGGAGACGTATCAAGCATCCCCAAGCTTAATTCATGCTCGTCCTCAAGTAGGTAAATGGTAAAAACAGAATTTTTGATGTGGAATGCTAACCAACATAATTTTCAATGTAGTTCTCTTAATTGTGGCATGAATGTTCAGATCTGAAAGATTCAAGACAAAAGTCTATATTGACATAAGAAATAATAATACTTCAAGCATTCTAACAAAGCAATCATGTCTTCTCAAAATTCTATGGCTAAAGAAAGTTATCCCTACAAAATCTTATAGTCTGGCTATGCTCCCTCTTCATCACACAAAATATTCATATCATGCACAACCCCGGTTTCAGCCAAGCACTTGTTTTCATACTCTATTCTTTCAAACCTTTCAACTTTCACGCAATACATGAGCGTGAGCCATGGATATAGCACTATGTGGAATAGAATGGTGGTTGTGGAGAAGACAAAATAGGAGGGAGATAGACTCACATCTACTAGGAGTATCAACAGGCTATGGAGATGCCCATCAATAGATATCAATGTGAGTAAGTAGGGATTGCCATGCAACGGATGCACTAGAGCTAAAAATGTATGGAAACTCAACAAAATAAACTAAGTGGGTGTGCATCCTACTTGCTTGCTCACGAAGACCTAGGGCGTTGGAGGAAGCCCATCGTTGGAATATACAAGCCAAGTTCTATTATGAAAATTCCCACTAGTATATGAAAGTGACTAAACATGAGACTCTCTATCGTGAAGAACATGGTGCTACTTTGAAGCACAAGTGTGGAAAAAGATAGTAGCAATTGTCCCTTTTTCATTTCATTTCTTTTCCTTTCTTTTCTTTTCTTTTCTCTTTTTGTTCTTCTTTTTCTGGACGGGCCTTTTCTTTTGATTGGCCTTTCCTCGCATGGGACAATGCTCTAATAATGATGATCATCACACTTACATTGAATTAGAACTCAATATTACAACTCGATACTAGAACAAAGTATGACTCTATATGAATGCCTCCAACAGTGTACCGGGATATGCAATGAATCAAGAGTGACATGTATGAAAAGTTATGCATGGTGGCTTTGCCACAGATATGATGTCAACTACATGATCATGCATGGCAATATGACAATATGAAGCGTGTCATATGAACGGAACGGTGGAAAGTTGCATGGCAATGTATCTCGGAATGGATATGGAAATGCCATGATAGGTAGGTATGGTGGATGTTTTGAGGAACATATATGGTGGCTGTTTTGAGGAAGGTATATTGTGGGTGTATGGTACCGGCGAAAGTTGCGTGGTACAAGAGAAGGCTAGCAATGGTGGATGGGTGAGAGTGCGTAATATCGATGGACTCAACATTAGTCATAAGAACTCATATACTTATTGCAAAAATTTATGAGTCATCAAAATAAAGCAATCAACGCATGCTCCTAGGGGCGAGGTTGGTAGGAGTTAACCATCGCGCGCCCCCGACCTCCACACAAACGATGACACTCTACAAATACCTCATGCTCTAACTTCGTCACATAGCGGTTCACCATACGTGCATGCTACGGGAATCACTAACTTTAACACAAGTATTTCTCAATTTCATGATAACTCCACTAGCATGACTACAATATCACTATCCTCATATCTCAAAACAATTATCAAGCATCCAACTTCTCATCATATTCAATGCACTTAGTATGAAAGTTTTTACTACATTCATCTTGGATGCCTATCATGTTAAGGCTAGTTATATAGCCAAAGCACATTACCATGCTGTTCTAATAGACTCTCAAAAGGATATAAGTGAAGCATGAGAGATTAACAATTTCTTCAAAATAAAATCACCACTGTTCTCTAAAAGATATAAGTGAAGCACTAGAGCAAAAACTATTCAACTCAAAAGATATAAGTGAAGCATATAGAGTGTTCTAACGATTCCTAGGCCATATCTATCTGTCTCAAAAAGGTGTGTCCAGCAAGGATGATTGTGGCAAACTAACAAGCAAAGACTCAAATAATACATGACGCTCCAAGCAAAACACATATCATGTGGTGAACAAAAATATAGTCCCGAGTATAGTTACCGATAGATGAAGACGAAAGAGGGGATGCCTTCCTGGGGCATCCCCAAGCTTAGGCTTTTGGTTGTCCATGAATTTTACCTTGGGGTGCCTTGGGAATCCCCAAGCTTAGGCTCTTGCCACTCTTTGTTCCATAGTCCATCAAAGCAATACTTAAAACTTGAAAACTTCACAACACAAAACTTAGACAAAAATCTCGTGAGCTCCGTTAGTATGAGAAAACAAACCACCACTCAAAGGTACTGCAATGAACTCATTCTTTGTTTATATTGTTGTTAAACCTACTGTATTCCAACTTCTCTATGATTCATACTCCCCAGTACTACTCATAGATTCATCAAAATAAGCAAAGAACACACGAAAAATAGAATCTGTCAAAAACAGAATAGTATGTAGTAATATGTAACTTTCGCATACTTCTGTAACTCCAAAAAAAATTAAATAAATTGGTAACGTGAGGAATTTGTCTATTAATGATCTGCAAAAAGAATCAACTAAATAGCACGCTCCAGTAAAATCTGGTGACTATTCTAGTGAGCCCTAACGATTATGTTTCTCACAGCGAGATCATATAAACTTCACACAAGTCTTCCCAAAGGTTCTACTTGGCACAAACACTAATTAAAACACAAAACCACATCTAAACAGAAGCTAGATGCAATATATATTCCTAAACAGAAGCAAAAACAAAATATAAAATTGGTTTACCTCCCAACAAGCGCTATTGTTTTACGCCCCTAGCTAGGCACGATAGAAGGATAGATCTACGGATTGCCATCTTTGGAGGGCAATTCTTTAATTAAGCACTTGTGATTCTTATGCACTTCTTTATCCCTATTGATAATCAAACTTTTGGGCAAGAAATTAAGAAAGTTAATCGTGTGAAAAGGTTCTCTTGCAAAATTAAGAAAATTAGGATGAACACTTACAGATTTAAGATCCGTGATTCCTTTACTAGATGGTTCACCCTTGTTCTTAGGAACATACATGAACTTAGACAATTTAGTGGTAGAAGGATTTGAAGTAGTTTTCATAGCAGAAAGAGCAGAACCTACATTAGTAATAATATCCTCAAGTTTATCGGATCTAGTAGAATCTTGATCTAATTTTTCTTTCACTATGGGTTCCTTTTCCTTTAAAAAATTCAAAATAACTCCTACCTTGGATCCATATTGGGTAATTTCATTGTGGATCTTTCTATCCAAATTCTGTACCAACTCTATCGTAGCAACTTTGTTTTCAATGATTTCTAGCCTTTGCATAACATGTTCCAAAGTTAAAACAGTCCCATTAACCATAAGAGGTGGGGAGCCAAATAATTCAGTCATAGCATTATAAGAATCAAAAGTATGGCTAGCCAAGAAATTCCCTCCGGTAATGGTATCTAAAATATATATATTCCAAGGAGTTATGCCAACATAAAAATTGCGAAGAAGCACGGAAGTGGAAAGCTTCCTAGTAGATCTATTTTGAGCATTGCAAATCCTATACCAGACATCTTTTAAGTTTTCTTCCTCCCTTTGTTTAAAATTAAGAACCTCACTCTCGGGAGTATTGATAATGATAGGTGTGCTAGACAACATGATGACAAGCAAGCAATCCAACACACAAGCAAACAAGAAGCAAGCAAACGGTAAACACTCGGCAAAAAGAAGGGCAAATAAAACGGTAAGGGTGATGTGGTGGAGAGGAAAACGAGAGGCAAATAAATGTAATGCGAAGGATAAGGGTTTGTGATAGGTACTTGGTATATGACTTTTGCGTAAGCCTCCCCGGCAACAACGCCAGAAATTCTTCTTGCTACTTCTCGAGCTTGCGTTGTATTCCCTCGAAGAGGAAAGGGTGATGTAGCACAGTAGCGTAAGTATTTCCCTCAGTTTTGAGAACCAAGGTATCAATCCAGTAGGAGACCACGCGCGAGTCCCTCGCACCTGCACATACAAATAAGAACTTCGCAGCCAACGTGATAAGGGGTTGCCAATCCCTTTACGATCACTTATGAAAGTGAGATCTGGTAGAGATGATAGTTTGATATTTTTGGTATTTTTAGATATAAGAACAGAAAGTAAAAGCGGAAACGTATAGTAGATTGTAGATTGATATGTTGAGAATAGACCCGAGGGCCATAGGTTTCTCTAGTGGCTTCTCTCATGATAGCAGAATTCTACGGTGGGTGAACGAATTACTATCGAGAAATTGATAGAAAAGAGAATAATTATGAGACTATCTAGGCATGATCATTATATATAGGCATCACGTCTGAGACAAGTAGACCGAAATGATTCTGCATCTACTACTATTACTCCACACATCAACCGCTATCCAGCATGCATCTAGAGTATTAAGTTCATAAGAACAGAGTAACGCCTTAAGCAAGATGACATGATGTAGAGGGATAAACTCAAATAACATGATATAAACCCCATCTTTTTATCCTCGATGGCAACAATACAATACGTGCCTTGCTTCCCCTACTGTCACTGGGAAAGGACACCGCAAGATTGAACCCAAAGCCAAGCACTTCTCCCATTGCAAGAACTATAGATCTAGTAGGCCAAACCAAACCAATAATTCGAAGAGACTTGCAAGGATATTATAATCATACATAACGAGTTCAGAAAAGAACCAAATATTTTTCATAGATAATCTACATCATAAACCCACAATTCATCGGATCTCTACAAACACACCGCAAAAAGAGATTACATCGAATATATCTCCTCGTAGACCGAGGAGAACTTGGTATTGAGATCCAAAGAGAGAGAAGAAGCCATCTAGATACTAGCTATGGACCCGAAGGTCTGTAGTAAACTACTCGCAACTCATGATGAGGCGATGATGATGATGTAGAAGCACTCTATGGTAGACCCCCCCTCCGGCGGAGCTCCGGAACATGCCCCAAGATGGGATCTCATGGGTACAGAAGGTTGCGGTGGTGGAACTAGGGTTTTCTCTCCTCCTCTGATGGTTTCGGGGTACGTAGGTATATATGGGAGGAAGGAGGGCACCGGGGGCCAGACGTGGGCCCCACGAGGTAGGGGCGCGCCCTGTAGGGGGCGCTCCGCACCCTCATGGATGCCATGTGTGCCCTAATCCGTGGTTCTCAAGTCTCCCGTGCGTATTTTGCTCCAAAATATCTCCCCTGAAGTTTCATTCCTTTTGGACTCCGTTTGATATTCCTTTTCTGTAAAACCCTGAAATAGGCAAAAAAACAGCAATGTGGACTGGGCCTTTGGGTTAATAGGTTAGTCCCAAAAATAATATAAAACTGTATAACAAAGCCCATTAAACATCCAAAACGTCATAAATCATAACATGGAACAATGAAAAATTATAGATACATTGGAGACGTATCAGATTTACAAATGCCATGATATCAAATTCAAATAATTGAATGGAATTCATGTTGAATTCGATTTTTTAAACCACCTTAAGTTGAACTGAAATGTACGCTAGTTCATAGGTAGCTATTTATAATGTTCATTGTCTAACTTTCGTACGTATAATGTGCTTTACACACACAACATGAACTATACTCACGTTTATATTCGATTGCTAAAGCGATGCATTGTCTGGAGTTCAAAATAATAACTATGTGGATCAATTGTGTCGAATAATAACATAGACATGCTCAAATTCGATAGAATCTAGATGTCCGATGGATCAATGACTGTTCCTTACGCAAATTGCAAATATCACGATCCCATCCTATTATTTGGATACAATTTATATCTTTAATCAATATGTATAGCAGTCTTGTACATGTAGTTTCACTCTCCATCGGTGGTCTCTCACACATGCTCACACACTCTCTCCCGAGGTGTCTTTCTCGCACACATGCTCTCGATATAACCCTCCCTCCCTCTCGTAACCATTTATGACTGTTTTCACTAACCTTTATCACAAGCACTCGCTCTCTCGCAAGCATACACACGCACAATCCCCATCGACCCTTTCTATATACATAGACCTGCCTACGTGTCTCCTATACGCACATTATTTGTAGGCTTGTCTCTCACTCATTGTCTCACACCTCTCTTCCTAATCGACGAGTATGATTCTAGCAGAGCATTCCGTAGGATGCCCCTTAAAGTAGGTTGGATGAATAGTAATATCAGAGATAAAGGGGTTACCTTAGTCCGAGAACCTGGGGTTACAAATCCTAGCCGTCTTTGTTAGTGAACATAGAGTCCTTCACAATTATGCTATCTTTGTCTTGTATGACTAGTCATCCATGGGTCTCCCATAATGCGTCACGGGCCGACCAATGTGGCGTAGGACGGAACCAAGCGAAGGGCCTCACCTCAACCCACCGGACCTGACGCGGTGACACACCCTCTGCCCCCACGTCTCATTATCTTCTCACACCCACACATACCAACACAGACACCACACACAAAAAAAATTATTCTCCTGGTGCCTCTATCCACTCCCCCCTTGCGTATACACACTCAAGGGAATCTCTCGCCGTGACGTCATATTCATCTCACTCTCTCTAGACCACTCTCATTTCTCGTGCTATCTCTCCCACGCCCCCCTACCGGCCCCTCTATCCATGCCTCTCTCGAATACGTAATACACACACATACCTCTCTAGGCCCTGCCAAATGCATCAACTACACATTCACACATGTTACATCACATACCCCATTGATCTAAAAAGCCCTCTCTTCACGTTTATTTTGCATACAACATTCCTTTTGAATAAAGTGTTGCCAAAAAAATATTTTAGAATTTCTACATATATACAACATTACAAAGTTATATGGAGGAGTATGAACGCTTGCATTGCATGGTGCCCACAATGATATTTATTCCGCACTGTGAATTTGTATACTTTTATAATATATATAAAGTTTGTCATAATAAAGAGAAACGAAGAGCATCTCTCTCTCCATCGCATTCCCCCCCCCCCTACGCCCCTTTCACGTACGCACACAAACTATCTCCAGGTCCTCTAAAAGTAAGCCCCCAGTACATTCACGCATGTTTCATCTTTCTCTCATGATATATACAGTGATGATCATTGTATTTGATGCGAAAGCATGATACGTACATTGGACTTCAGAATCCACTCATTACGGTCATCATTTACGTTTTGTGGTTATTATACAGTCACGGGCTCACCGTACAACTCTGTATTTTCTCAAGACACGACTAGTTGACCAGTTAAATGCTCCACGTGACACCTCTAGTGTTGCATCACATTATCTCACTACCATCGAGCCCACCTGTCGGCTTGTATCTACTCTACATCTACACTCTTATAAAATACTAGCAAGATGCCCATGCGTTGCACGGAACATCAAGATGCATTTGTATGAGTAGTTTATCTTGTGGGAGAAAAGGATGAACTAGGGAAGGCCTTATTTGCAAGTGTGGAAAGGCGTGTGGGTATCTTTCTGCAAAATTGCCATAGTTTCCTTCCTATCCGTCAGATATAGATCGGACGACCTATATTGCAGGATGGCAGGCACACGATCATCATCGACTATGGTTTTTATAAGAGTAGGGATAAAATACACTCTTATAAAAAATAGAGTTGGTGATGATGGTGTGCATGCCATCCTGCAATATAGGTCGTTTAATTTATATCTGGCGGATAGGAAAGAAACTATGACAATTTTGCAAAAAGG
Organism: Secale cereale; assembly: GCA_902687465.1. Lineage (NCBI taxonomy): Eukaryota > Viridiplantae > Streptophyta > Magnoliopsida > Poales > Poaceae > Secale > Secale cereale. The sequence continues at coordinate 547,369,503 of LR738710.1, read as the reverse complement.
TACCCACATACCTCTCCACATTTGCAAATAAGGCCTTCCCTCGTTCATCCTTTTCTCTCACAAGATAAACTAGTCATACAAATGCATCTTGATGTTACGTGCAACACACGGGCATCTTGCTAGTAAGAATGAAAACAAACGACAAAAAAATATTGGACGGTGGTTCGAAGTCATGACCGCAGGCACAACGGACAAGGTGGCCTTGTATTGGTATGCTGAGCCGTCTGTTTTAACACACAGGAGCTGGTGTGGTGATTATACACACACGCACGCATGCACACGAACTGCATGCACGCAACACTCACACGAACACATGCACCGACGCATGCACGCAACACTCACACGTACACATGCAGCCACACACGCACGCAACACTCACACGCACACATGCACACATGCATGTACACACCAGTACACCACACGACCAACACACACTCTCACTCTCAAGTGCTCAACCTACACGTGCATGCACACACATCACGCCCTCATAGACACATACACAACCAGGTGATTCCCGCGCACGGGGTGGAGTCTTGTCGCGCCTGCATAAATTTGTGTTTATCTCACCTTTTCCCTATGCGAACTAACAGGTGGGACCCACTAGGAACGTGGTCAATTTAACTAGTCAACATGGTGCCACGCAGACTATTTGGCCGGTCAATAGAGTGCAATCTGATGCTGAACCGTGAGCAAGTGACCGTATAATCACAGCAAAACGTATATAGTGATCGTAATCAGCTTATTCTGAAGTTCGGTGAACGTATTACGCTTTTCTATCTGTAGGCCCTCCAATACTACATCTCTACACGTTCTCGCATGTTACATCTAACAACTATGCAATACATCACTACTGCTACACTCTAACACAATAAATCATATGTGTTTTTAGTTTTACTAGATATCATATTGTTACTTAATTATTCAGTTTGCATACATTAAAATTGCCTTTGAAATGTATGGCCAGTATCATATACCGTGCGGGAAAAATCTCGCCCTTTCCTGTTTAATCAGGTTTGTATCGATGGATCGTGCGAAGCAGCAAAACTATAGTACTATATACAGAACAAGTGACAGTTGACTGGGCCATCGTGTCGTGTACTCCTCCGCCATAAGAGTGGAGCACTTGCTTTCATAAATCTTCTAGTCCCTTTCGCCGACATGAGGGGCATCAAGCTACCGGTTCCACGTGCCATACCGGAATACAGTGCAGAGCAGCCTGGGTGAAGCACCGAGTCATGGCGCCGGCGTAGTAATGAGCAATGAGTCATCAAATCACAAAGCTGCACCTTTCCCGCAGTTAAGTTGGAGGGACGAAGTAATAATGCTAAAAAAAGAAGTTGGAGGGACGAAGCAACCACCATTTCACTCGTTGCTGAATCCGCTTCTCCCTCATCTTCTTGAAGTTAACCACGTGTTGCTTCTGCCGTTGTTCTGCCTCATGTGGGAAGCGGATCGGCTTGGTGAAGCACTGACACGTGGGACCACATGTTATCAAACCACCAGGACAACGTCCTCTAATAATAAGAAACCTCCCCCGCCATCCGCGCGGCAAAATCACCTCCTTTTTACTAATCTTGATTCTATAATTTTTTAGATCAATATAATTGAGATTTGTATAGATAGCACACAGGAGCAAAACCAAGTGGTACAGTTAAGGGCATCCACAATGTGTAGCCAAATGTGAAAATAGCTTATGGAATCGTGGGAACCATTGTGGACGGTGTTGCCAAAGCCAAAAGGATGGAACCGAAGCTCCCTGATTGATTGATTGAAGGAATAGAAAAATGCAACGTCTCTCCTCTTTCTCCTGTGCTTGGACATATGTACAGTATAGAGGACAGAGTCTACTGCCCTATCCCTTCTATCACAAATCACAAAGCAGTGAGGCGTCGAATCACAAAGCACGAACGAAGCAACCATCATTTCACTCTTCGCTGACTCCGCTTCTCCATCGTCTTCTTCGAGAAACCATCTCACCGCACTAAGCTGGACGGACGACGCTATTGTGTACGAGTAGTACTAGTACATTTACGCATCCTTTGGTTCTACGGACTTCCTGGCTGCAAATAAGGCGGTTGTCTCGGCTGGCTGGCGGCACTTGCGAACGACTTACCGTGGTCTCCCTCAATGGTGTTCTTTGTCGAACGCACTTCGCCAAACCACAACGTTCGAGATATCGTCGACGTCACCCCAATGGGGAAGGAAGTCAAATATAGTTGCTACCTCCATTTTTTGTACACAAGGCCAGTATATCAAAATTACAATTTGCAAAAGGCCACTAACACTAATCGAGGCAAAATTGATGGGGTTTGCCTCGTACTAGCAACCAAGGACATTAATATTCCCTGCATGCATGCGGAAGTGAGAAGGTTGGTTTGCATGGCGCTGCATTAATCAAGCGATGAGGAGTGAGATGGTTAGCTCTTTGGGCTTTGGAGAAAAAAATACGCATTAATTGACACGTGAAATGAGGATTTGTATCGATTAATCCTGCGAAGGAAAACCCGCCTTTCTTTTTTAACACTAGTACTCCTAGTACGTAGTACTATGTACTTATCCTGTTTGGGTCTAGGCCTTGCATTGCCATACTTCGCCACACATTTTTGCCAAGCTTGCCTAAAGTTTTCAAAATGAAAAGGAGGTACACTTGCACACAGCTGTTGCGGTCGCACCGCACCCTCACACGATCGCTCCTGCACGCCGCGGTCACACCGCACCCTCACATGCACAGTCGCTCATGCACGCCGCAAACCCAACCAAGGGAACGCACCCTCACTGACACATGTTGTCACATGTGAACAAACCAAACTCAGCCATCCTACCGCTGACACATAATTTTCGTTCATAGAGTATGTTTATCCAACCGCATGTTGGGGAGAATCCGTACGGCCCGTACGGTGGTCTATTGGGGAAGAAGAAGAGGTAAGGAAGAACGGTTAGGAGACATATGATATTCATCCAACCGCCTGAAATGGTAGACTGAGCCAAGTCAGGCGACTTGCATAACAATATATGTTTTTACACAGCAAAAGATCCATAAAAACAACAACATAAAGAAAAACTATCACTGCTCGTGAAACGAGACGACCTCGTCGTCTTTGGCTGCTGGCGCGAACCAGCCGTAGCTGCCGACGTGTGTCTCCGCACCGTGGTTGTCCTTGGCCTCTAGCTACTCGTTCACGCGAAGCGTGCGAGCGCTCTGCACGGACGAGAGCACCGCCCGGTTCAAGTCGAGGACGTCCGGTTCCGCCTGCAGGAGGGCCTCGATGGGAGCGGCATCCGCGCTCTTCGCGTTGAGTCGAGCCTCCGCCGCTCGGTTCAAGTCCAGGACATCCGGTTCCGCCTACAGGAGGGCCTCGATGAGAGGGGCATCCGCGTGCTCCATGTCGAGTTGAGCCCTGCCGCCCGGTTCAAGTCCAGGACGTCCGGTTCCGCCTGCAGGAGGGCCTCGATGGCAGCGGCATACGCGCGCTCCACCTCAAGTTGAGCCTCCGCCGCCCGGTTCACATCCATGACATCCGGTTCCGCCTGCAGGAGAGCCTCGATGTCAGTGGCATGCGCGCGCTCCGCGTCGAGTTGAGCCTCTGCCTCCCGGTCCTCCTTCAGTATCACTAGGTTGAACCGCTGGTCCGCCTGCACCATGGGGGACTCGGACGCCGGCATGAAGTCGACGTCCATTGTCTCATACCCATCGGGGGCCTTCTGCGCCGCGACCTCCGCCATGAACATTGGATCGACTTCCTCCTCCTCGTAGCTTGGCTCCAGAGAATTTGGGGATTGGCCCGCCGCAAAGCGAGCTTGGGAACGGAGGTCTCTGGCGCCGACCAGCACCGCGATTTTTGCGCGGCGCTGCGGCGTCAGCATCTTGTAGTACGTGATCTTGCGGCGCACCACGGCTTTCCGGCGAACTAGGGGACGCTTGATGCGGGCTAGGGGATCGAAAGGTGGGGGAAGGGGCTGGAGATTAGGTGTGGTTTTAGGGCAGTGACTGGCGTAGGCCGAGCTGCGAAGGTTCTAGTGTGAATAGTGGTTCCGGTGACGACTGGTCAATCGGTTTTGACTGTACATCGCTCTTGTCGCGTTCGCGTTGCAGCCCGGCACGCTGGACCCTCCACGTCGCTCAACGAATGGAACGCGCTTCGTCTTGCGTTTTCGCTCGCTTGTTGGACCGCAGTTGAGAGCATACAGACGTCCCTCCCCCTCCCCCGCCCGCGTCATTTTATGCGGAGTAAATTAAAACAGGGGGAGTATACTATCGATGAGGATCCCCTAACGTGGCCGAACCCATTGAGTAACTGACATGCGGGGCCTAGCAAGCATGGGTGTCAGGCCCAAGATGTGATTCTATCCCGATCACGTGACACTTACGTGATTGGGGCACAACCGCATTTCGGGCGCTTAGCAAGATGGATATCATTACATCGTACCATTACATACATACATGAGGGATACAACAATACATACAAGTCACATGAATACAACAACATCAATACAAGGCATCCGACTACGAATGCAAACATGAAAAGCACAAGACATCCATCTGCTATCCCAGGCTGCCGACCCGGAACCTAACCCAAGATTGAAGAAGAAGAAGCAGAAAGAACTCCAACACAAAGGACATCGCTCTCACGTCAAGACATCGGAAACCTGCACCTGCAACTGTTGTTGTCGTATCTGTGAGCCACGAGGACTCAGCAATCCCATAACCATAGGTAACAAGACTATCAAAGCTTAATAGGTAGGAAGAGGTAAAGTGGTGAGGTTGCAGCAGCGGCTAAGCAATATATATGGTGGCTAACTTACGAGTACAAGAATAAAATGAGCATCTACGCAAACGGTCGCAAACTAGTAGTGATCGCAAAAGATCCTGAACTACCTATGAGTCAAACATAACCCCACCGTGTTCTCTTCTCAAAGTGAAAAGAGACAGTCACGGTTACGCACACAGTTGTGTGTTTTACTTCGGATCCTCTGTCAAGTTGTCTACAACCAGACATTAACAAATTCCAATCTGCCACATAACCGCGGGCACGGCTTTCGAAAGATTATAACCCTGCAGGGGTGTCCCAACTTAGCCCATCACAAGCTCTCACGATCAGCTGAGGTAATAATAATTATTACCCCTTATCTTAGGGAAATCCGATCAGGCTCGGCATCCCGGTGCACAAGACATTTCGGCAATGGTAAAACAAGTCCAGCAAGACCTCCCGGCGTGCCGACACCCTCATAGTAGCCGCGCGTATGTCGTCTCAGGCCACGTCCGGATGGGAGAAGCTACGAGTAAAACCAGCCCTCGGGTTTCACCAAGGTGGCCCCGCAGCACCCCCGTTTGGGACCAACACCATCAGCACTGGCCCTCCTACTATGTAGAAAAGAGTACCCGAGGGCGCGATCCCCTATGCAAATTTAATTATTTAATTAAGTTGTTATTATGAGGCAAATTAAAACCAATGTTGGGCCTTGCTGGAGGAGTTTTATTCAAAGACGAAGTGTCAAGGGGTCCCCATATACCCAACCGTGTAAGGAACGCAAAAATCAAGGAACATAATGCCGGTTTATCGGCGCCTAAGGTGGCATGAGTGGAACAAAACACCGAGCAAAAGGCCAAGCCTTCCACCCATGCCCAGTATATAGGTGTGTTAATATAAATAAGACATATTGTGATATTCCAACAACAAGTTCCCACCTAGAACGATCTTCATCTTCACCTGCAACTAACAACGCTATAGGAGGGGCTGAGCAAGCGGGTAACATAGCCAAACAATGGTTTGCTAGGAAGGTGTCAAAGGTTAGAGGTTTCATGGCAACAAGGAGAGGGGCTGACAATAATGATGGGTAGCGCGACATATGACGATAACATCGAGACACTAAGCATGGCAATGATAGTAAAGGTATCCAAGGGTATGATCATCTTGCCTGAGATCCCGCAAGGAAGAAGAACGGATCCATGAAGAAGACGAAGAAGAAGCCTTGAAGAAGAACCACGGGTAGACGAACGAATCCTCACGATCGCAACGGAACAAGCACTAACGAGAACAAGCAAGCAATACGGTAAACACACAACACAAGAACATGACAATATGCTCAACCAAGTATGATGCAAAACAAGTCTACATATGAAGCACAACAAGTCTGTATATGATGCAATACATGGCAAGGTAGGAAGAACACAAGAACAACACAAGTCTATATATGATGCAATACATGGCAAGGTATGATGCAAGACAAGTCTATACAGGAAGCAATACATGGCAAGGTAGGAAGCACAGGAAAACAACACAAGAACATGACAATATGCTCAACCAAGTAGGATGCAAGACAATTCTATATATGATGCAAAATATGGCAAGGCAGGAAGCACAGAGAAACAACACAAGCAACAAGTTTAAATGAGGCCGGAAACTACATATAACAAATCCGGTAAGTCCTCATATGCATAGTTTGAAATTAGTCCAGATCTGAACAAACCTTAAGTTAAAGTTGTTAAACAGCAGGTTAACATGCACCATGATGATCTACACGAATTCTAGTCAAGTTTCATATAAAGTTTGTTTAATTCGGAGCTAAGGCCTAGAAGATATGAGCAAAACAAGACAAGCAAGGCAACGGTGCAAGATGCACCCAAACATCAAGCAAACTCACTCCGAGGATGAAAACAATATGATATTATGATTCTACATGCAAAATCACACAAGTTTCATAAAGGAAACACTCAAAACGGAGCAACGGGCTAAAAGATACACATGAAACATGATATAACAACAAGCTGAAGTTAACAGCCACATAACAACTTTGGAGCAAGATATATATATGCTACAGCACTCAAACATGTTAACAAGAGACATGGATGTGAAGTAGACATGATACTTAACAAGTAGGAACTTAGAACACACCCAAAAGCTTGGTGGAACACATTTAAATAAGCATGGCAAGTTGCAATAAAATTATCCAGACTTAGCCAAAATCTGGGAAGGCAAAAACATCATCACGATGCTGCCTTCGGAGGCATAAAACAACAAGCATATCGACTAAACTAAGTATATAAAGAGCATGGACATGTAGTAGACATATCCTACAACAAACAACTCCATTGGAGCAACTCCATAGGAGGCATGGATCAATAGCAACAAGATACACCAAATTGAACATGCTGATAAAATCCTGATAGTTATAATTTATAGCAACTTGAGAGCAATAAATAAATAAGCTAAAACAGGTCATATGAGCAAGTAAAGGCATGAATGGATAGACAATAACATGGACAACAAGACATGATCAATGACCACTCCAAACCTAGCATGGATTTGCCTAGGGCATCAAGCAAATATAGCATCAGGTTATGACAGATTCCAGACTTAGTAGAAATTTCACTAAGTATAAAACAGTTAAGTTGGCATGGCATGTTTACAAGCATGTTTAAGTCAACACAAGGCATATCATGGAAAGTTAAATGCACCACAGCAAAGACCATATAATGGTGCTTCTAAAACATCAAGACATGTGGCAAGAAGACAAACACACCAATAGCAAGGAGCAATTGAAATCAGCATCTCATAACAAGTTTCAGAACTTAACAGCCAAATGCACTCTTGCAACAGAGATTAACATGGCAAGATGAACTCAAACAAGCATGCTACAGCAAACATCATGTAGTACACTTCATAATGAACATTTTGACATATCATATGCATCATTTGGATAAACATGCACCAAGTTATCATATCTCAAACATGGGAACAAAATAACAAGTAGCAGCAGTTTATAACAAGTAGCACTCTTGCAACAGAGATTAGAGCATCTAGATGAACTCAAATGAGCATGGCACAATGGAACAAAGTGTAGAGCATATCACCACGATCATTTTGACATATCATTCACTCAATTTGGATCACCACACAAAAAGATATTAGCCACACAAGAATGCATCAAATCGTGTGAAATCACAGACTTGGACATTTTTAATAGAGAGAAAAAAAACAGGTGGGCGCAAGTTAGTTATAATGCGCACGGGCGGGGCTTACTGGTTCTTACCATGGGCTTCGGCCCAAGGACGGAAGAGGCAGGGCAGGCCGGGGGGACGGGCCGGTGCTGGGCCCAGCCAGGAGGCCGGCCCACACGGGCGATGGCCGCGCTCGAGGCGACGCGTCCCTCCCGGTCCACGCCGGATCGAGGCAGAGATGAGCCCGGCGGCGGCCGGAGTCCTGGCGACGAGCAGGAGGAGGTCGGGCGCTCCGACAGCATGGGAAACGGTCGGATCCCGCGGGGTGGATCTCGCAGGCCGTGGATCTGGCCGGCGGTGCGCCGGATCGGCAAAGGTGAAGAGGCGGCGAGGTCAGAGCCGCAAGGATGGGGTGGAGCAACTGCGACGGCAACGCAGTTCGAGGACGGGGGAAGGAGGAGGCACCGGTGAAGGCCACGGGAACGGGCGGCGTAGGGCGCACGACGGCAGAGGGCTGGGTTGCCCGTAGGCGGCGGCGCGGCAAGGGAGCTAGGCGGCGGGGCAGATCGAGCGGGGAGGCTCGGGCACTCGAGCGCAGGGGCGGGAGGCGGTTGGGCCCTGTCGGGCCCGGTTCGGCCTGGCGCGGGCCGCGGCTGGGCTAGCGGCGGGGAGACGTGACTGTTGCCACATGGCGCACGGGGAGTGGGCGAGGGGTTGTTCGGCGGCGGTTGGGCCAACAGGGCGGCGACAAGTGGCGGCCGGCGGCTGGCCAGGCACGGAAAATGAGGGAATTTGGTGGCTGGAGGTAGGGGAAGGCCTAGGAGTGCCCAAAATGGACTAGGGGGACTTATATATAGGGAAAGGGCTAGGGTTAGGGGGGTTTAATCCGTTTTCAGACCGTTAGATCCCAATCGGACGGTCCGCAATGGAGGGGTAGTGAAGGTGGGCTAGAGGGCTGGTTAGTTGGCTGTGCCAAGAGGCCAAGAGCTGATAGGAGAGGAGAGAAGGCAGGCCCGCGGGCGTTTTAGGAGACCGAAAACGTCCGACTAAATAAACCGACGACTAGTGCCGCTATATTTAACGGTTGGGCTATCAAACGAGCTCCGAATGTGATGAAATTTGGCAGGCGGCCTGTCTACACTATAATAAGACCACATGCCAAGTTTCAACCCATTCCGAGAAATTTTTTCGGCCACTCATAAAATAAATATTCGGAGGCGCCGCGGGCGCGTGCAAGTGTGTCTGGGCTCAGAACGGACAACGGGAAGGACATGCGAACTCGGACAGATGCAAGTTTTGAAAACATGCTGATGCAATGCACACGATGACATGGCAAGAAGCAATACGCAAGCAGATGACATGGCACGACGATGAATAACTGGTTGACACCTGGCGCATCGGTCTCGGGGTGTCACAACACTCCCCTACTAACAAGAGATCTCGTCCCGAGATCTTAGGAACGAGACGGAAGAGAAAAGGAAGAACCAAGTTCTTCGAGGACAAAAGAGTGAAAACAAAGAATATTGAGAGGTTGAGCCACTCGAAAGGAAAATGCAACGGAGATTAATGAAGCTGCAAGGACTTCGTTAATCAAAAGGAACAAGGAATATGAGAACCAAGGTGGTTGAAAGGCACAAAACAAGAGCTGAAGGAATAAGAATGAATTCGAAACCACGCCGGTAAATAAGAGATAGAAAAGAATCTCCACGAAGGAATTCGGGCAGCGCTCCGGCTAAAACTGAAAGAAATAGCACACCGGTTGACAATGGAAGGAATAGAACAAGAAGTTGACAAGATGAAACAAAACATGAGGAGATGAAATGATACTCAACGAGAGCAACAACACAATGCCTCCGGAAGAATTGAAAGAGTTGGATGAAACGAACGGAATAGAAAATGACAACTTCCATCACGAATGAATTTGAAAGAGCATCTTCAAGAGAAAGGCTTGAACGGAGTTGTTGAGAAAATCAACAACAAAAGAATGAGCTTGTTGTGGACTTATATAAACATCTCAAAACTAGAGGTGAATTATGCCGCAACGAAAAATATGGATTAGCTGAGAATGAAGAAATGCAAAACTCCACTTCAAAAGAATACGACGAATTATTTGCACTCGAGAGGCAAAAGAATAAGAATGCTTGAGCTGCTCCAGAAGAATTAGAAGAACGTTTGAAGAATGAATTATCTCATGAAAAACCACCATGAGGAACTCCGGTACCGAAAGGATGATGAATCAGAACTGAGTATGAAAAGAATGAGAATAAAGCCTTGCGATGATTTAGACGAGGGTCCGACGAGATAGCCGAGGAAACTTGAACTCCGGAAAGAAAATATGAAGCACTTGGGACTAGAATTTATTCATGAGAATAAACTCCGAAGGAAGGAATTAAGTCGACTTGATAAAAGAAGCGGAATTATGTTATGCTTATCCTCCACCAATTAAATTGATGAGAAGCAATGGATTCACATACCACTTATTCGCGATGAAAAAATTAAAGAGGGATATATCGCGAACTCATGAAATCTTCATGGAACACCGGTAGGATTGGAATAAAATGAATGAATGGATTGATATGATAACACCGGAAAAGAACTGTTGAGCGAAACACCGTAAGAATTGAAGCCGAGTGAAGAAAAGGAACTAACCACCGTGAAGAAAGAAAATCGAGTGAAGAACGAGAATGACCACCGTAAGGAATGAAATTGAACGATGCACGAGGACAAGCCACTGTGAAGACTTGAGATTGAGTGAACACAAGAGAATGAATCTCCGGGAAGAATAAAGCACTTGAGGAATTTAGATGACGAGAACGAAGAGATCGTGAACTGATAAAAGAATACTTGAACAAGCACCGGAAGAATGTGATATGAACGAAGTGGCATCAACGAAGAATATTTGGAGGACGAAGTTGAAAACTGAGAATGAAGAAATCTTTTGAAATGATGGCCTTCGGAGGAACACAATGAAAAAGAATTCATGAATTACTCCGGATGAATGAGGAGAAGAAAGGTTGAACCAACGATGAAAATAATTAAAAACGATCTTGGGGAAGGCATATGACTAATGGAATCCATACTTACGTCCCACTTGAAAAGAATCTGGGAAAACTCCGGGGAAAAGAAGAGTCAGGTAAGATCCTGGGAAAAGACCTGTGGGTTATGAGCCCACCGAAGAGAAACACCGTTGGCATTATTTAAAAGGAGACGATGCACCGGAACGATTGAAAAACTCGAATGAGGTGACAACCTCGAATTAATTGGAACACACACAAATCTCCTGAGATGTCTTCGGAACCCCGGAACAATAAAATGGCGAGAGACAAACGAGCAAGGGGAAACAATTGAGCCGAGGGAAAGAATAAGATCAACACCGAAAACTTGACTTGAATCCACTCGAGACAAAAAAAGATAAAGAATATGAACGAGCGGAGAATTCACCGGGAGAAGAAAATAGAAGAATGATGACGAGCTAGACGAGAATTCACCGGTTGAAATAACTGAGGAAAGAATGCAAAGGATTCAAATGAGTATGATGGATACTCGATTAAGGACTCCGGTCCGAGAAGCAAAAGGGTGGGCGGGTGGGAAAAGAAAGACCACAACGGACGGGGAAAACAACATCGGTTAAAAGAACTGAGCTTTGAACTTGCAAGAAGAAGAGGGTTGAATCCACTTGCCGAGAGATGCACCAGATGAAAGAACGCAACAAACGAAAACTACCCACGTGATCCTAAAAAAAATTGAAGGGGAAGAGGGGTAATTCAAAACACTTATGTCAAGATTCCTCACCAGAGCGACGAAGGGGCAGGGGAGTAAAAAGAATTCCTACTCTCCGATATAACTAGACTACGAAAAAGTTTTCTGCAAGACTCAACAACGGCCAGGCTACGGTCAATCAAGGGGGCTCCTATGGTCGGTTGAGGCTCTGATACCAACTTGTCAGGCCCAAGATGCGATTCTATCCCGATCACGTGACACTTACGTGATTGGGGCACAACCGCATTTCGGGCGCTTAGCAAGATGGATATCATTACATCGTACCATTACATACATACATGAGGGATACAACAATACATACAAGTCACATGAATACAACAACATCAATACAAGGCATCCGACTACGGATGCAAACATGAAAAGCACAAGACATCCATCTGCTATCCCAGGCTGCCGACCCGGAACCTAACCCAAGACTGAAGAAGAAGAAGCAGAAAGAACTCCAACACAAAGGACATCGCTCTCACGTCAAGACATCGGAAACCTGCACCTGCAACTGTTGTTGTAGTATCTATGAGCCATGAGGACTCAGCAATCCCATAACTATAGGTAACAAGACTATCAAAGCTTAATAGGTAGGAAGAGGTAAAGTGGTGAGGTTGCAGCAGCGGCTAAGCAATATATATGGTGGCTAACTTACGAGTACAAGAATAAGATGAGCATCTACGCAAACGGTCGCAAACAAGTAGTGATCACTAACGATCCTGCACTACCTACAATTCAAACATAACCCCATCGTGTTCTCTTCTGAAAGTGAAAAGAGACAGTCACGGTTACTCACACAGTTGTGTGTTTTACTTCGGATCCTCTGTCAAGTTTTCTACAACCGGACATTAACAAATTCCAATCTGCCACATAACCGCGGGCACGGCTTTCAAAAGATCATAACCCTGCAGGGGTGTCCCAACTTAGCCCATCACAAGCTCTCACGATCAACTGAAGTAATAATAATTATTACCCCTTATCTTAGGGAAATCGGATCAGGCTCGGCATCTCGGTGCACAAGACATATCGACAATGGTAAAACAAGTCCAGCAAGACATCCCGGCGTGCCGACACCCTGATAGTAGCCGCGCGTATCTTGTCTCAGGCCACGTCCGGATGGGAGAAGCTACGAGTAAAACCAGCTCTCGGGTTTCCCCAAGGTGGCCCCGCAGCACCCCCGTTTGGGACCAACTCCATCAGCACTGGCCCCCCTGCTATGTAGAAAAGAGTACCCGAGGGCGCGACCCCCTATGCAAATTTAATTATTTAATTAAGTTGTTATTATGAGGCAAATTAAAACCAATGTTGGGCCTTGCTGGAGGAGTTTTATTCGAAGACGAAGTGTCAAGGGGTCCCCATATACCCAACCGTGTAAGGAACGCAAAAATCAAGGAACATAATGTCGGTTTATCGGCGCCTAAGGTGCCATGAGTGGAACAAAACACCGAGCCAAAGGCCAAGCCTTCCACCCATGCCCAGCATATAGGTGTGTTAATATAAATAAGACATATTGTGATATTCCAACAACAAGTTCCCACCTGGAACGAACTTCATCTTCACCTGCAACTAACAACGCTATAAGAGGGGCTGAGCAAGCGGGTAACATAGCCAAACAATGGTTTGCTAGGAAGGTGTCAAAGGTTAGAGGTTTCATGGCAACAAGGAGAGGGGCTGACAATAATGATGGATAGCGCGACATATAATGATAGCATCGGGACACTAAGCATGTCAATGATAGTAAAGGTATCCAAGGGTATGATCATCTTGCCTGAGATCCCACAAGGAAGAAGAACGGATCCATGAAGAAGACGAAGAAGAAGCCTTGAAGAAGAACCACGGGTAGACGAACGAATCCTCACGATCGCCACGGAACAAGCACTAACGAGAAGAAGCAAGCAATACGGTAAACACACAACACAAGAACATGACAATATGCTCAACCAAGTATGATGCAAAACAAGTCTACATATGAAGCACAACAAGTCTGTATATGATGCAATACATTGCAAGGTAGGAAGAACACAAGAACAACATAAGTCTATATATGATGCAATACATGGCAAGGTATGATGCAAGACAAGTCTATACAGGAAGCAATACATGGCAAGGTAGGAAGCACAGAAAAACAACACAAGAACATGACAATATGCTCAACCAAGTAGGATGCAAGACAATTCTATATATGATGCAAAATTTGGCAAGGCAGGAAGCACAGGAAAACAATACAAGCAACAAGTTTAAATGAGGCCGGAAACTACATATAACAAATCCGGTAAGTCCTCATATGCATAGTTTGAAATTAGTCCAGATCAGAACAAACCTTAAGTTAAAGTTGTTAAACAGCAGGTTAACATGCACCATGATGATCTACACAAAATTCTAGTCAAGTTTCATATAAAGTTTGTTTAATTCGGAGCTACGGCCTAGAAGATATGAGCAAAACAAGACAAGCAAGGAAACGGTGCAAGATGCACCCAAACATCAAGCAAACTCACTCCAAACATGAAAAAAAATATGATATTATGATTCTACATGCAAAATCACACAAGTTTCATAAAGGAAACACTCAAAACGGAGCAACGGGCTAAAAGATACACATGAAACAAGATATAATAACAAGCTGAAGTTAACAGCCACATAGCAACTTTGGAGGAAGATATATATATGCTACAGCGATCAAACATGTTAACAAGAGGCATGGATGTGAAGTAGACATGATACTTAACAATTAGGAACTTAGAATACACCCAAAAGCTTGCTGAACACATTTAAATAAGCATGGCAAGTTGCAATAAAATTATCCAGACTTAGCCAAAATCTGGAAAGGCAAAAACATCATCACGATGCTGCCTTCGGAGGCATAAAACAACAAGCATATCAACTAAACTAAGTATATAAAGAGCATGGACATGTAGTAGACATATCCTACAGCAAACAACTCTATTGGAGCAACTCCATAGGAGGCATGGATCAATAGCAACAAGATAAACCAAATTGAACATGCTGATAAAATCCTGACAGTTATAATTTATAGCAACTTGAGAGCAAGAAATAAATAAGCTACAACAGGTCATATGAGCAAGTAAAGGCATGAATGGATAGACAATAACATGGACAACAAGACATGATCAATGGCCACTCCAAAACTAGCATGGATTTGCCTAGGGCATCAAGCAAACATAGCATCAGGTTATGACAGATTCCAGACTTCGTAGAAAATTCACTTATAAAACAGTTAAGTTGGCATGGCATGTTTACAAGCATTTTTAAGTCAACACAAGGCATATCATGGAAAGTTAAATGCACCACAGCAAAGACCATATAATGGTGCTTCTAAAACATCTAGACATGTGGCAAGAAGACAAACACACCAATAGCAAGGAGCAATCGAAATCAGCATCTCATAACAAGTTTCAGAACTTAACAGCCAAATGCACTCTTGCAACAGAGATTAACATGGCAAGATGAACTCAAACAAGCATGCTACAGCAACCATCATGTAGTACACTTCATAATGAACATTTTGACAAATCATATGCATCATTTGGATAAACATGCACCAAGTTATCATATCTCAAACATGGCAACAAAATAACAAGTAGCAGCAATTTATAACAAGTAGCACTCTTGCAACAGAGATTAGAGCATCTAGATGAACTCAAATGAGCATGGCACAATGGAACAAAGTGTAGAGCATATCACCACGATCATTTTGACATATCATTCACTCAATTTGGATCACCACACAAAAAGATATTAGCCACACAAGAATGCATCAAAACGTGTGAAATCACAGACTGAGGCATTTTTAACAGTGAGAAAAAAACAGGTGGGCGCAAGTTAGTTATAACGCGCACGGGCGGGGTTTACTGGTTCTTACCATGGGCTTCGGCCCAAGGACAGAAGAGGCAGGGCAGGCCGGGGGGACGGGCCGGTGCTGGGCCCAGCCAGCAGGCCGGCCCACATGGGCGCTGGCCGCGCTGGAGGCGACGCGTCCCTCCCGATCCAGGCCGGATCGAGGCAGAGACGAGCCCGGCGGCGGCCAGAGTCCTGGCGACGAGCAGGAGGAGGTCGGGCGCTCCAACAGCAGGGGAAACGGTCGGATCCGGCGGGGTGGATCTCGCAGGACGCGGATCTGGCCGGCGGTGCGCCGGATCAGCAAAGGTGACGAGGCGGCGAGGTCATAGCCGCAAGGATGGGGCGGAGAAATGGCGACGGCGACGCAGTTCGGGGCCGGGGGAAGGAGGAGGCACCAGTGAAGGCCACGGGAACGGGCGGCGTAGGGCGCACGGCGGTAGAGGGCTGGGTTGCCCGCCGGCGGCGGCGCGGCAAGGGAGCCAGGCGGCGGGGCAGATCGAGCAGGGAGGCTTGGGCGCTCTAGCGCAGGGGCAGGAGGCGGTTGGGCCAGGTCGGGCCTGGTTTGGCCCGGCGCGGGCCGCGGCTGGGCTGGCGGCGGGGAGACGTGGCTGTTGCCACATGGCGCGCGGGGAGTGGGCGAGGGGCTGTTCGGCGGCGGCTGGGCCAATAGGGCAGCGACAAGTGGCGGTCGGCGGCTGGCAAGGCACGGAAAATGAGGGAATTTGGTGGCTGGAGGTAGGGGAAGGCCTAGGAGTGCCCAAAATGGATTAGGGGGACTTGTATATAGGGAAAAGGCTAGGGTTAGGGGGGTTTTAATCCGTTTTCGGATCGTTAGATCCCGATCGGACGGTCCGCAACGGAAGGGTAGTGAAGGTGGGCTAGAGGGCTGGTTAGTGGGCAATGCCAAGAGGCCAAGAGCTGATAGGAGAGGAGAGAAGGGAGGCCCGCGGGTGTTTCCGGAGACCGAAAACGTCCGACTAAATAAACCGGCGACTAGTGCCGCTATATTTAACGGTTGGGCTATCAAACGAGCTCCGAATGTGATGAAATTTGGCAGGCGGCCTGTCTACACTATAATAAGACCACATGCCAAGTTTCAACCCATTCCGAGAACGTTTTTCGGCCACTCATAAAATAAATATTTGGAGGCGTCGCGGGCGCGTGCAAGTGTGTGTGGGCTCAGAACGGACAACGGGAAGGACATGCGAACTCGGGCAGATGCAAGTTTTGAAAACATGCTGATGCAATGCACACGACGACATGGCAAGAAGTAACACACAAGCAGATGACATGGCAGGACGACGAATAACTGGCTGACACCTGGCGCATCGGTCTCGGGGTGTCACAATGGGGTCCGCCGGTAAGTGACCGAAAGGGAGGGCAAGGCAGGGATACGTATGTGAAAGAAGCTTCCAATGATATAATTTTCACATTATACATCTCATGTACAATTAATCTTGTCAATAGTGAAATGCGGTTTTGTAAAACGCATTAGAGCATGGTTTATAATATAGCCAGTCGATGGCTATAAGGAATTGCCATGTCATCTATAGCCATCATCTATTATATGCACTCATACAGTAGTGTGGGCTATAAGGTTGGCTATTTCCCGCAAAAAAAATTATAAGGTTGGCTATTGTATTAGTACTTTTTTCCAACTCCTCTCCATCTCTTTCTTCATATTTATTGTACGTATTTAACTAGGAATGCGTATAAAGCTAGGCTCTTGCATCAAGATGGCAGTTTTCCCCGTGGAGGTGGGTACCCGCGGGGATATACCCGCTAAGAACCGGGGACGGGGGACAAATTGCCTCCATGGGGATTGCTTGGCGGGTACCCGATAACATAACGGGGCGGGGATGGGGGGAAAATTCGCCCCATGGAGCATCCATGGATACCCGCCAACGACTGACATGTGGGACCTCATTCCAAATAGTAGGCCAACCTAGCAGCAGCCAGCCATTCAGCCACGGCCCAAGAGGCCAAGACGAGCCCAACACACCCAGCCTAACCTAACTAACATGCACGGACGCACCCAGGAGCCCAACACATGCTCGCTCCTCTCGCTCGCTCCTCTTCCTCACAGCGCAGCCACCTCCCTCTTGTTCCTCTCCCAATTCTCACTTCCCTGATCGAGCTCGGCCATGACCGTCAGACCACCACCAGCGGCGGCCGGCAGTGGGCGGCGCGCCGGCGCATCCTTCCCGTCTGGCCCCATGGCCCTCACCTGCTTCGCCTCCTCGCCTCCTCCTCCAGCTCTCCTCCTGTCCTCCACCTCAAGGCCGCAACGATGAAGGGCGCGATTCGGCGACGACGGCGACGGGCGTCGACAGCGACGGTTGCGAGCAGGTGGCGTCTTCGTGTTTAGATCAACTAGGCAAGGAGAAGACGCCGGCGCGTTACGCTCCTCGTGGAGTCCCCGCCGGGGGGCGGGTACCTGCCATTGTCGGGGATGGGGGCGTTCCCCCTCCACCATCCCCCCTCCCCCGCAAAGCTTCTCGGGGCTAGCGGGGCCGGGGACTAGCGGGGATCGGGGCGGTGGTGGTGGAGTGCCCCCCGGAGATACCCGTCCCCGTTGCCATCTTGACTCTTGCATGAGAGCTCACTCCCCTTACTTTTTCACATCTCTCTCCTCCACATAGGCCCTATATAAATGGAAGGAGGGAGTACAACTATGAGCACCGCATACTCTAGTACAGATGTTGTCAGTACTCCACTAGTACTATTGGACAGGGAGCTTAAAAAGTTACTATTGTACTGGCTATACGTGGCGAAATCCTTGTAGGAAGAGCATGCGCGAGAACAAGCACATTCACGTCGTTGAAAACAAATTGGAAACCATCTCGAGTACAAATCTAGGAGTACGTACGAATCTAACATATTGATTGGGCGTTGTAGAATGTTGATTCTTTTTTTATCAAAGTAGAGATACTTTGACTACACATAAAACTTATATGTAAACTAGAAAGGATAGGAGGGAGTATATTGTATGTTAAAAAATTAAACGAACATTGAATACCCTTTATATATGATTTGCGGATGCTATGATCACCGGTTCAAAATTTTGAATCCGCCTTAGGTATCACACATGCCCCCACTCGTTCTCTCTCGATTTCATCTCGAGGTCCGGAGATCGATTGAAAGAGGACTAGGGTGGGTACAATACGTTCTTTCGCTTATGAACGTACAATATACTACCTCTAATCCCCATAGACCCCCCCGGGGGGGGGGGTCATTTCTATCATAGAAACAGACCAAACCTTTGTCTCCTTGCATGACACGCAATTGATCTCTGAACATCAATCGATCTCGTCAACATGTGTCGGGGCATAAACAGAATGGGATGTCAAAACTAAGACGCGAAGCAACACATAGTGGAGGCAAAGTGAAACTTCAAACGAACCGTTTTTTTGTATGCATGTCGAACAAATTACAAATAAACATTGGAAATACAAGCATGGTCTAGGCCCACATGCGAATGATACTCGGTGGAATGTTCAAATGAGGCATGCGGGAGGATGGACTCGACCGGAGGGCAACATGATCGATGGAGAAGAGGTTTGGAGAGGAATAAGAAATAAGCAAACGCCACATGATTATACTTGAACGGCTGAAATAAACAATAAGTTGTCTCGCTTGGCCTACATAGTGAAAGGCCTAATGCGCAACGCGGAGCACTAACGCACGAATATGGTCGGGAAAACAGGGACACTGACATGTGGGGCACACCTGTCGGGACAACGTAGCGCAAACTAGTCCAATGGAGGAGCTGGCCCACAACCTGTTCGCCACCGGCAACCGTTCATGTGGTTCATGGGGGCCAACAACGTGGCGCAGCTCCAGCACCGCCTCTGGACACGGCGACCGCGATGAGCGACACGCTCATCATCGCTAGACACGGTCGGTTTCAGTGTGCCGAGGGTGGTGTTAGTGCCGTGGCACGACCAACAGTATTTTTGGTTTGTGCCCAAGGTTGCCCCATCAAAGCATTGGGTAGCCAAAATTTAGGTTGAGGTTTTGGTTGCCCATGATTTGGCCGACATCGGCAAGAAAAATGAACTAGAGTTGGCTAGAGTTCATTGGCATGCCAAAAAAATGGCAACCATCCAAACAAAGACCAATCTTTGGGTCATGACCAAAATTTTGGTAAGGTGCACTTTGGCAACAATCCAATCACACCCCAACACCCAGCTCGTCGAGGATGCATGGGGCGCCGGGACGCGTCCGCAGAGTGGTGTAGCGCGGCCAACTGCATCCTCATGACCTGAGACCATGCCGGGTCGTCTTGCTTTTTCAATTACATGCGTCGATCGCATGTGAGCAAAGGGCATATCTCCAACGTTGCCACGACCACAGCTGACTACCCTGGCACACCAAAAACCCTCATCCCTCGTGCCGTCGCACGGTGTGTTCCCAGCCGGCGCTAGCTGCCCGCATTCATGTCGTCGGTACGTATGCCGTCATTAAGAGGCTTGGTCCCCGAGGAACCAAATCTCGCAACTTAATGATGCACCAGGACGCTTGACCTCACCGGAATGCGCTACTTAAAGCGGCAACGCCCAGCTAACCTCCACACCATAGCGCATCCTCCTCCTACCTGGCACCACATCCGCGATGACCGCAAGCGCGAACACTCTGCGGGAGAGCTTGTCTTCGGGGATGGAGCTCGAGGTCGCTGCCCCGACGACGCGAGCACCGTCAGTCACGCGTCCTACTTGCTGCCGTCCAACGGATGGCACCGCCGAGGTCAGGGACTCATCCGAGGATGAGTAGGGCATGGGAGGCGGCAGGGCATGGTGTGCCAACTGGCCGGTCCATCTCATGTGTTCTACTTTTCCTCGCCGGAGACCGCACCTTCACTTCACGGGTCTTGAACCCCGCCCCCGTACATGGAGATCGCAGATGGAGGACATCGGTCACCACCATAGAATAGGTTTAGGGTCGGGTTTCTTTTATTTTTCTGTCCTATAAAAGTTCGAAATGTTATGAAAACCTGCCGTGTTTGCATTAATCTCGGCCGGTGTATATGAACTTTCACAATAATATAGTATATTGTAGGAGTACTAGCAAGATGCCCGTGTGTTGCACGCAAGATCAAGATCTTGTGGGAGAAAAGGATGGTTAGGGAAGGCCTAATCTGCAAATGCACATTCCCGCATTTCACATCTACGGGAACCTACAAAAGGGTTAACGTAAATTGCCTATCTCTCTCCTCCCCTGATTTTCATGGTGGTGGGCCCCTCCCTCCCCCCAATCTACAATCAATAGCTCACACATTTCACATTATGTTAATTACGTAACTGGGACTACGTAGGTGTAGCATTACTCGTCCTAAAAAACCCAACTAAGCCAACCTCCCAGCATATCGCGCGGGAAAAGACCCAACCGCGTCATTTTAGTCGGGATTACCGGATTACTAGTAGTAGTATTGATGGATCGCGCGAAGCAACAAGTTTTTTGTGAGGGGGCGAAGCACCTAGTTTAAATGGAAAAAAGGCGGTACACTCACAGCACCGCTATCGCGGTTGCATTGCACCCCACACACGTTCGGTCCTGCACACGGCTCACGTAAATGGAACGTGATTCGGCTCGCCTCTTCATTGACACGTGGGACTGCACTTGGAGAAACCGACCATGCGCCAAACTCCCCCC
>LR738710.1:547316981-547348188 GCA_902687465.1 Secale cereale | reverse complement strand
TCCACTCCATTCGCTCCGCCAAAGCCGCCCTCCCCACCACGCCGATACGTCGGTGCCGCGGTTCGTCGAGGGGACGCACGGTGATCCTCTCGCTCCCACGTTACGCTCTCGTAGACTGCCGTCCTCTAGCCATGCCGCCACCGCTAGCGACGTTCTTGTGGAGGCGCACGACGGTCAGCGCCGCCACCGCTGGCGACGTTCTTGTGGAGACACACGGCGGTCAGCTTCTCCCACGGTATGCGCATTCTTGACTGAGTCCCCATGCATGTCGGTGTAGCGCTGAATGTTAGCTGATAGACGCTGTTAATCTCATTGTTTGCCGAAGTAGTTTACAGTCAATATGCTCTGCTTAAGAAGCTTCCTTGCCCTGTTCTGCACTCAATCTGCTTAGCCGAGATGGCATGCCAAGGCCGATTAGTTGCTAAAATATCCTGCCATATATTTATTGTGACGTAGATTGCCATGGTCTAGTAGCCAATCTGTTAGGTGAAATAGCTCTACACCGTTTTATACTTGATCTTTGTTGCTGCGATGGCCTTCGATAGTTCGATGGCTGTGTGCTCGGCCTCATTGACTGCTGAAACAGTCTGCCATAATTTAGCACTCAAATCTGTTTGCCGAATTAGCTTTACATATATTTCGTTACTTAGATATGCTCGTCCAAATATCTTGCCATAGCTTTAGACATCGACCTAGGTATTTTCTTCTGGACTTCATAAAAAAGCATACATGTTTTTCCTATAATATATAGTAGAAGAACTAATTTGTATATCTAACAGATGGACATGACTTGGATAACTTCTGCTCTAAGATTCTCCGCTGCATATGTCGAGGGGGTTGAAAACTTCATGAACTTTATCAGAGCTGAGTACGGTGGTCCAAAATCAGATGTGCTCTGCCCGTGTAGCAGTTGTATGAATTCAGTTACAAGACACCAGTCCATTGTGCAAAATAATCTACACTTGTATGGGATGTCGGTTACATATACTAGGTGGGTTCATCATGGTGAAGCTATGAACATCAATGTTATTGACTACGTGGAAGCAGCAGATCACCATCTTGATCTGCCTGATGCTCAGGTGGAAGAGGAGGAGGAGGAGGAGGTGGTGGTGGAGCTAGTGAGTTTGACCAACATTGAAACAATGCTACGAAATGCTCGTGCATTCCGTGAACTTTCACCTGTAGAAGAAAAACGGTTGGCCCGCATGTTGGAACAATGCAACGTGGCTGTCACCCCAGGAAATAAGCTGTCAGTATTCTTAGCTATGGTCACCTTTCTTCAGGTGAAGATATCTGAGCGGATGACCAACTAATCATTCGATGCGATGTTGGCTGCTTTCCGCAAAGCTTTCCCAGATGTGTCTGAGCTGCCACACACCTACACTAAAATGAAGAATTTCCTTAGTGCAGTTGGAATTGGATATGATATGATCCATGTTTGTAAGAATAATTGTGTTCTGTTCCGGAAGGATTATGCCAACTTAAGTGAATGCCCGAAATGCAAATCATCAAGATGGAAAGATGGCGACACTATGAAGAGGATTCCTCGTAATGTTCTGAGACATTTTCCAATTACACCAAGATTGCAGAGGTTGTTTCATGATGCCGAAAGAAGAGAGGATGTATCGTGGCATTCTAGGAACCAGGAGTACAGAGATCAGAATGTAATGAGCCATCCATAACATGGTAGTGAGTGGAAAAGCTTTAATCAAAAGCACGAAAAGTTTGCTACTAACCCGAGAAACGTTAGACTTGGCTTAGCTTCAGATGGATTTAACCCATTTGGCCACTAGAGCGCCACATATAGCATGTGGCCAGTGCTTGTTATCCCTTACAACATGCTTGCAAATGTCTGCACCAAAGAATCAAACTAAATGATGGCCTTGCTCATCCCAGGTCCAAAAAGTCCTGGAAAGGATTTTGATTTGTTCATGGAGCCTCTTGTGGAGGAACTTCAACAGCTATGGAGGGGTGTTCTCACTCGAGATCTATATAGCAGCCCAGCAGCTGATTTCTTTCTGCGTGTTATTATAATTTGGTGCATCCATGATTATCCGACTTTGGGCACTATGTCAAGGTGAACGACACATGGTTACAATGCATGTGTTCGCTGTGATAGGAATCTGCTGCCATACGCAATACTTAGCAAGATCTGTTTCATTGGACATCACAGTTTCCTTGCCAAGGACATGACGCATCCTAGAAAATACCAAAGACATGTGTTCAATGCAAAGCATGAAAATCGTGATGCGCCAAAGAGGCTCACCGCCGATCAGTTGCAAGTAGAATTAGAGAAGGTCAGGCATATTACACCAGGAAACCATCCTGATAATGGTAGCCGGAAAAGGAAGCGTGGCAGGGCAGAAGAGAGATTATTGTTTACCCACAGGTCCACTTTATGGGACTTGGAGTATTGGAAAGATTTGGATCTGCGGCATAATCTTGATGTCATGCACATCGAGTAAAATATATGTGACAACATTATCGGCACACTTCTTAATATTGAAGGCAAGACGAAAGATACCTTAAAATCTAGGATTGATTTGACACACCTAGGAATCAGACAGGATTTGCAGGTGCAAGATGAAGGTAAACCACAGGATATGGCACCAGCTGTGTACATCTTGGACAAGCTAAAAAGAAAAGAATTATGCGAGGTCCTGTCACGTGTGAGATTCCCACATGGATTTGCTTCCAACCCTGAAAGGTGAGTCAGTGCAGATGGAAACAAGGTACAAGGGTTGAAAACTCATGACTGTCACGTCCTACTTCAAAGGGTTTTACCTGTTATCCTTAGAGGATTGGGCCGCCCTGACTTATACAGAGCAGTTGCAGAGTTGGGACAATTCTTCAGGGAACTCTGTTTGAATTTTGCTAGTAGGCCTTTGGCCCAAAGCCCAACTAAAATTCTAAAATTCTCTTGGCCCATTCATGCACACATGTGAGTGGAGTGAGTGGCACTAAAGTTTAGTCCCACCACGGAAGTTGAGAGAGAGTTGCACCTCTTTATAAGGTTAACTCTTCTATCACTTGTATGAGTATGAGAAGATGAGACCTACACGCGTGCTCCTCCTCCTCGCTCGCCTTGCCACGCCATGCCTCGTCACGACGCGCAGCAGGTTGCGGGAATGAGCCAAGCCGAGGACAGAGCTATGCACGTTGTCTATATCTTTCCTACTCGAGAATAATTAATAAATCATAATTAACGGACGCGTTAATTACTCAGCCGTTTCCGATCCTTTTGGATCGTGGGGCTGTTACTTGGACGTGGGGTTTTCTCCACGACCTACCCGGCCCGCAATATATAGCGAGGCAGACGTCTACCCTAGTCGCCGCCACAACATATGGTTTCGCACCACCATTCCAGATCATTGCACCGCCACGCAAGTCTTCTCCATCCCTCCTTCCGGCGTGCACCGCGAGAAGGGACAGCTGGCCTCCAGAACCCCGCCTCTTGTGATCCTGTACAAGAGAGGGGCGATCAGGTTTTTGGGGAGCCCACTCACGCGACTGCTGGCAGCGACGACTTCGCCAACGATGACTTCTTCCCCGACCTCGGCAACCTCTTCCTCAATGACATGGGCGGCAACATGAACGCCGGCGGTGCTGCTCTCGTTGCACCATATGTGATTATGTCCTTCTTGTTCGAGATCGTGGTAGAATTCATGCTTTCAGTATGTGCCCTAGATTTGATCGGTTCATCTACTATGCTAGTTACCATGTTTAGTACAATATGTGTTACTGATGTCATGATTTATTTCTTGTTTATTCGGATTAAATATCATAGTAATTTGCTCATATTTCCAACAATCCAAAAACTTGACTATAGGCAAATTACTCTGAGTGGTTTTACTGTGTATTTGAAGCCGCATGCCTTTAAGGGGGCGCAATATAAGAGGTGGCACACGAGACCAGTCTATTGGTTTCAAATCATGGGCTGCTATGATGCCACTAAGGGCAAGCCTGAGGGCGATCTTAATCCAGCACAGCTTGAAGCTTTTGAGAAGATCGACACTCTCTTTAAAGGCGCCCTTCTGAGTTTTCTTGATGATTCTATTATGGATTGATATATGTCATTTGACAACAGGAAGGACATGTGGGTTGCGCTCGAGGCCAAGTTTGGTGCCTCGGACGCCGGCAGCGAGTTATACGTCATGGAGCAGTTATATGACTACAAGATGACTAATGAGCACCCTGTTGTACAGCAAGCTCATGAGATACAGTCACTCACCAAGGAACTTGAGTACTTTAAGTGTGTGTTGCTAGTCAAATTTGTCACCGGGGGCATCATTGCCAAGCTTCCACCTTCGTGGAACAATTTTGCTACTTCCCTGAAACACAAATGACAAGAGTTTTCCATTTCGGATCTCATTGGTACTCTTGATGTTGAAGAGAAGGCGAGAGCAAAAGACACACGTGCTTGAGTTGCTGAGGGAGCTTCTAGTGCCCACATGGTACATAAGAAGAACTTCTAGCCCAACAAGTTCAAAAATAACAAGAACAAAACTCAGGGCAAAGGCAAGTTTGATGCAAAGAACAAGCCACCACATCTTACCAACTTCAAGAAGAATTCTCATAAGAAGGGGAAGGGACTTTGCCATGTCTGCGGTGATCCAAATCACTGGGCTCTGAAGTGTCCTAACCACTTTGAGGAGCGCGAACATGAGAAGAGCGGCAAGTCCGCTAATGTTGTCATCGGTGATACTAATATGAAGGAATCGGGGTACGATATTCTTCCTACCATCCTTTCAGTATTTCAATCTCCTGATTGGCTAATTGACACTGGTGCCAATGTACATGTTTGTGCTGACGCCTCCATGTTTTCTTCTTACAAGGTCATAGGGACTTCTCCCGTGCTGATGGGGAATGGGTCACATGCCATCGTTCGAGGTGTTAGTACGGTCGATCTGAAGTTTACTTCGGGGAAGATCATGCGTCTGAAGAACATTCGTCATGTGCCCTCCATCAATAAAATCTCGTCAGCGGTTCCCGCTTGTGTCAAGATGGTTTTAAGTTGGTTTTCGAGTCCAATAAAGTTGTAATTTCTAAGTATGGACAATTTGTTGGAAAAGGCTATGAGTGTGGAGGCTTGTTCCGCATGTCTTTGTCCGATATTTGCACTAAAGTTATCAATAATGTTTGCCACAATAATGAGTCTAATATTTGGCATTCATGACTTTGTCATATTAACTTTGGTTGCATGACGCGGCTAGCCAATATGAGTTTCATTCCGAAATTCACTAATTTCAAGGACTCCAAGTGCCAAGTGTTTGTGCAAGCTAAGCAACCTCGCAAGTCCCATAAAACTGCAGAGGCTAGAGACTTGGCGCCACTAGAGCTTATACATTCTGATCTATGTGAGATGAATGGCGTGTTGACAAAAGGTGGAAAGAAATACTTCATGACGTTGATTGATGACTCCACTAGATTTTGTCATGTGTATCTTCTAAAATCAAAAGATGAGGCTTTAAATTTCTACAAAATCTATAAAGCTGAAGCAGAGAGCCAACTTGATCGAAAAATTAAACGGCTTAGGTCTGATCATGGTGGAGAATATTTTTCCAATGAGTTTGATTTGTTTTGTGCGGAACATGGTATAATCCATGAGAGGACGCCTCCCTACTCACCTTAGTCAAATAGTGTGGCCGAAAGAAAGAACCGAACTCTAACTGATTTGGTTAACGCCATGTTAGACACATCGGGTTTCTGCAAGGCATGGTGGGGGAGGCGCTAATGACTGCATGTCATGTCCTAAACCGAGTTCCAACAAAGCATAAAACCATGACTCCATTTGAGGAACGGGAGAGTAAAAGATTGAAACTCTCCTACCTACATACTTGGGGTTGTTTGGCGAAAGTCAATATACCAATTTCCAAGAAGCGCAAGCTTGGACCAAAAACCATGGACTGTGTTCTTCTGGGCTATGCTTTTCATAGCATTGGCTATAGATTTTTGATAATAAAATCTGAGGTATCCGACATGCATGTTGGTACAATTATGGAGTCGAATGATGCAACTTTCTTTGAGGACATATTTCCTATGAAGGGTATGTCGAGTTCATCAAATCAGGAGATACCTACTCAATCTAGTGTTGAATTTGCTGTATTTTCTAAACCCACCATTACGATGGAACACGTTGAGAATCCTGTTGAGGATGACAATGAAACTCCTGTAAGGAGTAAGAGACAGAGGACTGCAAAGTCCTTTGGTGATGATTTCATTGTGTACCTCGTGGATGACACACCCAGGACTATTTTAGAAGCCTATGCATCTTCTGATGCTGACTACTGGAAGGAAGTTGTCCGCAGCGAGAAGGATTCCATCTTATCTAATGAAACCTGGGAAATCACTGATCGTCCTTATGGGTGCAAACCTGTAGAATGTAAGTGGGTGTTCAAGAAAAAGCTTAGAGCTGATGGTACAATTGAAAAGTACAAGACACGGCTTGTGGCTAAGGCTTATACCCAAAAAGAAGGTGAAGACTATTTTGATACTTACTCACCTGTGGCTAGACTGAGCACTATTCGGGTTCTACTATCACTGGCTGCCTCACACGGTCTTCTCGTTCATCAAATGGATGTTAAGACGGCTTTCCTCAATGGAGAGTTGAAGGAGGAAATTTACATGGATCAGCCCGATGGTTTTGTAGTACCTGGTTAGGAAGGAAAGGTGTGCAAGTTATTAAAGTCTTTATATGGCCTTAAACAAGCTCCTAAGGAGTGGCATGAGAAGTTCAAAAGAACATTAACTGTTGCAGGCTTTGTAGTAAATGATGGTGACAAGTGTGTGTACTATCGCCATGGTGGGGCCGAAGGAGTTATTCTTTGTCTGTATGTCGATGACATAGTAATATTTGGAACCAAACTTGATTTAATCAAGGAGGTTAAGGATTTCTTATCTTGTTGTTTTGAGATGAAGGATCTTGGAGTGGCTGATGTTATCTTAAACATCAAGCTATTGAGAGATGAGAATGGTGGGATTACACTGCTTCAGTCTCACTATGTGGAAAAGGTCTTGAGTCGTTTTGGGTATAGCGACTGCCAGCCTTCTCCAACTCCATATGATGCTATTGTGTTGCTTCGAAAGAATCGACGGATTGCTAGAGACCAACTGAGATACTCTCAGATTATTGGCTCGCTTATGTATTTGGCAAGAGCCACGAGGCCTGATATCTCGTTCGCTGTGAGCAAATTGGGCCAGTTTGTGTCAAAACCGGGAGATGATCATTGGCGTGCGCTTGAGAGAGTTATGCGCTACTTGAAAGGCACTGCGAGCTATGGGATTCACTACACCGGGTATCCAAGGGTACTGGAGGGATATAGTGACTCAAACTGGATATCTGATGCTGATGAGATTAAGGCCACAAGTGGTTATGTTTTACACTTGGTGGTGGCGATGTTTCCTGGAAGTCTTGTAAGCAGACCATCTTAACGAGGTCAACTATGGAAGCATAACTCACATCATTAGACACTACCACTGTTGAAGTAGAGTGGCTTCATGAACTCTTGATGGACTTACCTATGGTTGAAAAACCAATACCCCCTATCCTGATGAACTGTGATAATCAAACTGTGATCGTTAAGATAAACAGCTCTAAGGATAATATGAAGTCCTCAAGGCATGTGAAGAGGAGACTGAAATCTGTCAGAAAATTGAAGAAATCCGGAGTTATTACGTTGAATTATATCCAAACGTCGAAAAACTTGGCAGATCCCTTCACAAAGGGTTTATCACATAATGTGATAGATAATGCATCGATGGAGATGGGTTTGAGACCCACCGCATGAGTTGTCCACAATGGTAACCCACTCTATGTGATCGGAGATCCCGTGAAGTAGAAGTGGGAGACAAGCTGTTGGTCAGCTGAGAGGAGAGTATCCTTGTATTAGTTATCCCACTCCGTGAAGATGCAATACTCTCCTGATCTGGTTGGCAGGTTGATACTTATCTTAATGTGTTCCAAGTGGCTTATTCGGGTAAGCAGAGATGTTTCCCTGTAGAGCATCTCCTGAGGAACACACCTATATGAATTTGACTGTTAACGTCGCAGTCTGTGAGAATTGGGTGTTCTCTAATAAATTCATGAAAGGCCCTGGAGTATGACGTATACGCTCCACCCATGGGTAAGCCTTGCGGTAGCCCAGTATCGGTCAAGAATTTGTGTGAAACTAGTCACGCAGAAAACTTGTAGTTCAAGGCATAGTCCACTATTAAAGTTGTGAGCTAGTGTAGCATAAATCTCTTAGTGGAAGTTCAACTTTACAGTCTCCACTGAGAACCGGTATATAAACAATGTTTTGGAACTAAATGATGAGATGCGCCAATGAGACTTTGTGGGGGATTGTTGGAATTTTGCTAGTAGGCCTTTGGCCCAAAGGCCAACTAAAATTCTGAAATTCTCTTGGCCCATTCATACACACATGTGAGTGGAGTGAGTGGCACTAAAGTTTAGTCCCACCACGGAAGTTGAGAGAGAGTTTCACCTTTTTATAAGGTTAGCTCTTCTATCACTTGTATGAGCATGAGAAGATGAGACCTACACGCGCGCACCTCTTTATAAGGTTGTGGGAATGAGCCGAGCCGAGGACAGTGCTATGCACGTTGTCTATATCTTTGCTGCTCGGGAACATTTAATAAATCATAATAAACGGACGCGTCAATTACTCAGCCGTTTCCGATCCTTTTGGATCGTGGGGTTGTTACTTGGACGTGGGGTTTTCTCCACGACCTACCCGGCCCGCATTATATAGCCAGACAGATGTCTACCCTAGTCGCCGCCACATCATATGGTTTTGCACCACCGTTCCAGATCATTGCGCCGCCACACAAGTCTTCTCCAACCCTCCTTCCGGCGTGCACCGCGAGAAGGGACAGCAGGCCTCCGGGACCCCTCCTCTTATGATCATGTGCGGGAGAGGGGCGATCAGGTTTTTGGGGAGCGCACTCGCGCGAATGCTGGCAGCGACGACTTCGCCAATGACTACTTCTTCCCCGATCTCGGCAACCTCTTCCTCAACGACATGGCCGACAACATGAACGCTGGCGGTGCTGCTCTCGTTGCATCGTATGTGATTATGTCTTTCTTGTTATAGATCATGGTAGAATTCATGCTTTTAGTATGTGCCCTAGATTTGATCGGTTCATCTGCTATGCTAGTTACCATGTTTAGTACAATCTATGTTACTGCTGTCATGATTTATTTCCTGTTTATTCGGATAAAATATCATAGTAATTTGCTCATATTTCCAACGAACTCTGCAGTAGAAATATCAGGATAGATGCTTTGGAGCATCTTAGAGACAAGATACCAACTATCCTATGCGACCTTGAGAAGATATATCCTCCAGCCTTCTTTGATGTGATGGTGCATTTGGCTGTTCATCTACCTGATGAGGCACTACTTAGAGGTCCATTACAGTATGGCTGGATGTACCCTATTGAAAGGCGGCTAGGCACTTTCAAGGGCTATGTTAGGAACAGAGCTAGACCCGAGGGTTCCATCGCAGAGGCCTACATTGCTACAGAAGCGCTGACATTGTGCTCAAAATACATTGAAACAGCTGATCAGCTTAGCAAAGAGGTGGATGAAGACAATCCCGGGCTCAATGTTTTTGATTATTCTATTCGAGTTACAGGAAATAGTCGACAAGAGGACAAACCTAAAGATTTGTACAAAATGGTTTGGTATGTGTTGAATAACTGTCCTGAGATACTACCTTATATCAAGTAAGTGCTAAGTACTGCAGCTTATACATCGTAATCACCTAAACTTGCAGCACATTCTTATATATTTAGATGTTTGACGCGATCACTATGTTGTGCGGCATCTACAAAAAGGAGTTACCGCCGCAAAATCCAAGAAACATTGACAAACTGGTTACGGCAGGATTTGCGAAATGGTTCAAGAGCCATGTAAGCTTTTGAATTGCACTGTCAGTTTTTTTAATATATTGAGTACATAAGATGATCAGCATGTCTATTTTCTAACCATAGGTTAAGAAGATGCGGGAGGATGGGCAGGCAGTTGATGATGCCCTTTACTCACTAGCAATGGGTCCTAATACTCAGGTAAGACATTATGAATCTTACATTGTTCGAGATGTGCGCTAAAACACCCTTGCACGAGACGAAGGCATGAAGACAGAAAACAGTGCCATCATGAGCACGGATACGTATGACAAAGAGACAACTGAAATGTATGCTAACATAACAGACATTGTTTAGTTGCAGTATATCTCCAGTTTCGAGGATCATCGGTGTGTGGTTCTGTTGTGCTGTCTTTGGTATAACCTGTTTTCCAGGATCGCAAAACCCAGAGCTGATGATTATTTCAAATCCATCAATGTCAAGGCGGCATACCGGACCAACGAGCCTTTTATTTTGGCAAATCAAGCAACACCGATATTTTTCTTGGAAGACAAATTTGCACATAGCGATGACCGAAGAGTATTGCAAAGGTTTGAGCAGAGGAATTCGTTTTATGAAGTTGCACAACAAGATGATGCTTACACTGCTCCTGATGTACAAGACAACACGGCTGTTCCTAATATCTTTGAGAACCATCACGTGAGGACACCGGCGAAAAGATTGCCTGTCGTGTTGTGGACATACA
The DNA here is from genome assembly GCA_902687465.1 of Secale cereale. Lineage (NCBI taxonomy): Eukaryota > Viridiplantae > Streptophyta > Magnoliopsida > Poales > Poaceae > Secale > Secale cereale. Next base: position 547,337,576 of record LR738710.1, on the reverse strand, counting down.
AGAGTTGATCAAGAAGAAGCCAACGTTCGAGGACGTTGAGGATGAAGAAGAAGATGACACCATGGGGAATTATTATTCAGACTGATACACATGGCGAAGATGTTGACGCTGTTGTTGCAGATGATGATTACATTGCTTTTGTCGTATTTGCCTGTCAGAAGACTTTTTTTATCTACTATGTGAAATTGTGTTAGCTATGACAACTGAAACCCGATGAACATGTTGTTAATATTTTCCTGTGAGAACATCACTTGTTATGTATGCTGATTTGTGTTTGGTGATTGTATGACGACTAAAACATGATGACATTGTTGTTTAGTTGTACTCATATTTGGCTGTGAAACTTGAATTCGATGACATAGTTAGATGTTGGACTACAATTTGCTCGACGTCTTCGAATGAGAACAAAGCTGACCCAACAGGGCCTCTGCTAATTTATTTATTTATTACCAAAAGGGCCTCTACTATTTATTTATTTATGAGCAAAAGGGGATACCCCCCGATTTCCGTTAATAGAAATCATTAGATGTTCACAACACTGCGCCCAGCCTGCTACACAGGTTTCATTCATTACTAGTTTCAGCAAAGTGCTCATGTCATAGCCACTGAATACATCACGAGTGCTACATACACTGCATATAAAGAGACAATCATCCTACAGAGCACATCGATTTTGCCCATTATCTTCACAAGCTCTTTCATCTCCTCATTGTTGTCAAGGTCGTTCAGTAGCTGTTGTTTGGCCATGATCAGAGGAACTGCATCTTTAACCTTCTGCTCTGCATCTTCCTCTTCTGTCGTTCCTTCAGTTACTTGTCCACCACCCCAACCTGCTGGTATTGGGATTCCTCGGCTAACCAAATAATCAGCGTAGTTGCACTCCCCCACATCAGCAACTTCCCAGAAATACAAATCACATGAATCTTCCCTTTTCTGCACGAATCAAATTGGAAGATCATCAACCAAACTATTAAAAAAATTAGCAACTGAAAGTAGCAGAACAACACTTAAACATATTATTACCCCATGATTCGGGCATTTGTAAAAGACTTGGCAAGGGTTCAGGATTGTGGTTGAGACGCGACGTATGACTCTGCGTGATTTGCAGCAGTGGCACCACATCAACGGCAGTGGGTTGCGATGAGCAACCGGCTACGATGCGCATGCCGGCGGGGGTGTGATGAGACCCACAGGCGATGGTACGGGTGGCGACTTGGCGCATATTTGGTTGTTGCCTGCTGAAGAGCAGGTGGACGAGCAGCCAGCGGACATGGTTGCTGCAGCCAGAGCTTCTGATGCTAGGCAGAGTAAGTAGAGAAGAGGAGAAGCGAACGTTGGATATGTCAGTTTCATTACTTGCAGAGTAGCATAGCACCATATATAGTCATAGTCTAGGTTTGGATTCGAACCAGCTACAGGAGCACGTCTCTCTTTTTTCTAAAACTCAGCAACGTCTCTTTACTGGTACACTAGCTTGTTTTGTACGCCTTCTCAAGTCTTTGACTCCTCCATCTGACATCTGGGACCCACCGGAAGGGCCTCTGTATTTCGCGAAAAAAATGTGCCCCCGCTGACAGGTCGGACCCACCAGCTATCTTCCACGCAAGGAAGTGCCTCCTTGTTACACACAAAAAAATGAATACTCCCCCTGCCAGCTGGAACCCAGCATCATGGGAGGCTGACTTGTGGGCCTACCAAGTTGACGGGGACAGAGGGCTTTGTCAACCTAGTCAATATGAACGATTATAGCTCTAGTTACCGTACGATGTTCATCCAACACAGTAGTGCTTCTTCAACCTCTGGTCTTCTTGCTCCAGCCGCCCAAACCAGCGTCGGTCGTGCCGCGTGCTCCTGCCTCCCGTGGCTAGCTATGATGCCTTGGAGGCCTCACCACCCCCTACTACTCCCACCGCTGGCTAGGGAAACCCTCTACTCACCCACCCCCTTGTTATTCTGCGGCGACGGCAGCCTCACACCGCAGCCGAACCAGTGAACCCTCGTACTCCTCTCCGCATGGGCATCCACTGCCGCGTGTTCTCCGGCTCCACGTCGTCCCCTTCCTGGGCCTCGCCGTCATCCACCACCTTGGTGCTCTCGGCGCGGCGTGGTCAATGTGGTCAATGACCGACTTCCATCGGAAGAGTACTGTACGTGAAGAGGCTGACAACTGGGTCCACGGCCGCAGCTGGGTCCACGGCCACAACCCAGTTTTTTTGTGATTTGCCAAGTAAGTTGCTTTGTCAGGCATGTTGGGCTGCAAATCTTTCAAAACGAGGAGAGCTTCATTCGGCTGGCTGAGAAAATGGCCTATCAGTAATGAGAAATGGGTTGTACATTTTTAAAACACATCAAACCGACAATTAGTTTCAAATTTCTTTTTTTCATTTCGAGATTTTAAATTGCATTGATTTTTATGCGTGGACAATTTGTTGGATTTTATATTTATATACATTTATTTTTAAAATTGGTTTGAATGTGACTCGAAATTTCGGGATTAAAAACTGTTCGGACCGCACCGAAATATGCTAAATTTCGTATAATTTTTTAACCGCGGCCACAATATGGGTTGTAATGCTAACAAAAAGAATATGGGCTCCAAAAAAACCTTAAGAATTAGCAAATGGGCTGTAAATTATTAGAAATAATGGCAGATGGGCTGTATGAAGTTTTCCATAGATTTGAGGTCTTCCTAGAAAAAGGTTGACACACAAGCAGTGACTATTGGATGTCCATCCAACGGCCGTCGTGCTTCTTCAATCTTTGCTCTTCCTGCTCCAGCCGCTCAAACAAGCGCCGGCAGGACTGTCTCCTCCCTCCTCCCCGCGGCCGGCTATGCTGCCGCGCAGGCCTCACCGCCCCACCATACTCCCATCGCTGGCCTAGCCATCCCTCTACTCACCCACACCTATTGTTATTCTTCAGCGACGGCAGACGAACCAGTAAACCCTCGTACAGTCATACTCCCCTCCGCATGGGAAACAACTGCCGAGTCTTCCCTGCCTCTGTGTCGCTCCCTTCCTAGGTCTCGCCATTGTCCACCTCCCTGGTGCTCTCGGCGCGGCGTGGTCAAGGAACAACTTCCATAGGAAGAGTACTGTATGTGGAGAGGCTGCTAGCTGGGTCCACGACAGCCACAAGGAAGTGCCTCCTTATTATGCGGAAAATAATTATTCCTCCACCTGACAACGGGGACCCACCGGACGGGCCACCATATTTGGCGAAAAAAATGTTTCCCCCCTGACTGCTGGGATCCACCGGACGGGGCACCGTATTTCGTGAAAAAACATTCCCCCCGCTGTCAGCTCGGACCCACCGGAAGTGCCTGCTTATTACACACACAAAAATGAATACTCCCCCAGTAGCTAGTACCCAGTATAGTGGGAGGCTGACTTGTGGGCCTACTAAGTTGACGGGGACGGAGGGCTTTGTCAACTTATTCAATATGCATGATTCTAGCTCCACTGACCGTACGATGTCCATCCAACGGCCGTACTGCTTCTTTAACCTCTGGTCTTCTTGCTCCAGCTGCCCAAACCAGCGCCGGTCATGCCTCATGCTCCTGCCTCCCGTGGCCGGCTGCGATGCCGCGGAGGCCTCACCGCCCCCTACTATTCCCACCACTGGCCAATCCCTGCGGCGACGGCAGCCTCACACCGCAGTCGAACCAGTCAACCCTCGTACTCCTCTCCGCGTGGGCTTCCACTGTCGCGTCTTCCCCGGCTCCGCGTCATCCCCTTCCTAGGCCTCGCTGTCGTCCACCGCCCTGGTGCTCTCGACATGGCGTGGTCAACTTGGTCAAGGAACGACTTCCATCGGAAGAGTACTATACATGGAGAGGCTGACAGCTGGGTCCACGGCAGCCGCATGGAAGTGCCTCCTTATTACGCGGAAAATAATTATTCCTCCACCTGACAGCAAGGACCCATCGGACGGGCCACCGTATTTTGCAAAAAAAAATGTTTCCCCCCTGACTGCTGGGACCCACCGGATGGGCCGCCGTATTTCGCGAAAAAACGTTACCCCGCTGTCAGCTCAGACCCACCGGAAGTGCCTCCTTATTACGCACAAAAAAATGAATACTCCCCCTGCTAGTTGGGACCCACCTTGGTGGGTGGCTGACTTGTGGGCCTACTAAGTTGACGGGGACGGAGTGCCTTGTCAACTTAGTCAATATGAATGATTCTAGCTCCAGTGACCATACGATGTCCATCCAACGGCCGTAGTGCTTCTTCAACCTCTGGTCTTCTTGCTCCAGCCGCCCAAAGCAGCGCCGGTCGTGTCGCATGCTCCTGCCTCCCATGGCCGGCTGTGCTGCCGCGGAGGCCTCACCACCCCCTACTATTCCCACCACTGGCCAGGCCCTGCGGCGACGGCAGCCTCACACCGCAGCCAAACTAGTGAACCCTCGTACTCCTCTCCGCGCGGGCTTCCACTGCCGCGTCTTCCCCGGCTCCACGTCGTCCCCTTCCTAGGCCTCGCCATCGTCCATCGCCCTGGTGCTCTCGGCGTGGTGTGGTCAACGTGGTCAAGGAACGGCTTCCATCGGACGTGGACTGTACGTGGAGAGGCTCACAGCTGGGACCACGACGGCAGCAAGAAAGTGCCTCCTTATTACGCAGAAAATACTTATTCCTCCACCTCACAGCAGGGACCCACCGGACGGTTCACCGTATTTCGCAAAAAAAACGTTTATGCCCTAACTGCTGGGACCCACCGGACGGGCCACCGTATTGCGCGAAAAAACGTTCCCCCGCTGTCAGCTCGGACCCACCGGAAGTGCCTCCTTATTACGCACAAAAAAAATGAATACTCCCCCTGCTGGTTGGGACCCACCTTGGTGGGAGGCTGACTTGTGGGCCTACTAAGTTGACGGGATGGAGTGCTTTGTCAACTTAGTCAATATGAACGATTCTAGCTCCAGTGATACGATGTCCATCCAACGGTCGTAGTGCTTCTTCAACCTCTGGTCTTGTTGCTCCAGCCGCCCGAAGTAGCACCGGTCGTGCCGCATGCTCCTGCCTCCTGTGGCCGGTTGTGCTACCGCGGAGGCCACACCACCCCCTACTATTCCCACCGCTGGCCAGGCCATCCCTCTACTCACCCACACCCCCTATTATTCTACGACGACGGCAGCCTCACACCGCAGCAAACCAGTAAACCCTCGTACTCCTCTACGCATGAGCATCCACTTCCGTGTCTTCCTCGGCTCCACGCCGTCCCCTTCCTAGGCCTCGACGTCGCCCACCGCCCTGGTGCTCTCGGCGCAACGTGGTCAAGGAACGACTTCCATCGGACGTGGACTGTACATGGAGAGGCTGATAGCTGGGTCCACGACCGCAGCAAGGAAGTGCCTTCTTATTACGCGCAAAATAGTTATTCCTCCACCTAACAGCGGGGACCCACCGGACGGGCCACCGTATTTCACAAAAAAATGTTTCCCCTTGACTGCTGGGACCCACCAGCTACATCTTCGCACGCAAGAAAGTGTGTCGGGGCAAAAAAAAACGATTCTCCCACCTGACTGCTGGGACCCATCAGCTACATCTTCGCATGCAAGGAAGTGCCTGACAGTCGGGACCCACCTGGTCGAAGCGTACGTAGCGTTGTCATTCTGTTCGCAAACGTGTATGTACATACTGGTCGATGTAGAGGCGCGCACGTGTCGTAGTAGAGGCTCACACGTAGCATGTGCACGTACGTACATCGGCCAGTGTGCAAGAAAGAAAATACAGCCACGTACGTACATACAGGCACGGTCTCGAGCGCCTACTCACGCATACGTACGGCCAGGGCTCGTGTACATGGCTGGGTCAGAACGGAGAAACTGCGTCGTCGTCGTGTTCATGGGGAGGCAACGGAATGTGTCGTGTTCATCGAGAGACAACGGAACGCGTGGGACCAACCGGCTTGGACGGAACAGCCGATGGAAATGAGGCCTGGCGTACCGCAGAACGGAGGAAACGGCCTTGTGTTCGACCGGCCACGTTCGAAACAGGATCATGTTCATCGGGAGGGGTCTGGCATACCACGAAATGGAGGAAACGGACCTCCAACGGTCGTAACGGGGGTCATGTTGATCGGAAGGGGTGTGGCGTACCGCAAAACAGAGGAAACGGTCTTGTGTTGGAGCGCTACGGTCGAAACGGGGGTCCTGTTCATCGGGAGGGGTGTGGAGTACTGCAAAATGGGACTCCATGGGATACTGTTCATCTCCACCGTAGACCCCCTCCAGCCTCCACGGGCTACTATTCACCCAACGTCGACCTCCTCCAGCCTCCACCTGCGACTGTTCATCCACGGGCTCTTGTTTATCCAGCCTCCACCGCACGCTACTCCACCGGCTACTATTCAACCAGCCCTCTCCACGGGCTCCTGTTCAACCACCCCTCCATGGGCTACTATTCATCCAGCCCTCCATCACCTCCTGTTCTTCCTGCCCTCCACGGGGTGGTCCTGTTCATCCAGCCCTCCACGGGCTCCTGTTCATCCAGCCCCAACCGGCTCGATCGATCGGGGTCCTGTTCATCCAGAGGCAACACCACGGGGTACCCCCACCGGGAACTGTTCATCCAAACCCCCCAGCAACGCTCACTGTTCAGGCAGAGGCAGCATCGAACGGCTTCAGTTAGCAGCAGTAGCGAAGGAATTGCTCGATCGGGTTCAGTTAACAGCCATCGATCGATCGCTCGGGTTCAGTAACGCGTAGCCTGCAGTGCAATTGCTCGGGTTCAGTTAGAGCCCAACGCCTCGCTCGGGTTCAGTTAGAGCCCAACGCCACACACCCACGCACGTGCGTGTACGAGATAAACGTGCATCGCTCGGCCCCAACCACCCACCGTAACCGGGAACACCTCAATATTTTCTTCGCCCTCGCTTCTACCACGGTTTTTTTCCGTCATGGATGGCCCAAAGAATATCATGCAGCTACGTCTCCGGCTCGCCTAGGACGAAAAGCCCATTTTCTGTCATAAAAGTAGGACCCCACCACATCTATGATGATACTGTGTTTTGTCACAAATATTGTCATAGAAGTGTCATAAGTATGACAGAAAAATATTTCGTTCGGCCCAAAATGTCATGGATGTGTCTTTTTTTTGTAGTGCAAGGGGGGCGCGCCAGCCCCTTGTGGGCTGGTGTGCTCCCCTCTTGTGGCCCAATAGGACCAACACTCTCCCGGGGTTGACCGATGTCCCCTCCGGTGACCGGATAAGTACCCGATACCCCCCGGAACACTTTCGGTGTCCGAATACCATCGTCCTATATATCAATCTTTACGTCTCGACCATTTCGGTACTCCTCATCATGTCCGTGATCACATCCGAGACTCTGAACAACATTCGGTCGCCAAATCACATAACTCATATGATACTATATCGTCAATGAACATTAAAGCATGCGGACCCTACGGGTTCGAGAACTATGTAGACATGACCGAGACACCTCTCCGGTCAATAACCAATAGCAGAACCTGGATGCCCATATTGGCTCCTATATATTCTACGAAGATCTTTATCGGTCGAACCGTTATGATAACATACACAATTCCCTTTGTCTGTCGGCATGTTACTTGCCCAAGATTCGATTTTCGGTATCTCTATACCTAGTTCAATAATGTTACCGGCAAGTCTCTTTACTCATTTCGTAATACATCATCCCATGACTAACTCATTAGTCATTTGCTTGCAAGGATTATTATGATGTGCATTACCGAGAGGGCCTAGAGATACATCTCCGACACTGGAGTGACAAATTCTAATCTCGATTCATGCCAACCCAACAAAACACCTTCGGAGATACCTGTAGAGCATCTTTATAATCACCTAGTTATGGTGTGACGTTTGATAGCACACAAGGTATTTCTCTGGTATCCGGGAGTTACATTATCAAATAGTCAAAGCAATATGTATTTGACATACATGAAAGCAATAGCACTAAACTGTACGATCAAACGCTAAGCTAACAGATGGGTCTTGCCCATCACATCATATTCATAATGATGTGATCCCGTTATCAAATGACAACTCATGTCCATGGTTATGAAACCTTACCCATCTTTGATTAACGAGCAAGTCAAGTAGAGGCTTACTAGGGACACGGTATTTGTTAATGTATTCACACATGCATTTAGGTTTTCGGTCAATACAATTCTAGCATGAATAACAAATCTTTATCATTAATAAGGAAATATAAAATAATAATAACTTTATTATTGCCTCTAGGGCATGTTTCCATCAGTCTCCCACTTGCACTAGAGTCAATAACCTAGATTACATTATAATGAATCTAACACCCATGGAGTCTTGGTTCTGATCATGTTTTGCGCGTGGAAGAGGCTTAGTGAACGGGTCTGCAACATTTAGATCCATATGTACTTGGCAAATTTCTGTGTCTCCATCCTTGATCTTTTCATGAATGGAGTTGAAGCGTCTCTTGATGTGTTTTGTTCTCTTGTGACACTTGGATTCCTTCGCCAAGGCAATTGCTCCAGTGTTATCACAAATGATTGTCACTGGACCCGATGCACTAGGTATTACACCTAGATCGGATATGAAATCCTTCATCCAGACTCCTTCATTTGCTGCTTCCGGCGTGGCTATGTACTCGACTTCACACATAGATCCCACCACGACGCTTTGCTTGGAACTGCACCAACTGACAGATCCACCATTCAAAATAAATACATATCCGATTTGTGACTTAGAGTCATCCGGATCAGTGTCGAAGCTAGCATCAACGTAACCCTTTACGATGAACTCTTCGTCACCTCCATAAATGAGAAACATATCCTTTGTCCTTTTTAGGTACTTTAGGATGTTCTTAACCACTATCCAGTGATCCACTCCTAGATTACTTTGGTACATCCCTACCAAACTTATGGCAAGGCACACATCAGGTCTGGTACACAACATAGCATACATGATGGAACCTATGGCCGAGGCATAGGGAATGACTTTCATTTTCTCTCTATCTTTTGCGGTGGTCGGGCATTGAGTCTAACTCAATTTCACACCTTGTAATACAGGTAAGATCCCTTTCTTTGACAGATCCATTTTGAATTTCTTCAAAACTTTGTCAAGGTATGTGCTTTGTGAAAGTCCTATTAAGCATCTTGATCTATCTCTATAGATCTTGATGCCCAATATATAAGCAGCTTCACTGAGGTCTTTCATTGAAAAAAAATCTTATTCAAGTATCCTTTTATGCTATCCAGAAATTCTACATCATTTCCAATCAATAATATGTCATCCACATATAATATCAGAAATGCTATAGAGCTCCCACTCACTTCCTTGTAAATACAGGCTTCACCGTAAGTCTGTATAAAACTGATACGTCTCCAATAAATCTATAATTTTTGGTTGTTCCATGCTATTATATTATCCATCTTGGATGTTTTGTATGCACTTATATGCTATTTTATATGATTTTTGGGACTAACCTATTAACCTAGAGCCCAGTGCATGTTTCTGTTTTTTTCCTTGTTTTCGAGTTTTACAGAAAAGGAATACCAAACGGAGTCCAATTGACGTGCCAATTTTTGATGATTTTTTATGGACCAAAAGAAGCCCCCGGAGTAAAAGAAGTTGGGCCAGAAGAGTCCCGAGCCATCCACGAGGGTGGAGGGCGCGCCCTACCCCCTGAGCGCGTCCCCCTATCTCGTGGGCGACTCAGAGACCCCCCCCTAACGTGAGACCTACTCCAAAAATTCCTATAAATACAGAAACCCCCAAAAGAAACCTTGATCGGGAGTTCCGCCGCCGCAAGCCTCTGTAGCCACCAAAAACCAATCGGGGCCCTGTTCTGGCACCCTGCCGGAGGGGGTCCCTCACCGGTGGCCATCTTCATCATCCCGGCGCTCTCCATGACGAGGAGGGAGTAGTTCACCCTCGAGGCTAAGGGTACGTTCCAGTAGCTATGTGTTTGATCTCTCTCTCTTTCTCTCTCTCTCTCTCTCTCTCTCTCTCTCTCTCTCTCTCTCTCTCTCTCTCTCTCTCTCGTGTTCTTGATATGGCACAATCTTGATGTATCAAGAGCTTTGCTATTATAGTTGGATCTTATGATGCTTCTCCCCCTCTACCTTCTTGTGATTGATTGAGTTTTCCCTTTGAAGTTATCTCATTGGATTGAGTCTTTAAGGATTTGAGAACACTTGATATATGTCTTGCATGTGCTTATCTGTGGTGACAATGGGATATTCACGTGATCTACTTGATGTATGTTTTGGTAATCAACTTGCGGGTTCAGTGACCTTGTGAACTTATGCATAGGGGTTGGCACACGTTTTCGTCTGGACTCTCCAGTAGAAACTTTGGGGCACTCTTTGAAGTTTTATGTGTTGGTTCAATAAATGTTTCTGAGATTGTGTGATGCATATCATATAATCATGCCCATGGATACTTGAGGTGACAATGTAGTATCTTGGTGACATTAGGGTTTTGGTTGATGTGTGTCTTAAGGTGTTATTCTAATACGAACTCTAGGATAGATTGAACGGAAAGAATAGCTTCGTGTTATTTTACTATGGACTCTTGAATAGATCGATCAGAAAGAATAACCTTGAGGTGATTTCGTACCCTACAATAATCTCTTCGTTTGTTCTCCGCTATTAGTGACTTCGGAGTCACTCTTTGTTGCATGTTGAGGGATAGTTATATGATTCAGTTATGTTATTATTGTTGAGAGAACTTGCACTAGTGAAAGTATGAACCCTAGGCCTTGTTTCGAAGCATTGCAATACCGTTTGTGCTCACTTTTATCATTAGTTACCTTGCTGTTATTATATTTTCAGATTACAAAAACCTATATCTACCATCCATATTGCATTTGTATCACCATCTCTTCGCCGAACTAGTGCACATATACAATTTTCCATTGTATTGGGTGTGTTGGGGACACAAGAGACTCTTTGTTATTTGGTTGGAGGGTTGTTTGAGATAGACCATCTTCATCCTATGCCTCCCATGGATTGATAAACCTTAGGTCATCCACTTGAGGGAAATTTGCTACTGTCCTACAGACCTCTGCACTTGGAGGCCCAACAACGTCTACAAGAAGAAGGTTGCGTAGTAGACATCAAGCTCTTTTCTGGCGTCATTGTCGGGGAGGCTAGGTAAGCGGCACTCACATCCCGTCAACGAAGCTCTTTTCTGGTGACGTTGCTGGGGAGATGAGTACTTGAAGGTATATCTTTAGATCTTGCAATCGAATATTTTAATTTCTTGTTTTGTCACTAGTTTAGTTTATAAAAGAAAACTACAAAAAAATGTAATTGAGGTTGCCTCATATGCTTCATCTTTTTAATACATTTCATGAAAATGATGGAAAGGAAAATTGTGCCGAAGTACTAGAAGAAGAATGCATTAAAATGTTTGGCACTAAATACTTGAATGATGAGCATGATTGCAATGTGGTTAGTGTGAATTCTTTTAATATCCATGATGCTAATGATATGCAAAGCCACAAGCTTGGGGATGCTATGTTTGATGAAGATGATATCTTTTGTCCCCCAAGTTTTGATGAGCAAATTTATTATGATGAAAGCACGCCTCCTATTAATGATGATTATTGTGACGACGCCTATGTTATAAACAATACTAATAACCATGAAACTTGTCATCGTGATTTTAATCAAGTGTCTCATAATAGTTATTTTGTTGAGTTTGCTCCCACTATTATGAATGAGAATAAATTTGCTTATGGGGAGAGTAATAAAATTTCAATGCTTATGGATCATGGAAAGAATGCTTTATGTGATCTTTATATTGTTGAATTCATTCATTATGCTACTGAAAAATTATTATGACAGAGGAACATATCCTTCTACCTATTACAATAATATCACGTTTCCTCTCTGTGTGTTGAAAGTTTTGAAGCTACGCTTCTTTTCCCTTCTTAAGCTAGTTGATTCTTGCTCCCATAGATTGTTTGCTCACAAAATCCCTATGCATAGGAAGTGGGTTAGACTTAAATGTGCTAGTCATATTTTTCATGATGCTCTCTTTATGTTTCATTTTTTATCTTTTATGTGAGCATCATTGTCATCATCATGCCTAGCTAGAAAGGCATTAAAGAAAAGTGCTTGTTGGGAGAAAACCCAATATTTATCCTTAATGTTTTTGTATGTTCACCTGATCAAGCTACTATAGTAATCATGTTTTATAGCTTTTGTTTCAATAAAGTGCCAAGTAGAACCTTTAGGAAGACTTGGGTGAAAGTTAATGTGATCTTGCTATAAAAAACAGAAACTTTGCGCTCACGAGACTAGCTGTCATTTTTTACAGAAGAGTGATTTTGAGTTGGTTCTTTCTGAAGATGATTAATAGACAAATTCCTCACGTTCACCAATTTATTTCGGAATTTCGGGAGTTACAGACGTATTCGAAAGTTACATATTGCTACAAACTGTTTTGTTTTTGACAGATTCTGTTTTCTATGTGTTGTTTGCTTATTTCGATGAATCTATGAGTAGTATCGGAGGATATGAACCATAGAGAAGTTGGAATACTGTAGATATTGCACCAATATAAATAAAGAGTTAGTTCACAACAGTACCAAAAGTGGTGATTTATTTTCTTATACTAACGGGGCTTACTAGTTTTCTGTTGAGTTTTGTGTTGTGAAGTTTTCAAGTTTTGGGTAAAGATTCAATGGACTATGGAATAAGGAGTGGCAAGAGCCTAAGATTAGGGATGCCCAAGGCACCCCAAGGAAATATTCAAGGACAACCAAAATCCTAAGCTTGGGGATGCCCCGGAAGGCATCCCCTCTTTCGTCTTTGTCTATCGGTAACTTTACTTGAGGCTATATTTTTATTCACCACATGATATGTGTTTTGCTTGGAGTGTCATTTTGTTTTATTTTGTTTTGCTTGCTATTTAAATAATATCCCAAGATCTTAAATTCCTAAATGTTAGAGAATCTTCACATAGTTACATAATTATTCGACTACTCATTGATCTTGACTTATATCTTTTGGAGTAATTTGTCATTTGCTCTAGTGTTTCACTTATATCTTTTTAGAGCACGCTGGTAGTTTTTTTTTAGAAATTGATGAATTCTCAGTGCTTCACTTATATTATTTTGAGAGTCTTAAACAGCATGGTAATTTGCTTTGGTTATGAATTTAGTCCTAATATGATGGACATCCAAGAGGGATTTAATAAAAACTTTCATATAAAGTGCATTGAATACTATGAGAAATTTGATGCTTGATGACTGTTTTGAGATATGAGGATGGTGATATTAGAGTCATGCTAGTAGAGTAATTTTGAATTTGAGAAATACTTGTGTTCAGGTTTGCAGGTCCCATAGCATCCACATATGGTAACCGTTGTGTGACAAATTTTAAGCATGAGGTGTTTCTTTGATTGTCTTCCTTCGTGTGGAGGTCGGGATCGCACGATGGTTAACTCCTACCAACCCTTCCCCTAGGAGCATGCGTGCAGTGCTTGGTTTTGATGACTTGTAGATTTTCGCAATAAGTATGTGAGTTCTTTAAGACTAATGTTGAGTCCATGGATTATACGCACTCTCACCCTTCCACCATTGCTAGCCTTTCTAGTGCCACGCCACTTTCGCCGATACCATACACCCACCATATACCTTCCTCAAAACAGCCACCATACCTACCTATTATAGCATTTTCATAGCCATGCCGAGATATATTGGCATGCAACATTCCACCATTCCGTTTATTATGACACGCCCCATCATTGTCATATTGCCTTGCATGATCATGTAGTTGACATTGTATTTGTGGCAAAGCCACCATTCATAACTCTTTCATACATGCCACTCTTGATTCATTACACATCTCGATACACCGCCGGAGGCGTTCATATAGAGTCATATCTTGTTCTAAGTATCGAGTTGTAATTCTTGAGTTGTAAAAGAAATAGAAGTGTGATGATCATCATTATTATAGCATTGTCCCATGTGAGGAAATAAAAAAAGGCCAAAGAAGCCAATAAAAAAGGCCAAAGAAGCCAATGAAAAAAGAAGAAAAAAGGGGGAGAGAAAAAGAGAGAAGGGACAATGCTACTATCCTTTTTCCACACTTGTGCTTCAATGTAGCACCATGATCTTCATGATAGAGAGTCTCTTATTTTGTCACTTTCCTATACTAGTGGGAATTTTCGTTATAGAACTTGGATTGTATATTCCATTGATTGCCTTCCTCAAAATGCCCTAGGTCTTCGTGAGCAAGAAAGTTGGATGCACACCCACTTAGTTTCTTTTGTTGAGCTTTCATACATTTATAGCTCTAGTGCATCCGTTGCATTGCAATCCCTACTCACTCACATTGACATCTATTGATGGGCATCTCCATAGCCCATTAATACACCTAGTTGATGTGAGACCATCTTCCTCCTTTTTGTCTTCTCCACAACCACCATTATATTCCACCTATAGTGTTATGTCCATGGCTCACGCTCATGTATTGCGCAAAAGTTGAAAAAGTTTGAGAATACTAAAGTATGAAACAATTGCTTGGTTGAAACCGGGGTTGTGCATGATTTGAATATTTTGCGTGACGAAGATGGAGCATAGCCAAACTATATGATTTTGTAGGATGAACTTTCTTTGTCCATGTTATTTTGAGAAGACATGATTACTTTGTTAGTATACTTGAAGTATTATTATTTTTATGTCAATATTAAACTTTTGTCTTGAATCTTTCGGATCTGAACATTCATGCCACAATAAAGGAAATTACATTGATAAATATGTTAGGTAGCATTCCAAATCAAAAATTCTGTTTTTTATCATTTACCTACTCGAGGACGAGCAGGAACTAATCTTGGGGATCCTTGATACGTCTCCAACGTATCTATAATTTTTATTGTTCCATTCTATTATATTATCCATCTTGGATGTTTTATATGCATTTATATGCTATTTTATATGATTTTTGGGACTGGCCTATTAACCTAGAGCCTAGTGCCAGTTTTTGTTTTTCCTTGTTTTTGAGTTTTACAAAAAAGGAATACCAAACGGAGTCCAATTGATGTGCCAATTTTTGATGATATTTTATGGACCAAAAGAAGCCCCCAGAGTAAAAGAGTTGGGCCAGAAGAGTCCCGAGCCATCCACGATGGTGGAGGGCGCGTCCCCCTATCTCGTGGACGACTCGGAGATCCCCCTGACGTGAGACCGACGCCGAAAATTCCTATAAATACAGAAACCCCCGAAAATGGGATATTCCTATAAATACAGAAACCCCTGAAGTTATCTCATTGGATTGAGTCTTTCAGGATTTGATAACACTTGATATATGTCTTGCATGTGCTTATTTGTGGTGACAATGGGATATTCACGTGATCTACTTGATGTATGTTTTGGTGATCAACTTGCGGGTTCAGTGACCTTGTGAACTTATGCATAGGGGTTGGCACACGTTTTCGTCTTGACTCTCCAGTAGAAACTTCGGGGCACTCTTTGAAGTTCTATGTGTTGGTTGAATAGATGTTTCTGAGATTGTGTGATGCATATCGTATAATCATGCCCACGGATACTGGAGGTGACAATGGAGTATCTAGGTGACATTAGGGTTTTGGTTTATGTGTGTCTTAAGGTGTTATTCTAGTACGAACTCTAGGATAGATCGAACGGAAAGAATTGCTTCGTGTTATTTTACTACAGACTCTTGGATAGATCGATCAGAAAGAATAACTTTGAGGTGGTTTCGTACCCTACAATAATCTCATGATTTGTTCTCCTCTATTAGTGACTTTGGAGTGAATCTTTGTTGCATGTTGAGGGATAGTTATATGATCCAGTTATTTTATTATTGTTGAGAGAACTTGCACTAGTGAAAGTATGAACCCTAGGCCTTGTTTCGAAGCATTGAAATACCGTTTGTGCTCACTTTTATCATTAGTTACGTTGCTGTTTTTACATTTTTCAGATTACAAAAACCTATATCTACCATCCATATTGCACTTGTATCACCATCTCTTCGCCGAACTAGTGCACCTATAAAATTTGCCATTGTATTGGGTGTGTTGGGGACACAAGAGACTCTTTGTTATATGGTTGCAGGGTTGTTTGAGAGAGACCATCTTCATCCAACGCCTCCCATGGATTGATAAACCTTAGGTCATCCACTTGAGGGAAATTTGCTACTGTCCTACAAACCTCTGCACGTGGAGGCCCAACAATGTCTACAAGAAGAAGGTTGCGTAGTAGACATGAAAAACCATATGCTTTGAACACCTCATCAAAGCATATATTCCAACTCTGAGATGCTTGCACCAATCCATAGATAGATCGCTAGAGCTTGCATACTTTGTTAGCACCTTTAGGATCGACAAAACCTTCTGGTTGCATCATATACGACTCTTCTTTCAGAAATATATTAAGGAATGCAATTTTGACATCCATTTGCCAAATTTCATAATCATAAAATGCGGCAATTGCTAACATGATTCGGACAGACTTAAGCATCACTACGGGTGTGAAAGTATCATTGTAGTCAACTCCTTGAACTTGTCGAAAACCTTTCGCAATAAGTCGTGCTTTTAGACAATGATACTACCATCAGCGTATCCATTTATTCTCAATGACTTGTCGATCATCGGTCAAGTCCACCAAAGTCTACACTCTGTTCTCATACATGGATCTTATCTCAGATTTCATGGCCTCAAGCCATTTATCGGAATCTGGGCTCATCATAGCTTCTTCATAGTTCGAAGGTTCGCCGTTGTCTAACAACATGAATTCCAGGACAGGGTTACCGTACCACTCTGGTGTGGTACGTGTTCTGGTCGACCTTCGAGGTTCGGTAGTAACTTGATCCAAAGTTTCATGATCATTATCATTAGCTTCTTCTCTAGTTGGTGTAGGCATCACGGGAACTGTTTTCTATGATGGTCTACTTTCCAATTCGAGTGAAGGTACAATTACCTCATCAAGTTCTACCTTCCTCCCACTCACTTCTTTTGAGAGAAACTCCTTCTCTAGAAATGATCCATTCTTAGCAACAAAGATCTTGCCTTCGGATTTGTTGTAGAAGGTGTACCCAACGGTTTCTTTTGGGTATCCTATGAAGACACACTTCTATGATTTGGGTTCGAGCTTATCAGGATGAAGCTTTTTTGCATAAGCATCACAACCCCAAACTTTAAGAAACGACAACTTTTGTTTCTTGCCAAACCATAGTTCATACGGTGTCGTCTCAACGGATTTAGATGGTGACCTATTTTAACGTGAATGCAACTATATCTAATGCGTAACCCCAAAATGATAAAGGAAAATCGGTAAGAGACATCATAGAATGCACCATATCCATTAGAGTATGGTTACGACGTTCGGACACACCATTACGCTGTGGTGTTCCAGGTGGCGCGTGTCGGCATCCTGGGAACGGGGGTACCCAGACTTGCCTGCTGCGGCCCAGGGTGTGGGTCACACGGCGGCCTGGCATGGCCCGGCATCTTCAGCAACCACTCAAGACCCTTGCGAGGGGCCAAGCCTCGCGACGCGAATGACACAAGGCATCCCCTGGGGCGGCCTCGCTAGGCCGGTTCATGAGGATCGGAGATATCGAGGCAAGGGGCGCCTCGCGAGGTCCTCGTGAAGCGAGCAGTGACGACCGATGCCAGGCGGACGCCAGCGGGCGCAAAGTGCCAGTTTCCTCTTTGGTGCTAAAGGAGCAGGTGTAAGCGAGGAGTCCTGAGGCGTTAGGCAAAGGTTTCCATATCGGTGCAATGAGACCAAGACCAGCAGAACGGCAAAACGGAGGTCATCGCGGAGCCCCCGGCGGTTTCACCGCCAGAGCCTTTGGCAGGCGAAGACCACCTTTTGTCAGGATAGCTTGTACTAGTTGTCTCCCTTCAAATTTGGCCGTTGTGGGATTCCTTCCCGCTCAATATTTGGGAAGAGGACCCTGGCCACTATAAATAGGACCTAGCCACCATCATAGAGGGGATCGTATTATCGAGACCTCTCAGACACCACAAGCTCACCCGAGCGCGGGAACACCTCTCCTCAGGAGGCAGTTCATCCATGTACTAGTTCTTCCTCAGCCTACAAGGCAATCCACCACACCACATTGGATTAGGGCGTTACACCACAACGGTGGCCAGAACCAGTATATTCGCCTCCGCAACCGGATCGTTGAAACTTTATTTTCTTGTTACGATGATTCTCTACTTCACTCTGAAATTCTTTGAACTTTTCAAATGTTTCAGACTTGTGTTTCATTAAGTAGATATACCCATATCTACTCAAATCATCTGTGAAGGTGAGAAAATAACGATACCAGCCGCGTGCTTCAACACTCATCGGACCGCATACATCGGTATGTATAATTTCCAATAAGTACTTAGCTCGCTCCATTGTTCTAGAGAACAGAGTTTTAGTCATCTTGCCCATGAGGCATGGTTCGAAAGTATCAAATGATTCATAATCAAGTGATTCCAGAAGTCCATCAGCATGGAGTTTCTTCATGCGCTTTACACCAATATGACCTAAACAAAAGTGCCACAAGTATGTTGCACTATCATTATCAACTCTGCATCTTTTGGCATCAATATTATGAATATGTCTATCAATACAATCAACATTCAACAAGAATAGACCATTCCAATAGGGTGCATGACCATAAAAGATATTACTTATATAAATAGAACAACCATTATGCTCCGACTTAAATGAATAACCGTCTCGCATTAAACAAGATCCAAATATAATGTTAATGCTCAAGGCAGGCACTAGTGTGCCGACGGCGATCACATCAACCTTGGAACCATTCCTGACGCGCATCGTCACCTTGTCCTTAGCCAGTCTTTGTTTAATCCACAACTCCTATTTCGAGTTACAAATATGAGCAACCGGACCAGTATCAAATACCCAAGCACTGCTATGAGCACTAGTAAGGAACACATCAATAACATGTATATCAAATATACCTTTGTTCACTTTGCCATCCTTCTTATCCGCCAAATACTTGGCGCAGTTCCGCTTCTAGTGACCACTCCCTTTGGAGTAGAAGCACTCATTTTCAGGCTTAGGACCAACTTTGGGTTTCTTCATGGGGGCGGCAACCTGTTTGTCGTTATTCTTGAAGTTCCCCTTCTTTCCTTTGCCCTTTTTCTTGAAACTAGTGGTCTTGTTAACCATCAACACTCGATGCTCCTTCTTGATTTCTACCTCGGCCGATTTCAGCATCGGAAAGAGCTCAGGAATAGTTTTATCCAACCCTTGCATATCATAGTTCATCACGAAGCCTTTGTAGGTGGCAGTGATTGAAGAACTCTGTCAATAACACTCTCAGGTGGAAGATCAATTCCCACACTACTGCATGATGCAGCTAACGCGACACTACGATCAGAGACCCTTCAATGAAACTGTGTGCGATGCCATAATCGCAAACGACGGTGTAAAAAACCATCAAAAAATGTGCAAAATGTTTGCGATGGAGGATGCATCAAACACGGTTAAGATTTTAGTTGCATGTGTGATGCAGGGCATACGGTATAGTTCAATTAACTATTTGCGATGAGGAGGAACAAAAGAAATGGGCAGGCAGATGAAGGTATGTGTGATATACAGCATACGGTTCGCTCGGATGTACTCTTTCTGATTAGGCAACACGAAAGAAACGGTCAGCCAGATCAAAGTGTGTGCAATATACGGCATGCGGTGTCACATCCCTAGCTTCTGTTACTGCCTAGTGCTAGCATCTGGTGTTGCATCATGTTTACTTTTCACAGAAAGTTGCAATGGGGATGTTCAAGCCCTAGCACCAAATGTTTTCAACTAGGGTCCAGAATAAAATCATTTCCAATGACCAAAAATGCCTTCATCAATGTTTGATAATTTTGGCAAGGCTTTGAGACCAAACCAAAATTAGTGAACATTTTTGTAGAATATTTTGGGCACTGAATTAAATCATACCTTATTTGCATTTGGGTATTTAAATTTTATATAGTATTTTAAATGTCCAAATATTCATGAACTAAAATGTTTACTGTTGGAAATAATCCAAACATAGCCTCAAGCAGTTTCATGAATTTTGAGCTTGTTTTAGTATTTTATTTAAAGCCAAAAACAAATACATAAAATAGACAACAGAAACAAATTAGAAAAGGAGAGAGAGAACTTACCCGGCCCAAGCTTACCTGGCAGCCCAGCTGGTGGCCCAGCCCACCACCGCTGCCAGTCATCTCCCACCTCTCGCCAGGAGGACGAGAGGCGCGTGGCCGCCGCGCGCCGGCACACGCCCGAGCCACCTCCTGCTTCCGCCGACGTTGGGGGCTGGATGGAGACGCCACGCAACCCCCCAACCCCTCTTGCCTTTCCACTCCTCCTCTCCCCTCCCCTGTCTCTCTCGCACGCAACCACCGAACGCCATCGCCGCCGCGCTCGCTGCCACCGCGGCCACAGCCTCCCCCTTGCCTGCTCGACGTGTCCAAGAGCTCCTTCTCCTCACGCTGAAGCTCCTCGCTGATCCACCCAACACCGGGAGCCCCTGGAGCAGCGTCTTCAACCTCTTCTTCCTCCTATGGCCGCGGAGATCGCCGGCGACCGTGCGCCGCTCCGACGCATCCTCGAGCCCCCCCGAGCATCCCGTCCGCCTCCTTGTGAGCTCCT
>LR738710.1:547230043-547307131 GCA_902687465.1 Secale cereale | reverse complement strand
CCTTCTCCGTGCCGTAGCCGCCGCCTCGCGGGCACCCGACGCCATCGTCCGCCATGGCCGGTGAGCCCCGTGCTCTCGAGCCCCTCCGCTCGAACCCGTGGCACCAGCGTGCTTCTGGTGACCCGTAGATGCAACCTAGCCCATCAGCTCCTCCCCTAGCGCACCGCAGCCCCGAAACCATCGGCTCCCGAACTCCGGCGCCGCCAAACCTCGACACCGCGCTCGCTTCCAGCCACCCCAGCCGCTGACCCCGGTCCCTTTGGATGCGGAAGAGCGCAGCTACGCGTAGAGCCTCGCCGCCGCTGTTCTGGTCGCCGGAGGGCGATTTCCGAGCACAACCGCCGTATCGGGCCTCGCCAGCGGCTAAACGCCGGCGGGTTTGACCCGTTGACCGGCGTGGGTTGACCCCCCTACCCGGTTTGACTCCCCCCCCTCTCTCTCACTGACTTACGGGCCTGCCTGACTAATTTCTCTAGTTAACATTAATTAACTAGTTAGGTTAGTCTAATGAGTCACTGACATATGGGCCCCACGCCCTTAGTTAACCACTAACTCAATGACAGGTGGGGCCAACCCATGTTAAATTAGATTAGTTTAAAACTAAACTTAATTAGGCCCTGAGAGACTAACATGTGGGCCACCCCCTGACACTTTAATTAGGTTTAAATTAGCACTAATTAATAGGGTTAGCTAGTTGTGTCACTGACCAGTGGGTCCCACTGGTCAGGTTTGACCTGGACCAGCCCCTGTTGACTGCTGACATCATAGTGACGTCTTGCTGACGCAGTAATGTTTTCTGGGATTTTAAAATAAATCAGAAATGATTTATTTATTTCAGAAAATAGCTAAAACTTCTAAAAATCACAGAAAATAATCTATAACTCCAATGAAAATATTTTATATATGAAAAATGATCAGAAAAATTCAAGGAATCTGTTCATGGCATTTTCATGCATGTTTGAAAAGTTAAACCTGCTGATCAGGTCAAATCAATTAAATGACAATTAAATAATCACATATGGAGTTTGAATTTGAACCTTTGGTTCAAACCAACTTCATTTAATATGGTTGCTAGTTGCATTAGCCCAATCAACAACATATTGCCATGTCATGATCATGCATCATATTGTCGCATTGCATTGATTGTGTTCTTTATCTGTTGTCGGTGTTTATCCCCTCTCAGTAGACGCTGTTCCGACGATGTGATCGATGACACTGATGAAGACACAATACCATCTTCAGAAGTGCTAGGCAAGAAAAACCCCATTGAGCATTCCGATACAATCCCACTCTCTCGCTCTTGCTCTCTTTTACTGCATTAGGACAACAACGCTTCAACTGTTACCTGCTGCGGTAGTTGAACCCCTTTCCACTGCATGACCTGTCATTGCCACAGTAAATAGTTGGAACCCACTAGTATGAGTAGGAGTTGTTTGAGCCATGTTTTGTCTACTCATTCATGCTTTCCGGTTATGTCTGCTATTGCTTAGAGTTGTGTCAGGTATGATTCATCGGGGATGAATTGGAATGTGGTTAACATGTCCTGCTGTTGAGAGCTAAGTGTGTGAACACGATTTGGTAAAGGTAGCGATGAGAGGCCATGTAGGAGTACATGGTGGGTTGTCTCATTTTAACCGTCCTCGGGAACTGAGTTCTGTGTTTGTGATCCATGAATCAGCTACTACCACACATTGGGCCTTGAAATATGACCCCGCTCGACTTATTGACAGCCCATGTTCTCTGTCCAGGAGTTGCAACTAGTTTCTGGTGTTTGTAGTTTACTGGAGGTCGTGCGCAGCGCTGACCCTCGGGGTGGGCTGTGACGCGGCAGGTACGTGGCACGGTGTACCGGTCGCCCTTTTGGTGACTCGGGAACCCTGTACACATCGTTTGGGGCCGTGAGCGACACCCCGGCCGGATCTCCCCATGGATGGAACCCAAATAGGCGATAAACCTGGACGAGAGACTTGGGTGGTTGGTCAGGTCCTGGTCTACACCCACGTCGGCTTTCGCTTGAAGTCTGCCGAGCACATGTCGTGTGCAGACGCTAAGTGGTGGAAACATGTGTGAAGAAGTACACCCATGCAGGGTTATATATGATCTATTTGAATAGCCGTGTCTGCGGGAATGGACTTTTGGGTTACCTTTACAGTTCATAGACAAGTGAAAGTGGATACTCTAAAACGTGCAAGATAAGCGTGAGTGCTATGGATGGCCTTCTCGTAGGGAGGTGGGAGCGGATCCATGGTGGTGTATTGTTGGTGAATATGTGGACTCGTGTGCGCCACCTCAAAAGAGTTACTTGCAGTTGTATTTTAGGATAGCCACTGAGTCAAAACTGGCTTGCTGCAGTCAAACTCCACCACCCCTTTGTTGATACTGATGCATATGTAGCTAGTTCTGATGTAAGTCTTGCTGAGTACCGTTGTACTCACGTTTGCTTAATTTATGTTTTTGTAGAGAGACTCCAGTCTCACTAGTGGTTCCGCGTGGACTTCGATGTTTAGCTTGTTACCTCAGCTACGATCTTGTACCCTTTGGAGGGTCTTGTAGATAGTCAGGCTTCTCAGCCTTTTTCATTTGTAGTTGTCTGTACTCAGACATGTTATGCTTCCGTTGCCTATATGCTCTGTATGTTGGGTCATGTGACCTCTGTTTGTAATAAATGCTATGATGGCTCTTCTAGGCCTTTATCTATATGAGTTGTTGAGTTATGTTGTGATGCCATGTTGTACAGCACATACTTGCATGTTATGCGTACGTGTAATGTGTATTGATATGTGTGGGATCCGACTCCTAGTTGTTTACCCTTGGTAGCTTATCTTACAGGGAACTGTCTCCTAGTGCTTCCACTGAGCCTTGGTAGCTTGCTACTGCTCCGGAACACTTAGGCTGGCCGGCATGTGTCCTTCTTCGTTCCTGTGTCTGTCCCTTAGGGGAAATGTCACGCGTTGTTCCTTTAAGTCCTTGTAGCTTTCTACGACTTGGGTTCATACGTTGATGACCGACACGTTCGTTGCTGGGTCATGTATGCATGTCTCTGTATTTTAGTGCCACTTTTGGTTTATAACTAGTCATGTCGGCCCGGGTTCTCTGTCATATGGATGCTAGCGACACTATCATATATGTGTGCCAAAATGCGCAAACGGTCCCGGGCCAGGTAAGGTGGCACCCGTGGGGGTACCGTTCGTGAGGCCACAAAGTGATATGATGTGTTACAGGCTAGACCTGTGTGACTTAGGATCGGGGTCCTGACATGCGGTTCACTTGGATGAATGGTTTGCGTTGAGACAAGAGAACATAAATGGTTCAATATAACAATATGTGTGATACGCGACAAACAGGTATGTGTAATGCCCAGGATGGGACTATATCTCCTACGTGTCGAGTCACGACTTAAAGATATAAGCCCATTCTGGAA
This sequence comes from Secale cereale, assembly GCA_902687465.1. Classification (NCBI taxonomy): domain Eukaryota; kingdom Viridiplantae; phylum Streptophyta; class Magnoliopsida; order Poales; family Poaceae; genus Secale; species Secale cereale. Next base: position 547,303,710 of record LR738710.1, on the reverse strand, counting down.
TGATCGCAAGTTTGGTATCTTTGCACGACTAATGTAAAAGAGGGATTAAAATGCAAAAGGAGATAGTTGGCTTACTCTCGCCACTTCACACAATACAGTACATAAGCAATACATCATTCAAAACATCACAACCCGACTACGGGCAAAGAACCAAAAGAAAGATACCAAAACATAAAGCCACAGGTCTAGATCGAATCCTAGTAGAAACCACTACTGATCATCGAAATGTCACAAGCATACGGCTACTCTCTTCATCGAGCTACCAGAAGTACTTGAACCAGCTCCTGCATCATACTCGGCTAAACCTGCATCTGGTGTTGTAGTAACTGTGAGCCACGAGGACTCAGCAATCCCATAACCATGGGTATCAAGACTAGCAAAGCTTTATAGGTAGGAGAGGTAAAGTGGTGAGGTTGCAGCAGCGGCTAAGCATAATATGGTGGCTAACTTACGAGTACCAGAATAAGATGAGCATCTACGCAAACGGTCGCATAAGTAGTGATCGCTAAAGATCCTGAACTACATATGATTCAAACATAACCCCACCGTGTTCTCTTCTCAAAGTGAAAAGAGACAGTCACGGTTACTCACACAGTTGTGTGTTTTACTTCGGAACATCTGTCAAGTTTTCTACAACCGGACATTAACAAATTCCAATCTGCCACATAACCGCGGGCACGGCTTTCGAAAGATTATAACCCTGCAGGGGTGTCCCAACTTAGCCCATCACAAGCGCTCATGATTAGCTGAAGTGATAAATATAATATCATCACCCCTTATCTTAGGCAAATCCGATCAGGCTCGGTATCCCGGTACACAAGACATTTCGACAATGGTAAAACAAGTCCAGCAAGACCTCCCGGTGTGTTGACACCCTGATAGTAGCCGCGCGTATCTCGTCTCAGGCCACGACCGGATAGGTGAGCCTACGGGAGTCAATCCTCGAGTTTCCCCGTGGTGACCCCGCAGTATCCCCGTTTGGGACCAACACCATCAGCACTGGCCCCCCCTGCTATGTAGAATTAAGAATCCGGGGACGCGACCCACTATGCAAATTTAATCATTTAGTTAAGTTGTTATTACGAGCAAATTAAAACCAATGGTTGGCCTTGCTGGAGGAGTTTTATTCAAAGTCGAAGTGTCAAGGGGTCCTCATCCACCCATCGTGTAAGGAACGCAAAATCAAGGAACATAATGTCGGTTTATCGGCGCCTAAGGTGGCATGAGTGGAACAAAACACCGAGCAAAAGGCCAAGCCTTCCGCCCATGCCCAGTATATAGGTGTGTTAATAATAATTATAGATATTGTGATATATCCAACAACAAGTTCCCTCCTGGAACAAATCTTCATCTTCACCTGCAACTAACAACGCTATAAGAGGGGCTGAGCAAGCGGGTAACATAGCCAAACAGTGGTTTTGCTAGGAAGGTGTCAAAGGTTAGAGGTTTCATGGCAACAAGGAGAGGCTGACATAAAAGATGGGTAGCGCGACATGTAACGATAGCATCAAGACAACTAAGCATGGCAATGGTAGTAAAGGTATCCAAGGGTATGATCATCTTGCCTGAGATTCCACAAGGAAGAAGAAGAAGTCCATGAAGTAGACGGAGCAACATAGTCGAGCGAATCCTCACAACTCCGGAACGAAACCGAAGCTAACAAGAGAAGCAACCGAAAAGAAGCAAACAACACGGTGAACACACAAGCATAAACATGGCATATGATGCACATCCAAGTATGATGCATGTCCGGTTTAATTATGCATGGCATGGCAAAGTGCACAAACAAAACTACAAGTTAAGTGGAGCTCAATATGCAACGAGTTGCATATTGACGAAACACCACATTTAAATTATTTAATTGACTCTCGTTTATTTACAAGGCAAGATTAAATGTTTGTTAACATGGCAAGAGGTGAAGCAAAAACAAACTACCTATTTAGACATTTTAAAATGAGGCCGGAAATAACAACAAGAAATTCCGGAAAACCCCCATGAGCATGTTTAGTAATTTTAAGCAAACAACAGTTCACACATATAATGTTGTTAACATGATGCGGATGACATGAACAAGTTTATGCAATTTAGTTAAACATTAACATGAAGAGATAAGGAGTATTGTCACCGTGGTGGAAGGAAAAGGGTGCCATGGCAACGATCCGAAAGTGATGCATTAGCAACATCCCGGTTTCGGTAACTCGTTGAGAGACCGGGGCAAAACAAAGGTGGCGTGAACGAGACATGCAAGATGATGGGGTGCTCCCGGTTTCCGGGTTCCCACGGGTCGGCGACAAAAGAGGGCACAACGGACACGGTGCAAACAAGGGATGCATCTCATACAACCACATCACATGCATTCCACGGGTCATCGTCTCGGGTTATACCTTCGAAACATTCGGTTCGGGGCGGAACAAGATCGTAGAGGAAGTAGTGGTACACGGCCGTAGAGGAAGTAGTCGTTCCGTAGAGGTACTCGTTATGTAGCCGTTCTCGCGATTCGTAGAGGAAGTAGGTGTTCTCGTTTCGTAGATGTTCGCGTTTCCGAAGAGGTACTTGATGCGTCGTCTTGTGTAGTCGTTCTCGTTTCTTCACCGAAGGTAGCCGTACACGGGGCGACGGTAGTGGTACTCGCGGTTGTCGTGGTACTTGGCGTCCGTAGTGGTACTTGGCGGTCTCGGTCTCGCGTCGATCTTGCCGGTCTTGGTCACACCGGAAGGGACACTTGGCGAAAACACAGGCAACTTGGTGGAGGAAAAACTTGGCAGCAACTTCATGGGGGAAATTTGGCAGGGGCAGCAAGACTGGGCGGCGCCGGAGCAGAGGCTATGGCGGGGACGTCTACGAGGCAGAGCCTGGGACGTCGCAGGGAGTTGCTCGTCTCCCGCGCAGCTTGGCGTGAGAGAGGTCGAGGAGGCAGGCATCCCGACGCTTGGCGAGGGCAAGGAGGAGGTGTTGCGGTGACCGCGGGGCTGCTGCCTTTGTGCAGAGGGGAGGAACGGCGTTGGAGGCGCAGCTCCTGGCCGGCATCCGCGACCAGAGGCTGGAGACGGGGCGGCGTCGGGAAGAGGCCCCCGGTGGCGTCCGTGGCGAGGAAGGAGGTCCAGAGGCGCGGAAGAACAGGGCATGTCGAGGCTCGCCTTGGCGAGGCAGGGACCTGGGCGCACGGAGGGAGGCGCTCGACGGGGGGAGGAACATGGCGCGGGCGCAGGGGCCATGGCGAGGCCGGCGCTGTCGGGCTGGAGAAGGGAGGCCGCAGGCCATGGCCTTGGCGATGGAGGGAGGCCGGAGGGACGAGGCGCTTGGGACCATGGCGCTGGCGACGAAGGCAGCACGGAGAGGCGGGGCTCGGGCGAGCGACGAGACAAGGCCGCGAGGGAATCGGGCGCGGGGGTTCGAGGGAGAGGGAATCGGGATGAGTGCGCTGGGGCGAGCGAGGGAAAACGCCTGGCTGCGGCTCGGGGTCGCTAGCTCCTTGGCGGCGCGAGGGGGACTGAGGGAGGAGCGCTAGCTCCTGGCTAGGGTTAGCAATGGGAACGGGCTGGTGGGCCTTAGGGAGGCCGGAGGCTGGGCCAAAAGGAGGCCGGCTGGCTTCTTCTTCATATTTTTCCAATTACAGGAAAAAATGAGAAGAAAGAGAAGGATGGTAGAAAAGGTTAGATAAGAGATTTAGTCACGGAGTTAAATTCCTGGACTCACACAAAATATAAGGAATTAATTAAAATTGTTGGAGGGTTTTTGGAGGATCCTCGACAAAAGGGAAAAGGATAGAAGAGACGGTTCGCGGTGAAACTTGAAGCGAAAGAGGTCTGAAGAATAAATGTGAGTGTGTTACGGTGATCCCAAACAATTGGAATGTTTCTTTTAATATAGCTCCCTAATAATATTGAGAGGCTTTTATATGTTATAAAGAGAAGTCATTCTTCCCTCGATTTAAATGGACCGAAGGTCCACACGATTTATTTAGTTGAGATGCAAAAGAAAAAAAATGACATGATGGCATGATGCAATGCAAAATAAGTAACACAAGCACAAAAGAAACACACGGGAGAACCCGCAACATTTGGAATCTCTAGAATCTTCTGGGACGTCGGTCTTCGGGCATCACAACTCACCCACACTAACAGAGGATCTCGACCCGAGATCCTAGAGATGGCACCGGTAAAAAAAACGAAAGAGGAAGAGGTAAAACAAAGTTGCTTCTTTGACAGACGAGTGAAACCAAAGAACCTTGAGAGGTTAAACAAGTTGAATAAGAATACAATGGAGATGAACGAAGATGAAAAACAATCCGCTAGAAAAAAGAACAAGGAACATTATGAGAACCTTGTAGGTTGAAAGACATGAAACAAGAGCTCACGGACCAACTGAATATGAAACAGCAACAGTATAGCCAAGGAAAAAGAATGACAGAATTCGGACAGGACTCCGACTGAAAATCAAAGGAATTGAACATGAACTTTCCAAGTTGGGAAGATACTTGAAGAAAACAACAACATGCAGCTTCTGAAACAATTAAAAGAATGGCACAAGGGGTGAGAAAGATTTCAGGCAGCACTCTGGTTGAAAAGAGAGACAAAACTTGATAAGATGAGGGAACTAGAATGTAGGTGACAACATTCCAGTTAAATAGACAATCAAGGGAAGAATATGATCTTGATAAAACGAGATGATGGTCAAAAGAGCAATATCACCAAGCCTCCGGAATGAAAGAATAGAATACAAGATCGTTGGGAAGAAAGAACGGAGAAGAAAATGACAACTCCTCCCACGAATGAATTGCAATTCATCCTTACGAAGAAGGGTTTAACGGATTTGTTGGAAAAAACAACAACGAAAAGAATAAGCTTGATGTGGGCTTATGGAAAACATCTCAAAATTAAGAGGTGACAACCAGCCACTGACGAAAACAATTGACTTGATTGAGATCAACAAGGAGACGAAAGAGTTATTTCACAGAGAGGATAATTAAGAACTTGGGTCATTTATAAGCACCATAATAGCAACAATTCTGAAAGAAAGCTTTAAGGTGAAATACAACCCAAGATTACTCCAACGAATAACTTGAATGGTTGGGAAGATCTCCTGAACAAACAAAATGATGGGTTTAAATATCTCATTCTTGAAACTCGTGAATCATAAAACATGAAGGAATTGTCAAGAATGACATAACACCATCTCAAACAATAAAGGTAGAAAGAATTGCACTTGGAATGCGTGAAGAAGAATGCTTGAGCTCCAACAAGAATCTTGATGAAGACTTCGAGGATGAATTAATTCTTGATGAACCACCATGAAGAACTCCGGTAATGAAGCATGAAAAGTGAAAGATGAAAAGAATAAGACTCAAGGCATGTGATGAATTAGATGGAGCTTTGAAATGATATAATTGAAATAACTTGGAGCTCTGGAAAACAAGATGAACAACTTAGAACCGAGAATATGATATGATGAACAAGCTCTGGAAAAAGAGATTAACCTCTTGGAAGAAACTAGAATAAGATTTATGTTATGCATATCCTTCATCAATTTAAATTGATGACAACCAGAGGATTAGGCATACTACTTATTCTCGTTGCAAAGAATTAAAGAGAGATCTCGCACAAACTTGGGTAAATCTTCAACGAACCACTAGTAGGATTATGAAAAGAACAAATGAATTAATATGATAACAACGGAAGAGTAAACTTGAAAGAACCACCGTAAAAAAAATATGGAGACGAACGAAGAGACATCAATGAAGAATATTTGGAGGACGAAGTTGAAAACTAAGGACGAGGAAATCTTCTGAAATGATGGCCTTCGGAGGATCACAATGGAAAGAATTCATGAAATGCTTCGGATGGGTATAAAAGAATTCCTCACAATCGGAACAATAATGAGGATGGCAAGAAGCTAGAACCATGAATCTTGAGAGAATGGGCCAAGATTTAAGAGAAACTCTTCTCCGGTCTTCAAATGTTGAAAATGAAGACGAAAAATGCCATAAGAATTGTTGAGCACTCCGGAATGAAGAATTAAAAAAAAGGTTGAACCAGTGATGAAAAAGAATTTGAAAGCGATCTTGGAGAAGGCATGTGACTGATGGAGATCATTCTTACGTCACACTTTGAAAAGAATTTGAGTATAACTCCAGAAAATAATTAGAAGAGTCAGGTAAGATCCTAGAAAAAGACCTGTGGGTTAGGGCCCACTAAAGAAATCACCGTTGAAAAAGATTGCTTAAGAGATATTGCACCGGTTGAATTAAATGGCTTGAATAAGATAACAATCCTCAGAAATAATTTGAACGGATTAAGAATGGAATTATGAATCTTCAGCACTCCGGATATGAGTAGCAAGAGGAAAATGATTATTTGGAGCACCAGAATAAGAAAACATTGTGAAATGAGGAAAAGGATAAGATCAACACCAAAATCTTGAACTACATCCACCGGCAGAATTTGAGAACAAAAGAATGATGAACTTGGATTTCTTGAGCATCTTCACGATAAATCACCGGATAAGAACATTGAAGGAAATGAATGAAGAAACATCACATGAATAAAATGGATACTTCATTTGAGAATTTCTGGCTCAATGAAAAAGGGTGGGAGGGTGGGGAAACAAAGACAACTTGGGATGAATGAAACAGACAAATCGTCAGATTTCTCAACGACGTCCGTATGGAATAACTTGAAGAGAAGGTACACCGGTTGAAAAGGATTAACATGAAGATATCGATGGTCAAGAAGAATTAGCACTCCCATAGAAATATGAGAACACCGATTAGGAAAGGTATGGAATCAACATTTGACATCGAAGCAACTCGAATACCAGAATCAAAACAAAACAAAGGATATATATGTTTATGAAGAAGATTATGTTGCAACATATCTATCCGAACAGAGAATTGAACGAATGAATTACGCAAGTACATCAACTTGTCGAGAAGCCACTAGGGAGAACAAAAGGTAAATAAAGCAACAAGGATCAGATAGAACAAATACAAGATAGAAGCTTCGTTCGACATATTCGTGCTGAAAGCTCATGGAACGTGTTACAAAAGGGTTTTGCAATCCCCGGATCAGCATAGCCAAGGACCCTTTAAGATGCAACTCCCGATCAGAACAAGTCCATAAAACCACTTCACTCAATGTAGAACCCCGAACTTCATATCGTGTACCCGTTGGAAGAATGCCTAGAACTACTTGATGAACCCACCTATTAATTTCCGAAAGTTTCCAGTTATGCAATCAGGTGTTGGGGATATAGGGGAAGCACCGCGCACTCAACTCTAATCCTACATCCAGCTGTATCCATCCTTCAACACATAACCAGTTATCTCCGGAAATCGTTTACCTCGGACCTTCGAAACGCATCTACTATACAAGCTATGGCAATACTCCCGAACTACCTCCCCAGTACTGGGTGATGTCGGGGTTATCTTGCCACTAACCGCATAGGAGAGTTTTCGATGTCGGCCGTCTTAAGTATTCTAGTACTGCCGCGATGGATTTGTGACGACAACACCTCGGAGCTCAACTCCCCGGGACACTGCCACAACCCCTAATGACAGGAGGCATCGAGAACAATGTTCTCGTCACAAAGACATCGGGACAATCCAAACAATACTCGCGAGATCCTAAAAAAAAATTGGTGAATTTTTGAAAGTAGAAGAGGCAAGAGTAATCGTCAGGAGTCCTCACCAGGGTGAAAAGAGATGATGAGCAAAAGAAATCCTACTCTCTGATATATATATAGGACTCAAAACATTTTCAAGTGTGTGCCTAGACTCAACCGTCAACGATTCGATCAATCAGTGGGGGCTCCTAGGTCGGAGAAGGCTCTGATTACCAACTTGTAATACCCAGGATGGGACTATATCTCCTACGTGTCGAGGCACGACTTAAAGATATAAGCCCATTCTGGAATGATCGCAAGTTTGGTATCTTTGCACGACTCATGTAAAAGAGGGATTAAAATGCAAAAGGAGATAGTTGGCTTACACTCGCCACTTCACACAATACAGTACATAAGCAATACATCATTCAAAACATCACAACCCGACTACGGGGAAAGAACCAAAAGAAATATACCAAAACATAAAGCCACAGGTCTAGATCGAATCCTAGTAGAAACCACTACTGATCGTCGAAACGTCACTAGCATACGACCACTCTCTTCATCGAGCTCCCAAAAGTACTTGAACCAGCTCCTGCATCATACTCGGCTGAACCTGCATATGGTGTTGTAGTAACTGTGAGCCACGAGGACTCAGCAATCCCATAACCATGGGTATCAAGACTAGCAAAGCTTTATAGGTAGGAGAGGTAAAGTGGTGAGGTTGTAGCAGCGGCTAAGCATAATATGGTGGCTAACTTACGAGTACCAGAATAAGCTGAGCATCTATGCAAACGGTCGCAAAAGTAGTGATCGCTAAAGATCCTGAACTACATACGATTCAAAAATAACCCCACCGTGTTCTCTTCTCAAAGTGAAAAGAGACAGTCACGGTTACTCACACAGTTGTGTGTTTTACTTCGGAACATCTGTCAAGTTTTCTACAACCGGACATTAACAAATTCCAATCTGCCACATAACCGCGGGCACGGCTTTCGAAAGATTATAACCCTGCAGGGGTGTCCCAACTTAGCCCATCACAAGCTCTCACGATTAGCTGAAGTGATAAATATAATATCATCACCCCTTATCTTAGGGAAATCCGATCAGGCTCGGTATCCCGGTGCACAAGACATTTCGACAATGGTAAAACAAGTCCAGCAAGACCTCCAGGTGTGTCGACACCCTGATAGTAGCCGCGCGTATCTCGTCTCAAGCCACGACCAGATAGGTGAGCCTACGGGAGTCAATCCTCGAGTTTCCCCGTGGTGACCCCGCAGTCTCCCTGTTTGGGACCAACACCATCAGCACTGGCCCCCCTGCTATGTAGAATTAAGAACCCGGGGACACGACCCCCTATGCAAATTTAATCATTTAGTTAAGTTGTTATTATGAGCAAATTAAAACCAATGTTGGGCCTTGCTGGAGGAGTTTTATTCAAAGTCAAAGTGTCAAGGGGTCCCCATCCACCCATCGTGTAAGGAACGCAAAATCAAGGAACATAATGCCGGTTTATCGGCGCCTAAGGTGGCATGAGTGGAACAAAACACCGAGCAAAAGGCCAAGCCTTCCACCCATGCCCAGTATATAGGTGTGTTAATAATAATTATAGATATTGTGATATATCCAACAACAAGTTCCCTCCTGGAACAAATATTCATCTTCACCTGCAACTAACAACGCTATAAGAGGGGCTGAGCAACCGGGTAACATAGCCAAACTGTGGTTTTGCTAGGAAGGTGTCAAAGGTTAGAGGTTTCATGGCAACAAGGAGAGGCTGAAATAAAAGATGGGTAGCGCGACATGTAACGATAGCATCGAGACAACTAAGCATGGCAATGGTAGTAAAGGTATCCAAGGGTATGATCATCTTGCCTGAGATTCCACAAGGAATAAGAAGAAGTCCATGAAGTAGATGGAGCAACATAGTCGAGCGAATCCTCACAACTCCGGAACGAAACCGAAGCTAACAAGAGAAGCAACCGGAAAGAAGCAAACAACACGGTGAACACACAAGCATAAACATGGCATACGATGCACATCCAAGTATGATGCATGTCCGGTTTAATTATGCATGGCATGGCAAAGTGCACAAACAAAACTACAAGTTAAGTGGAGCTCAATATGCAACGAGTTGCATATTGATGAAACACCACATTTAAATTATTTAATTGACTCTCGTTTATTTACAAGACAAGATTAAATGTTTGTTAACATGGCAAGAGGTGAAGCAAAAACAAACTACCTATTTAGACATTTTAAAATGAGGCCGGAAATAACAACAACAAATTCCGAAAAAACCCCATGAGCATGTTTAGTAATTTTAAGCAAACAACAATTCACACATATAATGTTGTTAACATGATACGGATGACATGAACAAGTTTATGCAATTTAGTTAAACATTAACATGAAGAGATAAGGAGTATTGTCACCGTGGTGGAAGGCAAAGGGTGCCACGGCAACGATCCGAAAGTGATGCATCGGCAACATCCCGGTTCTGGTAACTCGTTGAGAGACCGGGGCAAAAGAAAGGTGGCGTGAACGAGACATGCAAGATGATGGGGTGCTCCCGGTTTCCGGGTTCCCACGGGTCGGCGACAAAAGAGGGCACAACGGACACGGTGCAAACAAGGGATGCATCTCATACAACCACATCACATGCATTCCACGGGTCATCGTCTCGGGTTATACCTTCGAAACATTCGGTTCGGGGCGGAACAAGATCGTAGAGGAAGTAGTGGTACACGGCCGTAGAGGAAGTAGTCGTTCCGTAGAGGTACTCGTTATGTAGTCGTTCTCGCGATTCGTAGAGGAAGTAGGTGTTCTCGTTTCGTAGATGTTCGCGTTTCCGAAGAGGTACTTGATGCGTCTTCTTGTGTAGTCGTCCTCGTTTCTTCACCGACGGTAGCCGTACACGGGGCGACGGTAGTGGTACTCGCGGTCGTCGTGGTACTTGGCATCCGTAGTGGTACTTGGCGTCCGTAGTGGTACTTGGCGGTCTCGGTCTCGCGTCGATCTTGCCGGTCTTGGTCACACCGGAAGGGACACTTGGCGAAAACATAGGCAACTTGGTGGAGGAAAAACTTGGCAGCAACTTCGTGGGGGAAATTTGGCAGGGGCAGCAAGACTGGGCGGCACCGGAGCAGAGGCCATGGCGGGGACGTCTACGAGGCAGAGCCTGGGACGTCGCACGGAGTTGCTCGTCTCCCGCGCAGCTCGGCGTGAGAGAGGTCGAGGAGGCAGGCATCCCGACGCTTGGCGAGGGCGAGGAGGAGGTGCTGCGGTGGCCGCGGGGCTGCTGCCTTTGCGCGGAGGGGAGGAACGGCGCTGGAGGCGCAGCTCCTGGCTGGCATCCGCGGCCAGAGGCTGGAGACGGGGCGGCGTCGAGAAGAGGCCCCCGGTGGCGTCCATGCCGAGGAAGGAGGTCCAAAGGCGCGGAAGAATGGGGCACGTCGAGGCTCGCCTTGGCGAGGCAGGGACCTAGGCGCACGGAGGGAGGCGCTCGACAGGGGGAGGAACATGGCGCGGGCGCAGGGGCCATGGCGAGGCCGGCGCTTTCGGGCTGGAGAAGGGAGGCCGCAGGCCATGGCCTTGGCGACGGAGGGAGGCTGGAGGGACGAGGCTCTCGGGACCATGGCGCTGGCGACGGAGGCAGCACGGAGAGGCGGGGCTCAGGCGAGCGACGAGGCAAGGCCGCGAGGGAATCGGGCGCGGGGGTTCGAGGGAGAGGGGATCGGGATGAGTGCGCTGGGGCGAGCGAGGGAAAACGCCTGGCGGCGGCTCGGGGTCGCTAGCTCCCTGGCAGCGCGAGGGGGACTGAGGGAGGAGCGCTGGCTCCTGGCTAGGGTTAGCAATGGGAACGGGCTGGTGGGCCTTAGGGAGGCCGGAGGCTGGGCCAAAAGGAGGCCGGCTGGCTTCTTCTTCATATTTTTCCAATTACAGGAAAAAATGAGAAGAAAGAGAAGGATGGTAGAAAAGGTTAGATAAGAGATTTAGTCACGGAGTTAAATTCCTAGACTCACACAAAATGTAAGGAATTAATTAAAATTGTTGGAGGGTTTTTGGAGGATCCTCGACAAAAGGGAAAAGGATAGAAGAGATGGTTCGCAGTGAAACTTGAAGCGAAAGAGGTCTGAAGAATAAATGCAAGTGTGTTACGGTGATCCCAAACAATTGGAATGTTTTTTTTAATATAGCTCCCTAATAATATTGAGAGGCTTTTATATGTTATAAAGAGAAGTCATTCTTCCCTCGATTTAAATGGACCGAAGGTCCACACGATTTATTTAGTTGAGATGCAAAAGAAAAAAATGACATGATGGCAGGATGCAATGCAAAATAAATAACACAAGCACAAAAGAAACACACGGGAGAACCCGGAACATCTGGAATCTCTGGAATCTTCTGGGACGTCTGTCTTCGGGCATCACAGTATGTAAACAGAAATGTGTGTGAAGACCAATAATAACACAGACGATTTCTTCTAATAAGACGTATGTGATATGCTCTGTCTACACAACATATATTGGCCATTGGGCGACGAGCGGTCATCCAGGTACGCCATAAGGATGCGAATAGGGCATCCTATATTAGCAAGGACTTGTTGTTCCACCAATAGCTCATCTAAGAGAACTGACAAGTTAATTGTGCTCAGGCTGGAGCAGCCATGAGATGGGTGACCAGATGGGAAGTTGTCTTGATGTTAATCCCAGTGACGGGATGAATCTTAAAGGTCCATTAAAGACATTTATGGCACATCCCATCAGTGGAATTAACCTCAAGGTCCTTGTTTTGAATTTTTTAACACATGTTAAAGAAGGTCTACCGCATTACTTTTTGAGAATGTGCGATACCTGGCATACTGTATATCCATCCGACCTGTTTGTGATGAAAAAAGCCATTTGTGTTGTGGGGTGGAATTAACCTCAAGGTCCTTGTTTTCATTTTTTAACACATGTTCAAGAAGGTCTACCGCATTACTTTTTGACAATGTGCGATATGTGGCATACAGTTAATCCGCTCGACCTATTCGTGATGGAATAAGCCGTGTGTGTTGTGGGCAAATGCTTGATAGTATTCAACCGTTTGTGATTGATGAATTCATCACCGACGGGTTCCCTAGTGTGGTCCGTGTTCATCTGATCATCATCTGCTTCTTGTGCTAGCTCGATGTTCCTTCTATGCTAAGTTTCCATTAATTGATGGCGTTTTATGAACACACCACCGTTTTCCGCCATTTCCTCACATGTTTCCCGCCACCCAACGATATTGTGCATAAACCTAGGCGGCACACGACGCACGGAGGCGACAAGCGTAACCTGTAGCACATCCACCTTTTCCAAGCATGCCAACCCACCAAAGCGCTGCCTCTGCCATCAACCTCGTCCACGAGGAAAACGAGCAGGCGCCACGGCCCGTCGAGGTCGAGGCGCTCCTCGGAAACGCGATGGTCGACGCTGTGATGCGCGTCATCGCCAGGGTTGAGCAGACCTTTGGCGCATGGCGCTTGAGTGTCGCGGATCAAGATAAGCATGTCAGCATCGACAGGCTGCAGCTCACTGCACAACATGATCGATGGCGTGCCGCAGAGCAATCTAGGCGCGTCTGGGCCGATAGGCTGCGCTCATCACACAACGAGACCATTGGAGCGCCGCAGAGCGAGAGGCGCGGTGCACCGCACAGCAAGAGGGGATCCATCGGCGCTTGCCTACTGTCGACACGGCATCGCAGGTCGGTACACATCTCGTCAGTAGCCCCATTCCTCGCCAGGAGTGGGCAGAGGCCCTCAGCGTCGTACTTGGACAAAAGACCAGCCGCGCCGTACTTGCACCGGACGCCCGCCGCGTCGTTCGCATGGGTGGTGTCGTTCGCCTTGTTCGCGGCCTGCTGGATGCCAATGCGCTGGTCCATAGGCTCGCCCGCCTCCTTGGCCCAGGTGTCCACCTGGGCGTAATAGAGGAACATGGTCGTCGCATCCTCGAGCTGGTGATCTCCGATGACATAGCCAACTTGGAGCTCGAGATAATGCTCCAGATGTACCGCAAGCGTGTCGACCGCTTGGATGAACGCCTGCACGATTTCAGGCAGAGCCAAGAGCTACCTTAGGCAAGGGCCGTTGATCATGGTCTCATGGACGCATTTTATTTTGTTGAGTCGTTTCAACGTGGATAACTATGTATTAACAGCAATCATAGTATTGCTCTGTTAATTGCTCTGTTTCAATGTGTGTACTCTATTTTCCATTCTTATATGTTCTATTTCAATGTGTGTATATACGCTTTCCATTATGTATATGTGGATGATAACAACTAGATTCAAATTAGTATACAAAAATAGATAGAAAATGGAATTCATAATATATATTTATATAATATTAATTGTTCATTAGTTCATCACAGAATATATATAATATCATCACATATACGTGATTATACTTGACTACTAGGTACAATGCATAAAATTGAGAACGAACAATAATAAAACTAATAATCACTCCTGATGCGTGGTGTCATCCCAGCACGTAGGCAGTACTTCGCTTCCTCCGCCTCGCAGCGATTGACGTACCGATCTGCCTCTTGCTGGCGGACGAGCGTGGACGATCTTGCCATTTCATTGGGCGCCCAGCCGAGCTCCTCGTTGGTGGCACGCTGAAGCTTATCGGCCCACCTCCACGCAGGGATGAGGCACCTAACGCCTTTGGCCTTCCTCGCAAAGTACCCATCTTCGTACACCTCCTCTGCACGACGACGCGCCCGTCCCCAAAGCTCCAGCTTCTCCTTTTTCCAGGCGGCATCATGGGCTTCACAAGCCGCCTGGTACCTAGCTTTCTCCTCCGCCATCTCCTTCTTGAACGCCACTTTCCTGGCTTTCTCAGCCGACGACAGTGACTTCCACAGACAAAGATTGTACTGGCCCAAAACTAATCCAAAGTTGGGGGGTCCGGCGCAACCTTGTCCGGCGGCGCGTAGGGGTCCTCCTCGTCGCTGCTCATCGAATGAGCGTCCTCGGGGGGCGGCAACTCCTCGTCGGCGTGTGGGCAGATCGGCGGCACCATGGCAGAGCTTTGAGAGAGAGGGGGGCGAGGGGAGGATGTAATGAGAATGTAGGCGGACGACATGAGCAAGGTAATATTTATTGGCGGCCCGAATCTAGATCGATGGGAACAGTACACACGCCTGTCGCCGGAATTTACGATGACTATAGTTTGAATTACACACGATTGCCGCATTAGAATCCGTGCGTGAACATAATAGCTGACGGTTTCCAATACAAAATCGTGTCTGATTAATAACCCTCGTCGTTCACCTTCCAAACCTCAAGGCGTGAAATAGAGTGCCAATCGTGTGGGGGCGGTTGTCTTGCTAGATCTTTACATTTTCTTTTCTGAACACTAGATACTTACATGGTCTGAAGATTTTTTTTAACTCGCACACATGTACACAAAAGTATGATTTTTGAAACCGTTAAGGTTAGCCATTGCATGTAGATGTAGTTCAAATTTGAATTATGGTCATTAAATGGCTAGAAAATCACTTAAATGTCTTTATAAGGTCAAATGAAGTCAGAAAGAGTTGAAAATTGATGATGTGGCTTTGAATGGTGCATTTTGAACACACAAAAAGTCTGGAGTTCAAATAAGTTCAAATAAATGAAATCCCTTTGTAACAGATGAGTTTTCGTCCGAGACCCTGATACTTCGAAAGAGATTGTCCATTTTTTACACGAATGCATCCAGTTTTTGCAGTAACCCTCTCAACTTTTTAGCATATGCTATGTGGGTGAAATAATGATACCATGCCAACTTTCAACCTTTTAAGAGTTCATTTGTAGTGCTTTCCAATTTCAGGGTCATTTAGCTTAAAAAATCAGTAAATGCATGAAAAATACGAAACGAAGTCAGAAAGGATTGAAAATTGATGATGTGGCTCTGAATGGTGCATTTTGAACACACAAAAAGTCTGGAGTTCAAATAAGTTCAAATAAATGAAATCCCTTTGTAACAGATGAGTTTTCGTCCGAAACTCTGATACTTCGAAAGAGATTCTCCATTTTGTACACGAAGTGCATTCAGTTTTTGCCGTAACCCTCTCAACTTTTTAGCATGTGCTATGTGGGTGGAATTATGATACCATGCTAACTTTCAACCTTTTCAGAGTTCATTTGTAGTGCTTTTCAATTTCGGGGTCATTACGCTTAAAAAATCAGCAAATGCATGAAAAATATCAAATGAAGTCAGAAAGGGTTGAAAATTGACGATGTGGCTCTGAATGGTGCATTTTGAACACAAAAAAGTCTAGAGTTCAAATAAGTTCCAAAAAATGAAATCCCTTTGTAACAGATGAGTTTTCGTCTGAAACCCTAATACTTCGAAAGAGATTGTCCATTTTGTACAAGAAGTGCATCCAGTTTTTGCCGTAACCCTCTCAACTATTTAGCACATTCTATGTGGGTGAAATGATGATACCATGCCAACTTTCAATCTTTTCGGAGTTAATTTGTAATGCTTTTCAATTTTGGGGTCATTTAGCTCAAAAATAGTAAATGCATAAAAATACCAAATGAGGTCAGAAAGGGTTGAAAATTGACAATGTGGCTCTGAATGGTGCATTTTGAACACAAAAAAGTCTGGAGTTTAAATAAGTTCAAAAAAATGAAATCCCTTTGTAACAGATTTGTTTTTGTCTAAAACCATGATACTTCAAAAGAGATTGTCCATTTTATACATGAAGTGCATCCAGTTTTTGCCGTAACCCACTCAACTTTTTAGCACATGATATGTGGGTGAAATGATGATACCATGCCAACTTTCAACCTTTTTAGAGTTCATTTGTAGTGCTTTTCAATTTCAGGGTTATTTAGCTTTTAAAAATCAATAAATGCATGGAAAAAATACCAAATGAACTTAGAAAGGGTTGAAAATTGATGATGTGGCTTTGAATGGTGCATTTTGAACAAACAAAAAGTCTGGAGTTCAAATAAATTCAAATAAATGAAATCCCTTTATAACAGATGAGTTTTTGTCTGAAACCCTAACTGCAAACGGTGGTGTAGAAGAACTGTCAAAAAGGTGCAAAACGTTTGCGATGACGGATGCATCAAAAAAGGTCAGATTTAAAAAAAATCTACAACATCACACACAGTTGGTTTCTAGGAACCGTTTGCGATGAAAATATCTGGGTCTATTTAAGTCTCCCCCCTTAAGCTTCGCTGGCTTGTCTACTCCAGTGCCGGCAACCGCCGAATCCAAGAATCCCGATCCCCATTCCCGCACCCCCTTCTTGCAAAGATGACACCGTGGAAACGCTTCATGAAGGCTCGTACGATGGCCGTGTCCTCCTCGAGTGCCGCCACCTGCGCCGAGAGCGCGGCTGCCTACACTGAGAGTGTCGCCGCATCCGCATTGAGCACGGCCGCTTCCGCCGAGAGGGCGTCTGCGGCAGCCGACAGGGCAGCTGCAGCAGCCAAGACGGCTGCAACTGCTGCTGCGATGGCGGCTGTAAATGCCGAGAGCGCTTGAGCTGCCATCCGTGCCGCCGATGTCACCCTGGCTCGGGTCGAGGCCATCCCCGCCAAGATTGAGGATGCACACACCAAGATATTCCAGGTCACCTTGGACTCCAACATGCAACCCACGTCCAAAATGGCGGCGGTGGCCATGGAGCACGTGCTTCCTCATGAGGTCGCCGAGCGGGAGCTGGAGATCCAGGAGGCGGTGGAGATCGAGGAGTGCCGGGAGGAGGAGTTGCGTGTGGCCGACGTCGAGGTAGAGAAGAGTCTGTCCGTCGAGGAATCGGTGGTGGAGTACCAACGCGAGCTCTGGCGCAGCCACTACTATGAGTACTACAACCTTGAGGGCGGCGCTGAGGACGAGGACAAGGACGAGGACATGATCGAGTTCAGCAGGGGGACGTGGACTCCACCAACGGTGGCATGTCGCCAGGACAAGTCATCGACGTCTCATCTCACACGGGCAATGCATAGGCCGGCGCGGCGGAGGATTTGTTAAAATTATGCGTACTTAAGCTTTGTTTTTAATGTTGGTCTTTTGTTAGAGCAATGTTTAGGTCAACTAGTTCTGTTTAATTACTAAAACTACTCGATTCAGTAAGTGTGGTATGTCTGGTGTACGCTCTTTTGTGTGCCCAAATTAGCACGATGTTAAATTATGCAATGACGTACCCGCGGAAATTTCCACCAAAATTTGAATTATCAAACTCATCCCATGCGCGTAAAGCAGAATAATCATTTGCAATGCACACAATCGTTCAAAGTGAATGGTCCGGTGGCACCGCGCGCAAAGTTTCCCTCCACAATTCCAAAATTTTGGCCTACCGCTAAAATATCTACCCCCGCCCCCTTCCCCCTTCCCCACCCCCTCCCCCCTTCCCCACCCCCTTTTCCCCCTGACCACAAGTCACATTTCCCCTGTTTCCTCCTTCCTTCCTTCCTTCATAAGGCATAGCCACTTCCTCGCTCTTCTTGTCTCGCATCCTACCGCCGGAGTCGCCATGGTCTTCTTCCAAGACCTCTCCAGCGGTTCCTCCGACGACGATGACTCCTTCACCACCCGAGTATGCCTCTCTTCTCTCTCTCGGGCTATGACTTGGAACGAAGGATTTTTACTCGACGGTCGATTTGAGTCATTTCTTCTTCTTGTTGCTCCCGAGGACCATCAGTGGCAATGAATGGAGCGGGGTGGCTGAAGATCTATCTGCTCATTGTCACCATCAATCTCCATGCGTGAAGCTAGTTGCGTTTGAATCTGTGGACAGTGGGAGGAAGTTTCTGGCATGTGCGGAGAAGGTTAGACCCTCTCTCATTGTTACAAATCATTTGTTAGATGTGATTCAGACACTGTCACAGTCCCAACCCATTCATACCACACCTTCAACCAAACACATCCGAAGACAGTGTCACAGTTTGTACCTAGTATCTTAAATTGTTGCCATCTCATCAGCAGTGCCATTAGAAAATTATTTGGCAGCGCTTCAGCAGTTTGAGCAGCCAACTTTGGTCCACATATTTGAGCAGCCAAGCAGTAAAATACTAAATCTTTATGGCACGAAGGAACTGGGCACCGGAGAAACTATGTGCTCCGGAGTCTGGGTCCCAGATTTTTTTCCGCTGCATCGGCTCGCCAGTGAAGGGCACCGGTGGGAGATGTAGCACAAGTTATCTTTACACCACTTTTGGCATACATAGTGGACAGCGTTAGTGTTATTAGTTCTATCTTACTAAATTTGTGCATGTACACACCTATTAGTATCAATTTGTTGTCATCCAAACACTGTCGCTATACTATTGCAGTTATATTTACCTTCCTCATTATATATTCAATTTGTTATTTATTGTACATGAGTAAGAACTTGTAGCGTTGTTGTAGTTAATTATAGCTTCTGATGTTCCAGAATTTGGTTGTTGTCTCAGTAGCAATTAATTCATTTGCACATTGATCTTTGTGCGCTCGCCCTGCGATTCCATAGCCTAGCTCGACGAACTCAAAGAACAAGGGACACAAAGGATTATACTGGTTAGGGCCACCTTGCAGTGTAATACCCTACTCCAATGTGTGTGGTGGATTGCCTTGTATGGCTGAGGATGAACTAGTAAAAGGGATGAACAACCTCCAGAGGAGAGGTGTTCTTGGGCTCGGATGAGCTTGTGGTGTCTCCCATCAGATGTGATCCGTCCTCCTTCATGGTGGTGGCTAGGTCCTGTTTATAGTGGCCTTGGTCCTCTTCCCAAATATCGGCGGGAAGGGATCCCACAACGGCCAAAGTTAAAGGGGAACAGCCAGTACAAGTTATCCTGACAAAAGTATTCTTCGCCTGCTAAAGTCTCTGGTGGTGACATCGTGCCGGGCTCCACGATGACCTCCGTTCTGCAGCCCAGACGGTCTCGGTCTTGTTGCACCGATATGGAAACCTTTGCCTGATCCCTTGGGACTCCGCGCATGCACCTGCCCTCTTAGCACCAAAGAGGAAACAGGTACACTGTGCCCGCTGGCGCTTGCCTGGCCTTGGACGTCATGGCTCATGTTACGTGAACCTCGCGAGGTGCACCTTGCATAGATATCTCCGCTCCTCGAGAACCAGCCTAGAGAGACTGCCCCTAGGAAGGTCTTGATGTCACCCGCCTCGCGACGCTTGGCCCCTTGCGAGGGTCTTGAGTTGCGCTTGCCGAAGTTGGGCCACACCAGGCCGCTATGGAGCCACATCGCGGGCTGCAGGTAGTCAAGTCCGGGTACCCCGGTTCCCAGGACGCCGAGAGTAGCCACCAGGCCCAAGGCGCGCACAGACTTGGCTTCGAGGCGAAAAGCCAAAGGGGCAAAGGAGAAGCGTCGCAGGCCCCAAATGCATGCGGCCTTGGTAGACGTGTGGCGACTTGATTTGACGTGGGTGTCTCTGCTTCCCCATGCTGCCTCGGCAACTGCCCGATTTGACGAAACCCTGCTGTAGGCAAAGAAAAACCATCATTACGTGAGATCGTGGAGGCCGGCGGTTGGCCTCCTCCAGGCTATAAGTGGGGAGAGGGTGAAGCCCCCGTAGCTCATCTCCTTCTTCTTGTCGCCCGCCTCTTCTTCTTCCTTCCTTCTTTGCCCTCTTGTTGCAGCCCCTATGGCGCCACCAAAGAGGTCCTCCGCCGCGGAGAAAGGGAAAGCTCGCCATGATGAATCTGACTTGCCGCCGCTCAAGAGGGGGCGTGGCCGTCCCCACAAGCATGTTGCTAGCCATGCAGCGGTGCTTCAGGGTCACGGGCATACTCCTTCTAGGGTTGATGCCGCCCTGGGTGTGATAACCCACAAGTATAGGGGATCACAACAGTTTTCGAGGGTAGAGTATTCAACCCAAATTTATTGATTCGACACAAGGGGGGCCAAAGAATATTCTCAAATATTAGCAGTTGAGTTGTATATTCAAACACACATGAAAGAATTAATATCTACAGCAAAGTATTTAGTAGCAAAGTAGTATGGAAGTAACGATAACGGTGGCAAAAGTAACAGTAGCAGTTTTGTAGTAATTGTAACAGTGGCAGCAGAAAAGTAACTAAGCAAAGATCAATATGTCAAAAGCTCGTAGGCATTGGATCGGTGATGGATAATTATGTCGGATGCGATTCCTCATGCAACGGTTATTACATATGGTGACACATAACTAGCTCCAGTTCATCAATGTAATGCAGGCATGTATTCCGAATATAGTCATACGTGCTTATGGAAAAGAACTTGCATGACATCTTTTGTCCTACCCTCCCATGGCAGTGGGGTCCTATTGGAAACTAAGGTATATTAAGGCCTCCTTTTAATAGAGTACCGAACCAAAGCATTAACACTTAGTGAATACATGAACTCCTCAAACTATGGTCATCACCAGGAGTGGTCCCAATTGTTGTCACTTCGGGGTTGCCGGATCATAACACATAGTAGGTGACTATTGACTTGCAAGGTAGGATCAAGAACTCACATATATTCATGAAAACATAATAGGTTCAGATCTGAAATCATGGCACTCGGGCCCTAGTGACAAGCATTAAGCATGGCAAAGTCATAGCAACATCAATCTTAGAACATAATGGATACTAGGGATCAAACCCTAACAAAACTAATTTGATTACATGGTAAATCTCATCCAACCCATCATCGTCCAGCAAGCCTATGATGGAATTACTCACGCACGGTGGTGAGCATCATGGAATTGGTGATGGAGGAGGGTTGATGATGACGATGGCAACGGATTCCCCTCGCCGGAGCCCCGGACGCACTCCAGATCAGCCCTCCCGAGAGAGATTAGGGCTTGGCGGCGGCTCCGTATCGTAAAATGCAATGGATCCTTCTCTCCGATTTTTTCTCCCCAAAAGTGAATATATGGAGTTGGAGTCGAGGTCGGTGGAGCCTCAGGGGTCCCACGAGACAGGGGGCACGCCCACGGGGGCAGGCGCGCCGCCACCCTCATGGACAGGGTGTGGGGACCCTGGTCTTGATTATTTTGCCAGTATTTTTTATAAAATTCAAAAATATTCTCCGTGAATTTTCAGGTCATTCCGAGAACTTTCATTTCTGCACAAAAATAACACCATGGCAATTCTGCTGAAAACAGCGGTAGTCCAGGTTAGTTCCATTCAAATCATGCAAGTTAGAGTCCAAAACAAGGGCAAAAGTGTTTGGAAAACTAGATACATTGGAGACGTATCAACTCCCCCAAGCTTAAACCTTTGCTTGTCCTCAAGCAATTCAGTTGACAAACTGAAAGTGATAAAGAAAGACTTTTACAAACTCTATTTGCTCTTGTTGTTGCAAATAAGTAAAGCCAGCATTCAAGTTTTCAGCATAGATTATGAACTAACCACATTCACAATAACATTTAGGTCTCATGTTTACTCATATCAATGGCATAATCAACTAGCGAGCAATAATAATAAATCTCGGATGACAACACTTTATCAAAACAATCATAATATGATATAACAAGATGGTGTCTCGCTAGCCCTTTCTGAGACCGCAAAACATAAATGCAGAGCACCTCTGAAGATCAAGGACTGACTAGACATTGTAATTCATGGTAAAAGAGATCCAGTCACAGTCATACTCAATGTAAATTAATAGCAATGCATACAAATGACAGCGGTGCTCTCCAACTGGTGCTTTTTAATAAGAGGACGATGACTCAACATAAAAGTAAATAGATAATCCCTTCGCAGAGGGAAGCAGGGATTTGGAGAGGTGCTAGAGCTCGAGTTTTGAAATAGAGATAAATAATATTTTGAGTGGCATACTTTGATTGTCAACATAACAACCAAAAGTTCTCGATATCTTCCATGCTACACACATTATAGGCGGTTCCCAAACAGAACGGTAAATTTTATACTCCCCCACCACCAACAAGCACACTCCATGGCTGGCCCGAAACAACGGGTACCGTCCATACCAACAACAGTCATGGGGGAGTTTTGTTTGCAATTATTTTGATTTGATTTGAGCATGGGACTGGGCATCCCGGTTACCGGCCATTTTCTCGTGAATGATGAGTGGAGTCCACTCATCTTGAGAATAACCCACCTAGCATGGAAGATATAGACAGCCCTAGTTGATACATGAGCTATTTGAGCATACAAAACAGAATTTAATTTGAAGGTTTAGAGTTTGGCACATACAAATTTACTTGGAACGGTAGGTAAATACCGCATATAGGAAGGTATGGTGGACTCATATGGAATAACTTTGGGGTTTATGGAAGTGGATGCACAAGCAGTATTCCCGCTTAGTACAAGTGAAGGCTAGAAAGAGACTGGGAAGCGACCAGCTAGAGAGCGACTACAGTCATGAATATGCATTAAGATTAATCAATAATGGGTGCAAGCATGAGTAGGATATAAATCACTATGAACATAAATATCGTGGAGGCTATGTTGATTTTGTTTCAACTACATGCGTGAACATGTGCCAAGTCAAACCCCTTGAATCGTTCAAAGGAGGATACCACCCTATCATACCACATCACAACCATTTTAATAGCATGTTAGCATGCAAGTTAGACCATCATAAACTCCTAGCTAATTAAGCATGGCATGAGCAACTACAATCTCTAATTGTCATTGCAAGCATGTTTCATTCATAATAGGCTAAATCAGGAATGATGAACTAATCATATTTACAAAAACAAGATAGGTCGAGTTCATACCAGCTTCTCTCATCTCAACCAGTCCATCATATATCGTCATTATTGCCTTTCACTCGCATGACCGAACGGTGTGGATAATAATAATAGTGCACATGCATCTGACTAAGCTGGAATCTGCAAGCATTTAATACAAGGGAGAAGACAAGGTAATATGGGCTCTTGGTTAAATCAACAATAATGCATATGAGAGCCACTCAACATTTTCATCATGGTCTTCTCCTCTCGACCCCCAAAGAAAAGAAAAGAAATAAAACAATTTACACGGGAAAGCTCCCAACAAGCAAAAGAAGAATAAGAAATCTTTTGGGTTTTATTTTAATTACTACTACTACTACAGGCATGGAAAGTGAACTAGCTAAAAGCTACAACTAATGTTTTTGGTTTTCCTTAAGGTTTTTCAGACACACAAGAAGAAGGCCTAGAAAAGAAAATAAACTAGCATGGATAGTACAATGAAAAAGTATGAGCACCGACTACTGGAATGAGTGTGTGAACATGAATGTAATGTCGATGAGAAATATGTACTCCCCCAAGCTTAGGCTTTTGGCCTAAGTTGGTCTATGGCCACAGATCAAAGCTACTCTCTTTGGTATACAGAGGAGTGTCCTCTGGGTGCCACTGGCTGGCAATATCCTCTAGATCCCACTAATAAACCGACTGCCGATAAGGGTCAAGTGGTGGCTCCGGCTCAGGCTCTGGAACTTGTGCCACGCTCCAGTACGCATAAACAACTTCTGGCAAGATGAGGTACATGCCTGAAAGTATGTTAAACAAATAGGGTGCAAGCAAGGTAACAATCTCACAGTACTTTTCATCAAATGTCAATTTATACTTAAGCAACTTATTCTTATCTTTCACAATAAAATCATGTGCTACCATACTCTTATAATCTAGAAAAGCAGAGGGCAGCAACTTCTCCTCCTTCTCATAATGCCTGATAGGTATCTTAAAATGTTCAGCAACGCATGAAGCAAAGATGCCTCCGAAGATAAGGCCCTTTGTACGATTCAGACTTAATCGTTTAGCAATAATAGCGCCTAAGCTAAAAGTGGTATCGCAAAACAAAGCATGGCGCAAAATGACAATATCAGGGGCAATAAGATTTCCACTATTCCCGCGACCAATTAAGCATCTACTAGAAAATGTCGCAAAGTAACGTAGAACAGGAAAATGTATATTAGTAATTCTTGCATCTGAAACTTTCCTCGTTTCCTCTAGAGCAATTGTATCAATAAACCCCTCCACTTCATTACGATGTGGTTCCTCTATGCTACCCGCAAAGGGTATCTTACAAACCTAACAAAAATCATATAGTGACATCTCCCTAACCTCATCATATAAGTGGAACTCCACTGAAGGTGGTGATTTCTTAGCATGGAAATAAAAAAATTGCACAAAAATATTAGTGAGTAAGAGATACTGTTCGCGCTAGTCGTGGAGGAAGTCGGTGAGGCCTGCATTTTCAGCCAAGTAATAAAAGTCTTCATAAATTCTGGCGGCTCTCAAGAACTCATCCCAAGGCCATTCACACGGCCGAACTTCCGCGGTGTGAGGAAGATTGTATTTGGGCTTCTTATTCTCCTTATTCCTCTTGTCCTCCGAGCTTTGGCTTGAAGAGCCTCTCAGTAATCTCCTCAACATTTTCTTCCGCTGAAAAATTTCTGAAATTTTTAGTGACTCAAAATAAAAGTGAACCAAACTCAACAAGATTGATAGCAACTACTCCCACAAGTGCCTAGAGGCTATATCATGCATTAGAAGTACTTTTGACCACATAAATTTGGCATGCAAGCTCAAGAACAGGGTCACCTAAGCAGCAAAAAATTGCAATAAATAAAGCACTAGAACAAAAACTAATTGGATCATTGGAGGAGTTACATACCGAAGAACAATCTCCCAAAACAGTTTTGTGAATGAAGCTTTGAGCAAGGAGATCAAAAATGACAGCAAGATGAGCTAGAACACGGGTTTGAGCTATGGGAGGATTTTTTTTCTGGAGGAAGATGAAGTGTGTGGGTGCTGGAATAAGTGGAGGGTGACCACGTGGGGCCCACGAGGTAGGGGCGTACCCGGGGGTGGGCGCGCCCTGGACCCTCATGGCCAGGTGGTGTGCCCCCCTGGTGTGTTCTCAGTGCCAAATATTCTTAAATATTCCACAAAAAATCATATTCCATTTTCGGGACATTTGGAGAACTTTTATTTTCGGGTATTTTTATTGCAAGGATAATTCAGAAAACAGGCAGAAAATATTATTTTTGCTTTATTTAATTTAAATAACAGAAAGTAAAAGGAGGGTACAGAGAGTTGTGCTTTCTAACTTCATCCATCTCATGCTCATCAAAAGGAATCCATTAACAAGGGTGATCAAGTCTTGTTAACAAACTCTTTCCGAATAACATCAAACCGGAGAATTTTTTAATAACACTAGGTTAACTCAACGGGGATATGTATGTCCCCAACAATAAGAATATCATATTTCTTCTTGATAGTAGGAAGAGGGAATTCAAAACTTCCAATACAGATCGTTGAAATTTTTCCAATAGAATTTATACTGTGGACTTGAGGTTGTTTCCTCGGATAGTGTACCGTGTGCTCATTACCATCAACATGAAAAGTGACATTGCCTTTGTTGCAATCAATACAGCCCCTGCAGTATTCAAAAAGGGTCTACCAAGGATAATCGACATACTATCGTCCTCAGGAATATCAAGAATAACAAAGTTTGTTAAAATAGTGACATTTGCAACCACAACAGGCACATCCTCACAAATACCGACAGGTATAGCAGTTGATTTATCGGCCATTTACAAAGATATTTCAGTAGGTGTCAACTTATTCAAATCAAGTCTACGATATAAAGACAGAGGCATAACACTAACACTGGCTCCAAGATCACATAAAGCAGTTTTAACATAGTTTCTTTTAATGGAGCATGGTGTAGTTGGTACTCCAGGATCTCCTAGTTTCTTTGGTATTCCACCTTTAAAAGTATAGTTGGCAAGCATGGTGGAGATTTCAACCATCGGTATCTTTCTTTTGTTTGTCACAATATCTTTCATATACTTAGCATAAGGATTCATTTTAAGCACATCAGTCAAACGCATATGTAAAAAGATAGGTCTAATCATTTCAGCAAAGCGCTCAAAATCCTCATCATCCTTTTTCTTGGATGGTTTAGGAGGAAAAGGCATGGGTTTCTGAACCCATGGTTCTCTTTCTTTACCGTGCTTCCTAGCAATGAATTCTCTTTTATCATATCGTTGATTCTTTGATTGTGGGTTATCAAGGTCAACAGCAGGTTCAATCTCTACATCATCGTTATTGCTAGGTTGAGCATCATCATGAACATCATTATTAACATTATCACTAGGTTCATGTTCATTACCAGATTGTGTTTCAGCATCAAAATTAGAAATATCATTGGGATTATCAGGTGTGTCAACAATAGGTTCACTAGAAGCAAGCAAAGTCCTATCACTTTTCTTTTTCTTCTTCTTAGAAGGACTAGGTGCACCAACATTAGTTCTCTGAGAATCTTGCTCAACTCTCTTAGGATCACCCTCAGGATACAAAGGTTCCTAAGTCATTCTACCCCCTCTAGTCATAACTCTAACATCATTATCATTTTTCTTACTATTTAATTCCTTGAGCAAATCATTTTGTGCTTTAAGTACTTGTTCTACTTGAGTGGTAACCATAGAAGCATGTTCACTAATGAGTTTAAGTTCACCTTAAACTCTAGACATATAATCACTCAAGTGTTCAATCATATAAGCATTACGTTTAAATTGTCTACTAACATTAGCATTGAAGTTTTCTTGTTTAACAATAAAATTGTCAAACTCATCTAAGCATTGGCTAGCAGACTTATTACGAGGAATATCACCTCCATCATATCTATAGAGAGAATTTACCTTTACTACCTGTGTTGGGTTATCAAGACCATGTATTTCTTCAATAGGTGGTAAATTCTTAACATCTTCAGCTTTAATACCTTTTTCTTTCATAGATTTCTTTGCCTCTAGCATATCTTGAGGTCTGAGAAATAGAATACCCCTTTTCTTCGGAGTTGGCTTAGGAGTTGGTTCAGGAAGTGTCCAATTATTTTCATTACTTACCATATTATTTAATAGCAATTCAGCTTGATCAACAGTTCTTACCCTAAAAACACAACCAGCACAACTATCCAGGTGGTCTCTGGAAGCATCAGTTAGTCCATTATAAAAGATATCAAGTATTTCATTTTTCTTGAGAGGATGATCAGGCAAAGCACTAAGTAATCGGAGAAGCCTCCCCCAAGCTTGTGGGAGACTCTCTTCTTCAATTTGCACAAAATTATATATTTTCCTTAAGGTAGCTTGTTTCTTATGAGCGGAAAAGTATTTAGTAGAGAAGTAATAAATCATATCCTGGGGACTACGCACACAACCAGGATCAGGAGAATTAAGCCATGTTTTAGCATCACCCTTTAAGGAGAATGGAAATAGCTTAAGAATATAATAGTTACAAATTTTTTCCTCATTGGTGAATAGAGTGGCTATATCATTCATTTAGTAAGATGTGCCACAACAGTTTCAGATTCATAACCATGGAAATGATCAAATTCAACCAAAGTAATTAATTCAGGATCAACAGAGAAATCATAATCCTTATCAGAAATACAGATAGGTGAAGTAGGAAAAGCAGGGTCATATTTCATTCAAGCATTCAAAGACTTTTCTTATAGCTTAGCTAATAGTTTCTTAAGGTCATATCTATCTTTGCAAGCTAAAAGATCTCTAGCAGTTTCTTCATCCATAACATAACCCTCAGGCACAACATGCAATTCATATCTAGGGGAGAATATTCATCATCACTTTCATCAATATTATCAGTTTCAATAATTTCATTCTCTCTAGCCCTAGCAAGTTGTTCATCAAGAAATTCACCTTGTGGCACAGTATTGTTAAACATAGAAGTAGTTTCATCATAAGTATCATGCATAGCAGAAGTGGCATCATCAAGAACATGCAACATATCAGATTCAATAGCAGGAGTAGGTGTCGCAAGTTTACTCATAACAGAAATTGAATCAAGTGTAGAGCTAGATGGCAGTTCCTTACCTCCCCTCGTAGTTGAGGGAAAGATCTTGGTTTTTTCGTCTCTCAAGTTCTTCATACTGATCAACAGATATAAATCCCAAGTGACTCAAAGAATAT
The DNA here is from genome assembly GCA_902687465.1 of Secale cereale. Classification (NCBI taxonomy): domain Eukaryota; kingdom Viridiplantae; phylum Streptophyta; class Magnoliopsida; order Poales; family Poaceae; genus Secale; species Secale cereale. The sequence goes on along the minus strand of LR738710.1, from coordinate 547,275,230 downwards.
AGCTATGCTCCCCAGCAACGGCGCTAGAAAATAGTCTTGATAACCCATAAGTATAGGGGATCGCAACTGTTTTCGAGGGTAGAGTATTCAACCCAAATTTATTGATTCGACACAAGCGGAGCCAAAGAATATTCTCAAGTATTAGCAGTTGAGTTGTCAATTCAACCACACATGAAAGACTTAATATCTGCAGCAATGTATTTAGTAGCAAATTAGTATGGAAGTAACGGTAACGGTGGCAAAAGTAACAGTAGCAGTTTTGTAGTAATTGTAACAGTGGCAGCAGAAAAGTAACTAAGCAAAGATCAATATGTGAAAATCTCATAGGCATTGGATCGGTGATGGATAATTATGTCGGATGCGATTCCTCATGCAACGGTTATAACATAGGGTGACACAGAACTAGCTCCAGTTCATCAATGTAATATAGGCATGTATTCCGAATATAGTCATATGTGCTTATGGAAAAGAACTTGCGTGACATCTTTTGTCCTACCCTCCAATGGCAGTGGGGTCATATTGGAAACTAAGGGATATTAAGGCCTCCTTTTAATAGAGTACCGGACCAAAGAATTAACACTTAGGGAATGCATGAACTCCTCAAACTATGGTCATCACCGGGAGTGGTCCCAATTGTTGTCACTTCGGGGTTGCCGGATCATAACACATAGTAGGTGACTATTGACTAGCAAGGTAGGATCAAGAACTCACATATATTCATGAAAACATAATACATTCAGATCTGAAATCATGGCACTGGGGCCCTGGTGACAAGCATTAAGCATGGCAAAGTCATAGCAACATCAATCTTAGAACATAATGGATACTAGGGATCAAACCCTAATAAAACTAACTCGATTACATGGTAAATCTGATCCAACTCATCACCGTCCAACAAGCCTATGATGGAATTACTCACGCACGGCGGTGAGCATCATGGAATTGGTGATGGAGGAAGGTTGATGATGACGATGGCGACGGATTCCCCTCTCCGGAGCCCCGAACGCACTCCAGATCAGCCCTCCCGAGAGAGATTAGGGCTTGGTATCGGTTCTGTATCGTAAAACACGATGAATCCTTCTCCTGATTTTTTTCCCGAAAGTGAATATATGGAGTTGGAGTCGAGGTCGGTGGAGCCTCAAGGGGCCCACGAGACAGGGGGTGCGCCCCCACCCTCATGGACAGGGAGTGGGGCCCCTGGTCTTGATTCTTTGTCCAGTATTTTTTATAAATTCCAAAAAAATTCTCCGTGGATTTTCAGGTCATTCCGAGAACTTTCATTTCAGCACAAAAATAACACCATGGCAATTCTGCTGAAAACAGCGGCAGTCCAGGTTAGCTCCATTCAAATCATGCAAGTTAGAATCCAAAACAAGGGCAAAAGTGTCTGGAAAACTAGATATGTTGGAGACGTATGAGGGTGGTCGTGGCGGCACCTCTTCCCGTGGCAGGGGGCGCTCTCACCGCGGCAGGCCCCTCACCACGGGAGGGTGCGTCATGGTTGCCCGGCCTCCTCGGTCAGGCGTCCATTTGTCGGAGGTGCTCCTGGAGTTTGTCATGTGGCCGGAGAGTCCGGTTGGTGCCTGGCTCCAGCTGCCACGCTTCTTCGCCCACGAGCTGCTAGTCGGGGGTCTCGATGGCCTGTGGCTGTAGGTCGATAGTTTCTGCTGCAAAGCATCCTGGGTTGCGGTGGAGATCTCCGTTGCGGCCAACGTGGACCTGGCCCGCGGTTGGCAGACATTTGCACGTGCACGCGGCTTGGGCAGGCGATGCACCCTCCACTTCAAGTATGATGGCACTGCGACCCTCTTCGTGAGGGTGTTTGGGGCGGACGGTCGCCGCACAGGGTGCTGCCCCGAAGACGGCGGCGGTGACGGTGGGCTCAGCCTTGGCGATAGTCGTGACGACGCTGCAGGTGAGCTTGCCCTTGGTGACGGCCGCGGCTCATCCAGCGACGGCGGCTCCTCTACCAGCGAGAGCACGAGCAGTGGTGGTTACGACCAGCCATCGCGTCGTCGGCCTCACTTAGAGGTCGGCGATGGGTCATCCCGTCACCGCACGGTGGTGAAGTGCGAGGAGTGCTCAGACTAAGCTGAGCCCCGGAGGCCCCTGGGGCCAGGTCTCGCGAGCTACTACGGTCGTGCGGCCCGCTTTTGTTTAGCTTTCCTTTCTTCCTGCATTTCGAAAAAGGGTAGGTGGCTCGACTGGGGCATGTAATGAACTGTGACGCCTATGTTGCCATGTTATGTTACGATATTCATGTGCCTAACGAGGGTAGAGGGGTAACTTGGCTTGGTACACTCGAGGGTAACATGAGGGTGCGTCTTTCGGCATCTCGAGAGGCTTCCTTGCTGCCGGCGCGGGCGCTGCTAGCCTTGGAGGGGGCATCTACAAAACTTGTTAGGGAATCTGCCGGATACCTTGTTCCTTCGTGCGCGAGGACTCAGTTGTGGGCTGATCATGGCTTGACGCACCGCGTCGCGGTACCCCGAGGGCACAGACCCGGGGGGGTGCGCCTGTCACAAGCTCAAACGAGGGCGCCTCACGGAGATCAAGGAGGCTGAAGCTCTGGAGCGAGATGGTTTTGGCAAGGTGTGTCTATGACGTGAGCTGGCCAGCGTGCGAACACGGGCACTCCTACCTAGATCCCGCGTGAGGTGCGTGAGGGAGAACGTCAAGCAACTGTCATCCTCCCTGAGGCAAGAAAAAGGGGCGAACAAAGTGGAAAGAGGAAAAATTCAACCAAGCAACCGAGGAACAATAGAACTCCAAATCCATTGAAAGATCGCAACCAGATACAGAAAGCAAATGAACAGCCGTGTCCGGCACCTAGTCTAGTCTTATCACCAGCGCGAAGCTAAGTGCTGCCACTAGGACGTGGGAGGGAGCCCCCGAGGCCCGAGGGCGGCACTACGGAGACTCCGGGGCGTGTAAAGCCCCACTCATTATTATGTGAGAGTGTCACGGGCAGAGACCTTCACAGGCACTGGGCCTTGCTTCACAGGCACAGGGCCTTGGCTTCGCAGGCACTGGGCCTTTCTTCATGGGTAGAACTTCCGGAGGTGCTGGATGTTCCAAGCGTTCTGGATGGGGACCCCGTCCCCCATCTCCAGGCGTACGGCGCCAGGCCTGGAGACGTGGGCAATCCTAAACAGGCCTTCCCACATGGGTGAGAACTTGTGCAGCCCTTCCCTGGAGAGCACCCGCCTCGGGACTAGATCGCCCACCTCGAGCGTCCTGGAGCGGATGTTGCGGCAGTGGTACCGCCGCAGTGCCTGCTGGTACCTTGCTGCTCGAAGCGAGGCTTGACGGCGGCGCTCCTCCCCCAGCACGAGATCCATCCCCCGCGCGGCGTCCTGGCATGCCTCATCAAACTAAGACCCGCGCGGAGCGATGTTTGACCTCATGGGGGAGAACTGCTTCGGCTCCGTAGACGAGGAAGAACGGGGTCTCGCCTGTTGGCTTGGTGGCGGTGGTGCGGATGGACCATAGCACGGACTGGAGCTCGTCATGCCAGCCTCTACCACAGGCCTTGAGCTTCTTATTGAAGGTCCTCGCCGTGAGGCCCCTCAGGACCTCCGCGTTGGCGCGCTCAGTGATACGACTCCATCATATCTATATTTTTTTATTGTTCCATGCCAATATTATACAACTTTCATATACTTTTGGCAACTTTTTATACTATTTTTGGGACTAACATATTGATCCAGTGCCAAGTACCAGTTCCTGTTTGTTGCATGTTTTTTGTTTCGTAGAATTTCCATATCAAAAGGAGTCCAAACGGGATAAAAACGTGAGATTTTTTGGAATATTTATGAATTTTCGGAAGAAGTGTAACATCCCAAATTTTCAATTTGGAATGTTATACATAGATCATACTGCATTGCATGTTTATTTGCATTTTTGTTCGTGGCGATCCTCGAAATTCTAAGCAACTCAAGGACCTTCGGAGAGAGTTGGGAATTCTACCGTTTTGTATTTGAGTTCACTCGAATACCGGTACGAGGACGGTGTTGGTTTTAATTATTTTTCTCTCCTAAAAATATTTCTAAATACAATATATGAGCGGAGATAATATGACTTCTCCAAAATAATAGAAATAATGGAGGAAAAATGTTAAAATCACTTTTGGTATTTTTCTGGATTTATTTGCGATTTTATTTGCATAGGAAAAATGCGCGTTTTTCAAAATTGCATTTAGGTCCGAGAAAAATGTTCACTTTGTCCTAAATATTATTAGAGGATGGTGAAAATTTATTTCTGGATTTTTGGAGTCCGTTTAGTATTTCTTTCGTTAGTGTTGCTACGTTAGGACTCTTTTAGAAGAAAAAAAGGGCAAACCGACTCCGGGCCGTAAGAGGCCAGGACTCTGGCCTTTATATAGCGCCGGCCTGCTAGCCCGAACCCCAGCCGCCAGCCCCGCCCGAACCCTAAGCCGCGTCGCCGCCCGCCTCCCGCCGCCGCCGTCGCCGCTGCCGCACGCCGCTGCGCCACCGCACGCCGCCGTCGCCGACCCCGCCGCCGCCGTTCGCCGAAGCCGCCACCGCTGTCGAGGTAGTTATCCAGCGCGTCGGTTTTTCGTTAGAAATCGATCGGTTTTTTTAGGTTTAGATCGGTTTTCTTCGGTTTAGTTATTTAGCGGACGTTCGTCCGTACGTTCGTTTTAACCAACACTGTTCGTCCGTTAGTCGCAGACAGCGAACGTTCGTTCGTTAGCCTGTTCGTCAGTTTTCTTTTTCGGGGTTTTTATCCGCGATTATTCCGATCGCGATTTCTGCCCTGATCTTGTTTTTCATTTTTCTTTCGCTCGAGTGTCGGAATTAGGTGATTCAAAATCCCAGATCTTCATCTTGATGCCATCTTTCTGTTTAACCAACTTGAGCAAAGTTTTGGCTACTGTAAAATTTGACTTTAGACCAATTAGTAACCGGAGCTCGTTTCTTTCGCAGTTTGAGTTTCGTTGCTTCTTTCGATTTGATTCTTTTTGCAAACCGGAGTTCTTAAGTTGAACTTTCTGGTTAGATCTTATCTTTTGGAGTTTTGTTTGTGCATATTTGCTTGATTTCTTATGTATGCTATTGTTTGCTTGCGATAGAATACCCGGACTGTGAAGCGTGCTACTACGAGTCTCTAGGTTTTGCGAATCGTCAGCAAGGCAAGTAACACTTTGATCATACTTTTATTACCCACTTTTTATGCATTAGATCAAACCCTCACATATTGCATGAGTAGGATCTCTTAACTTGTGGGACTGGGAAGTAGATTGAGGTAGAACCTATTACCTGCATTATTTTCAAACCCTTGGGAGTTACTTCTACGTTTGCTTAGGTTGCTATGCTATGCTCGTAGACGTGGTTTGGGTTTGAGTGAAATCCATGACAGATGTGAGTTGTTAATTAAGGATTCAATTTAAGGTGGCTACTTGAATACACATATGGGTGGATTGGTTGCAGGGCACCTGGAGAATCCAGTGTTGTCCTAGGAAATCCCGGGGTTCCGTGTGATTTTTCCTATGGAATTCCACCCAGGCTCAAAGGGATCATAAAACTATTCATGCTAGAAACTTCCGCGTGCAGCCACATGCCAATATGGGCTCTGGCATAGTTGAGTAAGTTGTGGGAAACCTTTTCGTGATGGGCTAGCAGATGTTGAGGGATTGTAGGTGTACCGGCCTATCTATCTGGTTAAGGGGACCTCTTCGGAAAGACTGTGTCTCGGTCATCCGTTTCTCAAACACCATGCAGTGCGAGAAACCAAACGAAGGCGATCAAGTCTTGTGGGAAAAGTGCACAAACCTGTGCAGAGTGTACAAACTGATCATGATTAGCTGTGTTCTCGGTTATGGACATCTTGAGTACGTGGTACTTGAATTATTGGTTGATCTCATCACTCTATAATTTAATTTGTTGGGTTAATGATAACTTTAATTTGGGATTGAGTTGGAGGTACCTTCTCAATGATTTTCAACCACTTGATAGTTATAAATAAAATTATTTCCTTTGTTGTAGGGAAAAATTGGCTTTACGCAAAAACATTAACCTTAGAGCCTCCACCAGCCAAATTTGCATATAGTGTAGCCTTTATTCTGTTACTTGCATCTTCGGTGTTATCTTGCCAGCATATTCCATGTGCTGACCCGTTTTCGGGCTGCAACATATTACGTTGCAGACTTTTCAGACGAGGAATAAGACGTGCTAGGTCGTTTGTCATGCACTCAGCTATGCCGTTGGAGTTGATGGACTCACTTATCTTCCAAGCCTTCCGCTGTTATTTTGTTAGATGGCCTTAAGCCATAGATTTTTTGTAATAAGTTTTCATTGGAGACAATCGATGTAATAAGTGTGTGATTGCCACTCTGTTATAAATCCTTCAAGTACTGTGTGTGTCGGCATTACCAATCCAGGGATGACACAGAACACAGAGACTTCGGTCCATTCGAATCATGGTCGCTACAAAGATGGTATCAGAGCACACGCTAACTGTAGGACACGACCACTAAGATAAACCCTAGATCACTTTTCTCTACTCATTTCTGACTTCTCTCCATTTTCTACTTCTTTAGGATGGTGGACCCAAGGAACAAGTTCACTCAACCGGATGAAGACACACCATTTGGATGACACTTGAAGGAAGTCACTAGGTACCTGAACATAGGAATACCAAGCTTTACCGGGACCTACACCGCCACTTTACCAGAGGAGGAGCGATGGAGCATTCAAGTTCAAATTCCCGGAAGAACCTTCGCACCATCCACCGAGCCAATAGAGTTTTCTTTTGATGCACCAACCTGGAGCCTAGGCAAGAGCATGGCTGCCCACATCACCATGGGAAGGATCGGAGAAGTCTACAAGCAGGAGCTGAAGGACACCATCTACCAGATTTGTGGACGCTGAGATGAGCGTTGGGATATGATCAGCACACAAAAGGATAGGTCCATTGCCGCGTTTATCGAGGAGTTGAATCAGCACATTCGGCGACAGGAGCACCAGATGTGCGCTGGGATGATAGAATTGAAGAAGGCACTAAATAGGAATTTGGAGCTAGAAGAAGAACTTAAGTCTACTCGTGACGGATACGAGGAGGAGATGTTGATACTAGTGGAGAAGAATGATGATTTGACAAGGAAGCTAGGAGTATTCATGGGAGATCCAGCACCAGGAGGTGCAGAAGAGGAAGAAGAACCCAAGGAGATTTGTCCTGAAGATTACATTATCATCGACGACACGGATTCAGAACCCGATGATAGTGAAGATGAAGACTATGAAGATGAAGCTGGAGCAGACATCATGGAATCTTCCGCCGATCAATATCTTTAGATGACCACCCTATGACTAGTAGTTTACCCCCACATAGTAGTATTTAGAGCACTTTTGTAACGGTAGTTAGATTTGTAAGACCTTGCTTGAAATTGATTGGTGTGATATGAATGTGTTTGTCTCATGTGCATATGGGTAGTGATTTTCCCTTAGACCTCAGTTCTGTTCTAATCTCTTCCCTCTACACCCATCACATGCCTCCAAGACGTGAGCCCGGATTTGAGTTTCCCCCTGAGCTCACCCAGTTGATCCAGCAGCAGAACACCTTGATGCAACTTCTTGTCCAGAACACTCAGAACAACCAGAACAACAACAACAACCCTCCACCACCACCACCCGTGGACAACCTGACACGTTTCTTACTGTTGCAACCACCAGTGTTTGCTAGCAGCATCGAACCAATAGTGGCTGATGACTGGCTACGCAAGATTGGAAGGGATTTGACCACCGCCAATTGCTCTGATGCTGAGAAGGTGCGATTTGCCGCACACCAGTTGTCTGGACCAGCCGCAGCATGGTGGGAGAATTACACAGCCACGTTCCCCATAGCCAATGTCACTTGGGAGCAGTTTCAGCAAGCTTTCCGTATTGCCCATGTCTCAACTGGAGCTATGAGCATGAAGAAGCGGGAGTTTCGCAACTTGTGCCAAGGAAACCGTACTGTAGCTCAGTACGTGGATGAGTTCAGTACCCTATCTCGTTATGCCCCATATGATGTGGCCACAGATGCTGCTAAGCAGGAGAGATTTATGGAAGGGCTGAATGATGAGATGAGCGTACAGTTGATGGTGGCAACTTTCAACAACTACCAGGAGTTGGTAGATAAATCTCTTATGATTGAAGGGAAGCAGCAGCAGATTGAAAGCCGCGAGAGGAAGTATGGACAAGGAAGGAATAATTCAGGAGCCCAGCAGAAGCCCCGATTCACTCCGAAATCGGGAGGATATACCCATAACCATGGAATTCCCCACAACCACAATGGCCCTAAGAATGGAAATGGGAATGGAGCAAGTAGTAACCAGAGCCGCTCTACCCCGTCCACACCCGCCAAGAAGGATTTCAGCCACGTCACTTGTTTCAAGTGCGGGAAGAATGGACATTATGCCAATGAGTGCCCTGAAGCTAAGAAAAGGAACGGCAATGGAAGCGCCGGGAAGAAGCCTAACCCATTCAACAAAGGACAAGTGAACCACGTAACTGTGGAGGAGGTAGAAGAGAAACCAGATGTTGTTGTCGGTAAGTTTTTGGTTAAGACATTTACCGCAATAGTTCTTATCGATACTGGTGGATCGCATTCATACATTTCAAGGGGATTCATAAATAGACATAGGATGTCCACCCGAGTCCTTAAGACCCCCATGTTAGTAAGTTCGCCAGGAGCAGAGTATATGGCACACCAAGGATGTTTTCAGACGCCATTGACCGTAGGATGCCATACTTTCCCCTCCGACCTAATCGTTCTGGAGTCACAAGGATTGGATGTGATATTAGGTATGGATTGGCTATCGAAGTATGGAGGTAATATCGATTGTGCCAGTAAGTCAATTTTGCTCACCACCCCGGAGGGAAAAAGGATTAAGTATGTATCTAGGCATTCGCCTATAAGGATGCAAGTACATTCTCTCACGGGAGTAGTTCAGGAGGAAGTGCCAGTAGTAAAGGATTATCCGGATGTGTTTCCAGAGGAGTTACCTGGCATGCCACCAGATAGAGATATTGAGTTTTGATAGAATTGTTGCCTGGCACCGGACCAATATCTAAGAGACCGTATCGGATGCTAGCGAATGATTTGGAGGAGATCAAGAAGCAGATTAAGGAGTTGTTGGAGAAAGGATTTATTCGCCGAAGTTCATCACCTTGGGGAGCCCCAGTGCTTTTGGTCGAGAAGAAGGATGGATCATTAAGAATGGTCGTTGATTATCGTGGGCTAAATGAAGTGACTATTAAGAATAAGTACCCGCTGCCGATGATCAATGATCTGTTCGACCAACTCCAGGGAGCAAAAGTATTCTCCAAGATAGATCTACGATCTGGATACCACCAATTGAAGATACAAGAGATATACCTAAGACAGCCTTCACCACACGGTACGGGCTATATGAATATACGGTTATGTCATTTGGATTGATTAATGTGCCTGCCTATTTCATGAGTATGATGAACAAGGTGTTCATGGAGTTCTTGGATAAGTTCGTCGTGGTATTCATAGATGATATTCTGGTGTACTCGAAGGATGAAGAGGAACATGCAGAGCATTTGCGGTTGGTATTGGAGAAGCTCAGAGAACATTAGTTATATGCCAAGTTTAGCAAATGCGAGTTTTGGTTGAAGGAAGTCGGATTCCTAGGGCATGTTATATCGGGAGAAGGTATCGCAGTGGACCCCGTCAAAGTGCAGGCAGTCACTGAGTGGGTGGCACCCACTTCAGTTGGAGAGATCCGCAGTTTTCTTGGACTCGCGGGATACTACCGGAGATTCATAGAAAATTTCTCCAAGATTGCAAAGCCAATGACGACATTGTTGAAGAAGGAGACAAAGTTCGATTGGACTGAAGAGTGTGAAGGAAGTTTCCAGGAGTTGACGAAACGGTTGACGACAGCCCTAGTGCTGATATTGCCAGATATACGCAAGGATTTCCAAGTGTACTGCGACGCTTCACGCTTAGGACTCGGAGGAGTACTTATGCAGGATGGAAGAGTTGTTTCCTATTAATCCCGTCAACTGCGACCGCACGAGTTAAATTACGCGACGCATGATCTGGAGTTAGCAGCCGTAGTGCACGCACTGAAAAACTGGAGACATTTCCTTATTGGAAATCGTTGTGATGTGTACACGGATCACAAAAGTTTGAAGTACATTTTCACACAGAAGGAGCTGAACCTCAGACAGAGGAGATGGTTGGAGCTTATAAAGGATTATGATATGAAGCTGCACTATCATCCAGGGAAGGCCAACGTCGTGGCAGACTCTTTGAGCCGGAAGAGTTATGCAAATACCCTAATAAAAGGGGGATTGCCACAGGAGCTAGCAGAACATCTCAGGGAGCTTCGTTTGGAGATAGTTCCTAGAGGTTTCATTGCTACGTTGGAGGTTCAGTCGACATTGCTGGGAAAGATACGTGAAGCCTAGAAGGATGACAAGGAAATTGCAGATATAAGAAAAAGGATGAGTGAAGGAAAAGCCAAGGGATTTCGTGAGGACGAACACGACACCTTGTGGTTTGAGGATCGAATCTATGTGCCCAACGACCCGGAGATCGGGAAGTTGATACTGCAGGAAGCACATGATTCGCCATACTCGATACACCCCAGAAACACCAAGATGTATTTGGATTTGAAGGAACGTTTCTGGTGGACGGGACTGAAGAAGGATATTGCCGAGTATGTAGCCGTATGCGATGTATGCCAGAGAGTGAAGGCAGAGCATCAGAAGCCAGCAGGATTGTTGCAGCCTATGCCGATACCCGAATGGAAGTGGGAGAAGCTTGGCATGGATTTTATCACCGGATTGCCCAGGACCGAATCGGGATATGATTCAATATGGGTAGTGGTAGATCGATTGACGAAGGTAGCCCATTTTATCCCCGTGAAAACCACATACACTAGTGCGAAGTTGGCCAAGATATACATGACCAAGATAGTATGTCTGCACGGAGTTCCGAGGATCATTGTATCAGACAGAGGAACACAATTCACCTCAAAGTTCTGGCATCAGCTACACCAAACTTTGGGAACGAGGCTAGAATTCAGCACCGCTTTTCATCCGCAGACCGATGGGCAGACCGAGAGAGTCAACTAGATCCTGGAGGACATGTTGAGAGCCTGTGCATTAGATTATGGATCTAGTTGGGATGATAATTTTCCCTACGCGGAGTTCTCGTACAACAACAGTTACCAGGCCAGTTTGAAGATGGCACCGTTCGAGGCATTGTATGGAAGGAGATGCCGAACACCGTTAATGTGGGATGAAGTTGGAGACCGGCAGTTGTTTGGACCAGACTTGATCAAAGAGTCTGAGGAGAAGGTGAAGTTGATTCGAGATAGATTGAAAGTAGCTCAGTCCAGGCAGAAGAGTTATGCAGACTCGAAGCGCAAGGAGATAGCATATGAGATCGGAGACAGAGCGTACTTGACAGTACCGCCTCTACGAGGAGTTAAACGTTTCGGAGTTAAAGGAAAGCTAGCCCTGAGATTTGTGGGACCTTACTGTGTTTTGGGACGCATGGGAGAGGTTGCCTATAAGTTGGAATTGCCCGAAGGACTATCAGGAGTGCACGACGTGTTTCACGTTTCGCAGCTTAAGAAGTGCCATGCGGAGATGGCCGATATTCCTGTCAGGCCCAAGATGCGATTCTATCCCGATCACGTGACACTTACGTGATTGGGGCACAACCGCATTTCGGGCGCTTAACAAGATGGATATCATTACATCATACCATTACATACATACATGGGGGATACAACAATACATACAAGTCACATGAATACAACAACATCAATACAAGGCATCCGACTACGGATGCAAACATGAAAAGCACAAAGACATCCATCTGCTATCCCAGGCTGCCGACTCGGAACCTAACCCATGACTGAAGAAGAAGAAGAAGAAAGAACTCCAACACAACGATCAATGCTCTCATGTCAAGACATCGGAAACCTGCACCTGCAATTGTTGTTGTAGTATCTATGAGCCACGAGGACTCAGCAATCCCATAACCACGGGTAACAAGACTATCAAGGCTTAATGGGTAGGAAGAGGTAAAGTGGTGAGGTTGCAGCAGCGGCTGAGCATAATATGGTGGCTAACTTACGAGTACAAGAATAAGATGAGCATCTACGCAAACGGTCGCAATTAGTAGTGATCCCTAAAGATCCTGAACTACCTACGAGTCAAACATAACCCCACCGTGTTCTCTTCTCGAAGTGAAAAGAGACAGTCACGGTTACTCACACAGTTGTGTGTTTTATTTTGGATCCTTTGTCAAGTTTTCTACAACTGGACATTAACAAATTCCAATCTGCCACATAACCGCAGGCACGGCTTTCGAAAGATCATAACCCTGCAAGCGTGTCTCAACTTAGCCCATCACAAGCTCTCACGATCAGCTGAAGTAATAATTATTATTACCCCTTATCTTAGGGAAAACCGATCAGGCTCGGTATCCCGGAGCACAAGATATTTCGACAATGGTAAAACAAGTCCAGCAAGACCTCCCGACGTGCCGACACCCTGATAGTAACCATGCGTATCTCGTCTCAAGCCACGTCCGGATGAGCAATACGTATAGCAAACATAGCATCATGATATTACAGATTCCAGACTTAGTGAAATTTCACTAAGTGTTAAAACAGTAACATTATCATGGCATGTTTACAAGCATGTTTAAGTCAACACAAGGCATATCATGGCAATTGGTTTGCACCATGGCAAAGAACACATCATGGAGATTCTATAACATATGGGCATGTGACATGGGGGCAAACACATCAATAGCAACGAGCTCCTCAACTAGGCATCTCGTAACAAGTTACAAAACCTAACAGCCACATGCACTTTTGCAACAGAGATTAACATGGCAATATGGACTCTGACATGCATGCTATAGCAACCAACATGTAGAGCATCTCATGATGAACTTTTTGACATATCATATGCATCATTTGGATAAACATGCACCAAGTTATCACATCTCAAACATGGCATGAAAATAACAAGTAGCAACAGTTTATAACAAGTAGTACTCTTGCAATAGAGATTAGAGCATCTAGATGAACTCAAATGAGCATGGCACAATGGAACAAAGTGTAGAGCATATCACCACGATCATTTTGACATCTCATTCACTCAATTTGGACAAGTACACACAAAGTTACCAGCAGTCAAAGATGCAACAAAATATGCATTTTCCGGGACTTAGCAGTAATTAGACTAGGAAAAAAAACTAAGCGCAAGATAACTATATTATGCCGCGGGCGAGAGATAAGGCTGGGGGGTGTCCTCACCAGAGCGGGCCTCGGGCCCAGGACGGAGGGGGGTAAGGAGGTAGCAGATCGGCCGGGCCTCGTGGCTGGGCTGCGGCCCACGCGGAGGCTGGGCCTGGAGCGGTCCGGCGCTGGAGGAGGCCCAGGATGGAGAGCGCTGGATCGGGCGGTTGCCCTCGTCGCATGGACAGAAGCAGCGGCGGCGGTCATCTCCCTCAAGACGAGGTGGAGCTCCGACGGGTGAGGGAACGACAGACGAGGCAGATCCCGGGCGGGCTCGATCAGATCTGCGACGAGGCGCTTGCCGGGGCTCGGTTTTGGCAGGAACTGGGTGGAGGCGTGCAGCGACGGGGTGGCACTAGGATCTCCCTGTGGCGGCCATGGGGAAGAGGAGGTGGTCGCCGAGGCGGTCTCCGGCGAGGCCGGCAGTGGAGCGGCGCGGAGAAGTGGGCGAAGGGCGGCGGTGCTGGGGATCCAGTGGCACGGGGCGGCCGGGGCGATCGGACGACGGCGGCGGTTATCGGAGGGTGCCGGGGCTCGGGGCGAGGAGCAGAGCGCTGCGGGAGGTCGGGGAGGGACCTGCAGGAGCGGCGGCCGGTGGGCCCGAGCGGGCTTCGGCGGCGGCGGACGGGCCAAGGGCGGGCCCGATCTGGGCTCTTCGGTGGCTGGTGGGAGGAGGGAGGTGGCTGGAGCCACTTGGCGACAGAGGAGAGGTGCGAGGTGGTGGCTGGAGGCTGGCTGGCTGCGGAAAACGAGGAGGAGGCCTAGGGTTGCCATTTTTGGACGGGGAGACGGCTATAAATAGCAAAGGGGGCTAGGGTTAGGTGGTTTGGCTCCGATTCGGACCGTTAGATCCGATCGGACGGCTCCGGAGTGGAGGGGGTTTGTAGATGGGCTAAGGTGGGCTGTGTAGAGAGTGTTGGGCTGAGAAGATAAAGAAGAAGAGTGGCCCGACGGGGTTTTCGAAGACCGAAAAGGTCCGACGAAATAACCGGCGACTAGTGCCGCTATATATATCCGTTGGGTTATCAAACGGACTCCGAATGCGATGAAATTTGGCAGGCGGCCTGCATATGCTATAATAAGACCACACGCCACATTTCATTCCATTCCGAGAACGTTCTCGGTCCACTTATAAAATAAATGTTCAGAGGCACCACGGGCGCGTGCAAGTGTGTCTGGGCTCAGAACGAACAACGAAGAGGACGAGGGAACTCGGGCGGATGCAAGTTTTGAAAACATGCTGATGCAACACACACGATGACATGGCAAGATGCAACATGCAAGCAGATGACGTGGCAACGACGACAAATAACTGGGTGACATCTGGCGCACCGGTCTCGGGGTGTCACAACACTCCCCTACTAACAAGAGATCTTGTCCCGAGATCTTAGGAACGAGACGGAAGAGAAAAGGAAGAACAAAGTTCTTCAAGGACAAAAGGTGAAACTGAAGAACTTTGAGAGGTTGAACAACTTGAAAGAAAGGATAGGATGGACATGAACGAGAAAGAGAAGCTCCATTACAAAAGAGGAACCAGGAACACACAAGAACCAATTAGGTTGGAAGGCATGAAACACAAGCTGAAGGAACAAGAACGAATTCGAAACCACTCTGGTTAAAATAGATAGAAAAGAATTCGCACGATGGAATTTGGGCAGCACTCCGGCTGAAACTGGAAGGAATGGCACACCGGTTGAACACGAAAGGAACAAGAACTTGAAAAGATGAAACGACACTCGACGAGAGCAACAACACAATGCCTCCGGAAGAATTGAAAGAGTTGGATGAAACGAACGGAATAGAAAATGACAACTTCCATCACGAATGAATAGAAATCGCATCTTGAAAAGAAAAGCTTGAACGGAGTTGTTGAGAAAATCAACAACAAAATAATGAGCTTGTTGTGGACTTATTAAAACATCTCAAGACTTGAGGTGAATTATGCTGCAACCAATTGTTGAATAGATGAGATGAAGGAAGAAATGCAAAACTCCATTTCAAAAGAATACGGAGAATTATTTGCACTCGAGAGGTGAAAGAATAAGAATGCTTGAGCTGCTCCAGAAGAATTGCTCAATATTTGAAGAATGAATTAAATGATGAAGAACCACCATGAAGAACTCCGGTAAAATGAAAAGATGATCAAATCGAAATGACAGATGAAAGGAATAAGATTAAAGCAGTGTGATGATTAGTCGGGGTTCCGACGAGATAGCCAAGAAAAACTTGAACTCCGGAAAAGAAAAGATAAAAGCACTTGGAACTAGAATTTATTCAAGAAGAATAAAATCCGAAGGAAGGAATAAATCAACTTGATGACAAGAATAAGTTTATGTTATGCTTATCCTTCACCAATTAAATTGATGAGAAGCGATGGATTTGCACACCACTTATTCACGTTGAAATGATTAAAGAGGGATATCTCGCAAACTTGCGAAAATCTTCATGAAACACCGGTAGGATTGGAATGAACGAATGAATAGATATGATAGCATCAGAAAAGAAATGTTGAGCGAATCACCATAAGAATTGAAGCCGAGTGAAGAAAAGGAACGAACCACCAGGAAGAATTAGAATCGAATGAAGAAGGCGAATGACCACCGTAAAGAATAAAATTGAGTGAAAACAAGAAAATGAATCTCCGAGAACAATAAAGCACTTGAGGACAATTGAGTGACGAGAACGAAGAGATCGCGAACTGAATAAAGAATACTCGAACGAAGCACCGAAGGAATGTGAGACGAACGAAGTGGCATCAATGAAGAATATTTGGAGGACGAAGTTGAAAACTGAGAACGAAGAGATCTTCTGAAATGATGGCCTTCGGAGGAACACAAGAAAAGAATTCATGAAAATACTCCGGAAGGATTAAAAGAAGAAGGTTGAACCAATGATGAAAAGAATTTAGAAACGATCTTCGGAAGGCATATGACTGATGGAATCCATACTTACGTCACACTTTTAAAAGAATTTCAGAACTCCGGGAAATAAAAGAGTCAGGTAAGATCCTGGGAAAAGACATGTGGGTTATCAGCCCACCGAAGAGAAAACTCCGTTGAAATGGAATGCAAAGGAGATGATGCACCGGACAGATTAAAAGACTCGAAGGAGGTGACGACCTCGAGTTAATTGGAACACGGATAAATCTCCTGAGATGACTTCGAAACTCCTGAATAATTAAATGGCGAGAGGTAAACGAGCAAGGGGAAAACATTTGAGCAAAGGAAAATATAAGATCAACACCGAAAACTTGAATTGAAAACCACCGGAAAAGAAAAAAAAAGAGATGAAGAATGACGAACGAGAGGAGAATTCACCAGTTGAAATAATTGGGGAAATAATGCAAAGGATTCACACGAGTAGGATGGATACTCGATTACGGATTCTGGCTCCGAGAAACAAAAGGGTGGGCGTGTGGGAAAAGAAAGACCACTTCAGACGGAAAACACCATCGGTTGGAAAGAACTGAGGGTTGAACTTGCAAGAAGAAGAGGGTCGAGTCCACTTGACGAGAGATGCACCAGATGAAAGAACTAACAACGCAACAAACGAAAACTAACCACGCGATCCTAAAAAAATTGAAGGGGAAGAGGAGTAATTCAAAACACCTACGTCAAGATTCCTCACCAGAGCGACGAAGGGGCAGGGGAGTAAAAAGAATTCCTACTCTCCGATATAACTAGACTCCGAAAAAAAAATCTTCTAGACTCAACAACGGCCAAGCTACGATAAAACAAGGGGGCTCCTATGGTCGGTCGAGGCTCTGATACCAACTTGTCAAGCCAAGATGTGATTCTATCCCGATCACGTGACACTTACGTGATTGGGGCACAACGCATTTCGGGTGCTTAGCAAGATGGATATCATTACATTGTACCATTACATACATACATGGGGGATACAACAATACATACAAGTCACATGAATACAACAACATCAATACAAGGCATCCGACTACGGATGCAAACATGAAAAGCACAAAGACATCCATCTGCTATCCCAGGCTGCCGACCCGGAACCTAACCCAAGACTGAAGAAGAAGAAGAAGAAGAAGAAGAAGAAGAAGAAGAAGAAGAAGAAGAAGAAGAAGAAGAAGAAGAAGAAGAAGAAGAAGAAGAAGAAGAAAGAACTCCAACACAACGATCAACGCTCTCACGTCAATACATCGGAAACCTGCACCTGCAAGTGTTGTTGTAGTATCTGTGAGCCACAAGGACTCAGCAATCCCATAACCATGGGTAACAAGACTATCAAAGCTTAATGGGTAGGAAGAGGTAAAGTGGTGAGGTTGCAGCAGCGGCTGAGCATAATATGGTGGCTAACTTACGAGTACAAGAATAAGATGAGCATCTACGCAAATGGTCGCAACTAGTAGTGATCGCTAAAGATCCTGAACTACCTACGAGTCAAACATAACCCCACCGTGTTCTCTTCTCAAAGTGAAAAGAGACAGTCACGGTTACTCACATAGTTGTGTGTTTTATTTTGGATCCTCTGTCAAGTTTCCTACAACCGGACATTAACAAATTCCAATCTGCCACATAACCGCGGGCACGGCTTTCGAAAGATCATAACCCTCCAGGGGTGTCCCAACTTAGCCCATCACAAGCTCTCACGATCAGCAGAAGTAATAATAATTATTACCCCTTATCTTAGGGAAAACCGATCAGGCTCGGTATCCCGGTGCACAAGACATTTCGACAATGGTAAAACAAGTCCAGCAAGACCTCCCGGTGTGCCGACACCCTGATAGTAGCCGCACGTATCTCGTCTCAAGCCACGTCCGGATGAGCAATACGTACAGCAACCGAAGACCCCAGATAACTGGGTGGCGCCGCAAGTGGCTCTAGTTTGGGACCAACAGCATCAGCACTGGCCCCCCTATATGTAGAAGAATCCTCGGGTAGCGCTAACTCCCTATGCAATTAATTTATTAATTAAGTTTTTATTATGTTGCAATAAAACCAATGTTGGGCCTTGCTGGAGAAGTTTTATTCAAAGACGAACTGTCAAGGGGTCCCCATATACCCAACCGTGTAAGGAATGCAAAATCAGGGAACATAATGTCGGTTTATCGGCGCCTAAGGTGGCATGAGTGGAACAAAACACCGAGCAAAAGGCCAAGCCTTCCACCCATGCCCAGTATATAGGTGTGTTATTATATATATAACATATTGTGATATTCCAACAACAAGTTCCCTCCTGGAACGATCTTCATCTTCACCTGCAACTAACAACGCTATAAGAGGGGTTGAGCAAGCGGGTAACATAGCCAAACAATGGTTTTGCTAGGAAGGTTTCAAAGGTTAGAGGCCTCATGGCAACATGGAGAGGGGCTGACAATAATGATGGGTAGCGCAACATATAACGATAGCATCGAGACAACTAAGCATGGCAATGATAGTAAAGGTATCCAAGGGTATGGTCATCTTGCCTGAGATCCCGCAAGGAAGAAGAACGGATCCATGAAGAAGACGAAGAAGAAGCCTTGAAGGCGAACCACAGGTAGACGAACGAATCCTCACGAACGCAACGGAAAAAGCACTAACGAGAAGAAGCAAGCAACACGGTAAACACACCAAACGAGACATGACAATATGCTCAACCAAGTATGATGCAAGACAGTTCTATATAGGATGCACTATGAGACTATACAGGAAGCAAAACATGGCATGGTAGGAAGCACAGAAAAAAAACACAGTCTATATATGATGCAATACATGGCAAGGTATGATGCAAGACAAGTCTATACAGGAAGCAACACATGGCAAGGTTGGAAGCATAGAAAAACAACACAAGTCTATATATGATGCAATACATGGCAAGGTATGATGCATGACAAATCTATACAGGAAGCAATACATGGCAAGGTAGGAAGCACAGAAAAACAACAAAAGAACATGACAATATGCTCAAGCAAGTATGATGCAAGACAAGTCTATATATGATGCAATACATGGCAAGGCAGGAAGCACACAAAACAACACAAGTCAACAAGTTTAAATGAGGCCGGAAACTACATAAGACAAATCCGGTAAGTCCTCATATGCATAGTTTGGAATTAGTCCACATCTGAACAAACCTTAAGTTAAAGTTGTTAAACAGCAAGTTAACATGCACCATGATGATCTACATGAAATTCTAGTCAAGTTTCATATAAAGTTTGTTTAATTCGGAGCTACGGCCTAGAAGATATGAGCAAAACAAGTTAAGCATGGCAACGGTGCAAGATGCACCCAAACATCAAGCGAACATACTCCAAACAAGTAAACAATATGATATTATGATTCTACATGCAAAATCACACAAGTTTCATATAAGGTACACTCAAAACGGAGCAACGGGCTAAAAGATACACATGAAACAAGATATAACAACAAGCTGAAGTTAACAGCCACATAGCAACTTTGGAGCAAGAAATATATACTCTACAGCACTCAAACATGGCGACAAGAAGCATGGACATGGAGTAGACATATCCTATAGCAAACAACTCCATTGGAGCATCTCCATAGGAGGCATGGATCAATGGCAACAAGCTACAACATTTCGATCATGACACTAAAAAACTGACAATAATATTTTATAGCTACTTGGGAGCAAGAATTAAATAAGCTACAGCAAGCCAAATGAGCAAGTGAAGGCATGAATGGATAGACAACAACATGTACAACAAGGAATGATCAAAGGCCACCCCAAAACTAACATGGATTTGCCTAGGGCATCAAGCAAACATAGCATCAGGATATTACAGATTCCAGACTTAGTGAAATTTCACTAAGTGTTAAAATAGTAACATTATCATGGCATGTTTACAAGCATGTTTAAGTCAACACAAGGCATATCATCGCAATTGGTTTGCACCACAACAAAGAACACATCATGGAGATTCTATAACATATGGGCATGTGACATGGGGGCAAACACATCAATAGCAACGAGCTCCTCAACTAGGCATCTCGTAACAAGTTACAAAACCTAATAGCCACATGCATTTTTGCAACAGAGGTTAACATGGCAATATGGACTCTGACATGCATGCTATAGCAACCAACATGTAGAGCATCTCATGATGAACATTTTGACATACCATATGCATCATTTGGATAAACATGCACCAAGTTATCACATCTCAAACATGGCATGAAAATAACAAGTAGCAGCAGTTTATAACAAGTACCACTCTTGCAACAGAGATTAGAGCATCTATATGAACTCAAATGGGCATGGCACAATGGAACAAAGTGTAGAGCATATCACCACGATCATTTTGACATCTCATTCACTCAATTTGGACAAGTACACACAAAGTTACCAGCAGTCAAAGATGCAACAAAATATGTATTTTCTGGGACTTAGTAGTAATTAGACTAGGAAAAAACAACTAAATGCAAGATAACTATATTATGCCGCAGGCGAGAGATAAGGCTGGGGGTGTCCTCACTAGAGCGGGCCTCGGGCCCAGGACGGAGGGGGAGAAGACAGCTCGGCCGGGGCGGTCGGGCCGGCCCACGTGGCCAGGGGCTGGAAGGAGGTAGCAGATCGGCCGGGCCTCGTGGCTGGTCTATGGCCCACGCGGAGGCTGGGCCTGGAGCGGTCCGGCGCTGGAGGAGGCCCAGGATGGAGAGCGCTGGATCGGGCGGTTGCCCTAGTCGCACGGACAGAAACAACGGCGGCGGTCATCTCCGTCAAGACGAGGTGGAGCTCCGACGGGTGAGGGAACGACGGAGGAGGCGGATCCCGGGCGGGCTCGACCAGATATGCGATGAGGCGCTCGTCGGGGCTCGGTTTTGACCGGAACTGGGTGGAGGCGTGCAGCGACGGGGTGGCACTTGGAGCTCCCTGTGGCGGCCATGGGGAAGAGGAGGTGGTTGCCGAGGCGGTCTCCGGCGAGGCCGGCGGCGGAGCGGAGCGGGGAAGCAGGCGAAGGGCGGCGGTGCTGGGGATCCAGTGGCACGGGGCGGCCGGGGCGATCGGACGACGGCGGCGGGGATCGGAGGGAGCCGGGGCTCGGGGCGAGGAGCAAAGCATTGCGGGAGGTCGGGGAGGGACCTACAGGAGCGGCGGCCGATGGGCCCGAGAGGGCTTCGGCGGCGGCGGACGAGCCAAGGGCGGGCCTGATCTAGGCTCTTCGGTGGCTGGTGGGAGGAGGGAGGTGGCTGGAGCCACTTGGCGGCGGAGGAGAGGTGCGAGGTGGCGGCTGGAGGCTGGCTGGCTGCGGAAAACGAGGAGGAGGCCTAGGGTTGCCATTTTTGGACGGGGAGACGGCTATAAATAGCAAAGGGGGCTAGGGTTAGGTGGTTTGGCTCCGATTCGGACCGTTAGATCCGATCGGACGGCACCAGAGCGGAGGGGGTTTGTAGGTGGGCTAAGGTGGGCTGTGTAGAGAGTGTTGGGCTGAGAAAAGAAAGAAGAAGAGTGGCCCGACGGGGTTTTCGGAGACAGAAAACGTCCGACGAAATAACCGGCGACTAGTGCCGCTATATATATCCGTTGGGCTATCAAACTGCCTCCGAATGCGATGAAATTTGGCAGGCGGCCTTCCTATGCTATAATAAGACCACACGCCAAGTTTTCCGGCCAATTATAAAATAAATATTCGGAGGCACCGCGGGCGCGTGCAAGTGTGTCTGGGCTCAGAACGGACAATGAAGAGGACGAGGGAACTCGGGCGGATGCAAGTTTTGAAAACATGTTGATGCAACACACACGATGACATGGCAAGTTGCAACACGCAAGCAGATGACATGGCAACAACGACAAATAACTGGCTAACATCTGGCGCACCGGTCTCGGGGTGTCACAATTCCGCTTAGAGACACAGTACCCCTGGAAGCAATTCAGTTGGACAGTGATCTGACCTACGAGGAGAAGCCTGTTAAGATCCTCGAATTTTTGAGCAGAGTCACCCGCAGTATGGTCATCAAGTTTTGCAAAGTTCAGTGGAGTCACCACACCGAGGAAGAAGCCACCTGGGAACGAGAAGATGATTTACGCAAGGACCATCCACACGTGTTCTCTAGCCAAGTCGAATCTCGAGGGCGAGATTCATTCTAAGGGGGGTAGGTTTGTAACATCCCAAATTTTCAATTTGGAATGTTATACATAGATCATACTGCATTGCATGTTTATTTGCATTTTTTTTCGTGGTGATCCTCGAAATTCTAAGCAACTCAAGGACCTTTGGAGAGAGTTGGGAATTCTACCGTTTTGTATTTGAGTTCACTCGAATACCGGTACGAGGACGGTGTTGGTTTTAATTATTTTTCTCTCCTAAAAATATTTCTAAATACAATATATGAGCGGAGATAATATGACTTCTCCAAAATAACAGAAATAATGGAGGAAAAATGTTAAAATCACTTTTGGTATTTTTCTGGATTTATTTGCGATTTTATTTGCATAGGAAAAATGTGTGTTTTTCAAAATTGCATTTAGGTCCGGGAAAAATGTTCACTTTGTCCTAAATATTATTAGAGGACAGTGAAAATTTATTTCGGGATTTTTGGAGTCCGTTTAGTATTTATTTCGTTAGTTTTGCTACGTCAGAAAAAAAAGGGCAAACCGACTCCGGGCCGTAACAGGCCAGGAGTCTGGCCTTTATATAGCGCCGGCCCGCTAGCCCGAACCCCAGCCGCCAGCCCCGCCCGAACCCTAAGCCGCGCCGCTGCCCGCCTCCCATCGTCGCACGCCGCCGCCGCGCCGCACACCGCCGCCGATGCCGCATGCCGCTGCGCCGCCGCAGCACGCCGCCGCCGCCACCGCCGCCGTCGAGGTAGTTATCCGCCGCGTCGGTTTTTCGTTAGAAACCGATCGGTTTTGTTTTAGGAAAACCCTAGATCTGTTTTTTTTTAGGTTTAGATCGGTTTTCTTCGATTTAGTTATTTAGCGGACGTTTCTCCGTACGTTCGTTTTAACGAATGTTGTTCGTCCGTTAGCCGCAGACAGCGAACGTTCGTTCGTTAGCCTGTTCGTCAATTTTCTTTTTCGGTGCTTTTATCCGCGATTATTCCGATCACGATTTCTGCCCTGATCTTGTTTTTTGTTTTTCTTTTCGCTCGAGAGTCGGAATCAGGTGATTCAAAATCCCAGATCTTCTTCTCGATGCCCTCTTTCCGTTTAACCAACTTGAACAAAGTTTAGGCTACTGTAAAATTTGAATTTAGACCAATTAGTAACCGTAGCTCGTTTCTTTCGCAGTTTGAGTTTCGTTGCTTCTTTCGATTTGATTCTTTTTGCAAACCGGAGTTCTTAAGTTGAACTTTCTGGTTAGATCTTATCTTTTGGAGTTTTTTTGTGCATCTTTGCTTGATTTCTTATGTATGCTATTTTTTGCTTGCGATAGAATACCCGGACTGTGAAGTGTGCTACTACGAGTCTCTAGGTTTTGCGAATCGTCAGCAAGGCAAGTAACACTTTGATCATACTTTTATTACCCAGTTTTTATGCATTAGATCAAACCCTCACACATCGCATGAGTAGGATTTATTAACTTGTGGGACTGGGAAGTAGATTGAGGTAGAACCTATTACCTGCATTATTTTCAAACCCTTGGGAGTTACTTCTACGTTTGCTTAGGTTGCTATGTTATGCTCGTAGACGTGGTTTGGGTTTGAGTGAAATCCATGACAGATGTGAGTTGTTAATTAAGGATTCAACTTAAGATGGCTACTTGAATACACATCTGGGTGGATTGGTTGCAGGGCACCTGGAGAATCCAGTGTTGTCCTAGGAAATCCCGGGGTTCCGTGTGATTTTTCCTATGGAATGCCACCCAGGCTCAAAGGGATCATAAAACTATTCATGCTAGAAACTTCCGTGTGCAGCCACATGCCAATATGGGCTCTGTCCTAGTTGAGTAAGTTGTGGGAAACCTTTCCGTGATGGGCTAGCAGATGTAGAGAGATTGTAGGTGTACCAGCCTATCTATCCGGTTAAGGGGAGCTCTTTGGAAAGACTGTGTCTCGGTCATCCGTTTCTCAAACACCGTGCAGTGCGAGAAACCAAACGGAGGCAATCGAGTCTTCTAGGAAAAGTGCACAAACCTTTGCAGAGTGTACAAACTGATCATGATTAGCCGTGTCCCTGGTTATGGACATCTTGAGTATCTTGTACTTGAATTATTGGTTGATCTCATCACTCTATAATGTAATTTGTTGGGTTAATGATAAGTTTAATTTGGGATTGAGTTGGAGGTACCTTCTCAATGATTTTCAACCACTTGATTGTTAAAAATAAAATCATTCCTTTGTTGTAGGGAAAAATTGGCTTTACGCAAAAACATTAACCTTAGAGCCTCCACCAGCCAAATATGCATATAGTGTAGCCTTTATTCTGTTACTTGCATCTTCGGTGTCATCTTGCCAGCATATTCCATGTGCTGACCCGTTTTCAGGCTGCAACATATTACGTTGCAGACTTTTCAGATGAGGAATAAGACGTGCTAGGTCGTTTGTCATGCACTCGACTATGCCGTTGGAGTTGATGGACTCACTTATCTTCCAAGCCTTCCGTTGTTATTTTGTTAGATGGCCTTAAGCCATATATTTTTTGTAATAAGTTCTCATTGGAGACATTCGATGTAATAAGTGTGTGATTGCCACTCTGTTAGAAATCCTTCAAGTACTGTGTGTGTCAGCATTACCGATCCAGGGATGACACAGAACACAGAGACTTCGGTCCATTCGGATCGTGGTCGCTACAAGAAGCATCAATGCGACACGATGCCCGAGGGGGCCACCAGGCAAGGGCGCGCCCCAGGGGGTCAAGCACGCCCTGGGCCCTCGTGGCCACCCCGTAAGGCGGTTGGTGCCCTTCTTTCGCCGCAAGAAAGCTAATATCCGGATAGAGATTGTGTCCAAATTTCAGCCCAATCGGAGTTACGGATCTGCGGAAATATAGAAACGGTGAAATGCCAGAATCAGGGAACGCGGAAATAGAGAGAGACAGAGAGACAGATCCAATCTCGGAGGGGCTCTCACTGCTCCCATGCCATGGAGACCAAGGACCAGAGGGAGAACCCTTCTCCCACCTAGATAGAAGTCCAAGGAAGAAGGATAAGGAGGGGGCTCTCTCTCCCCCTTGCTTCCGGTGGCGCCGGAGTGCCACCGGGGCCATCATCGTGTGACGGTGATCCACATCAACACCTCCGTCGTCTTCACCAACATCTTCATCACCTTTCCCCATCTATCCACAGTTGTCCACTCTCCGACAACCCGATGTACCATCTACTTGAACATGGTTCTTTATGCTTCATATTATTATCCAATGATGTGTTGCCAACCTATGATGTCTAAGTAGATTTTCTTTGTCCTATCGGTAATTGGTGAATTGCTATGATTAGTTTAATTTTCTTGTGGTTATGTTGCTATCCTTTGGTGCCCATCATATGAGCGCACGCGTGGATCACACCATAGGGTTAGTTGTATGTTGATAGGGCTATGTATTGGAGCGCAAGAGTGATAGAAGCTTCAACCTAGCATAGAAATTGATGCATACGGGATTGAAGGGGGACCAATATATGTTAATGCTATGGTTGGGTTTTACCTTAATGAACGTTAGTAGTTGCAGATGCTTGCTAATAGTTCCAATAATAAGTGCATAGAATTCCAAGTCAAGGATGACATGCTAGCAGTGGCCTCTCCCACATAAAACTTGCTATCGGTCTAGTAACGTAGTCAATTGCTTAGGGACAATTCCGCAACTCCTACCACCACTTTTCCACACTCGCTATACTAACTTTATTGCTTCTTTACCTAAACAGCCCCTAGATTTTATTTACTTGCTCTTTATATTCTTGCAAACCTATCCCGTTACACCTACGAAGTACTTCTAGTTTCATACTTGTTCTAGGTAAAGCGAACGTCAAGCGTGCGTAGAGTTGTATCGATGGTCGATAGAACTTGAGGGAATATTTGTTCTACCTTTAGCTCCTCGTTGGGTTCGACACTCTTACTTATCGAAAGAGGCTACAACTGATCCCCTACACTTGTGGGTTATCAAGACCTTTTTTTGGCGCTGCTGCCGGGGAGCAAAGCGTGGGGTGAATATTCTCATGTGTGCTTGTTTGCTTTATCACTAAGTAGATTTTATTTGTTGTTCTAAGTTGTTCTCTATCTTTAGTTATGGATACGGAACACGAAATACCAATTAAAATTAGGTGTACTTGCTACTCATGGAGATGGGGAATCTCCTAAAACCCTCGATGCTCAGTATGTGAAAATATTATGTACTACTTTGATAATCCTGAGAAAACCCCATTCAACTATATAATGGGAGTAACGTTGGATCAACATGAATACTTTAGGGATTATCGCTTGACACAAAAAGGGAAACTATTATGGGATCAAATTTATATGTTGCGTTGGTATGCTCGGGATTTATGCTTGAGATATGATTATACTTGTTGCTCTAGGATGAAGGCTCCACACCTTCCATTTTCATGCAAATTTAATGATAATGAAACCTTAGCTTGTTATGCTAATGGTATATATGATTATTATGATGTGGAACAAATAGAAGAATTCGTTGCTTTTAAGGGTGCTTATGAAATTGAATCTCTGTTTAAAAAGTATGATGCTTTTGATGATGATGTTTATAGGCCTGAAAATCTTGCTATATTGAAAAGTTGCTATTTTAGTTATGAATATAACTCCAATATTGATGAATTTATTTTTGAGAAGGTCTCCGATGTCCAAGAAGAGACTAATATTTTGCAGGAATCTATGGAAGAAGAAATTGATGACACTGTGAGCCCATTAGATGAAAAAGATGAGGAGGAGAGCGAAGAACAAAAGGAAGAAGAGCGGATTAGCTACCCATGCCCACCTTCTAATGAGAGTAACTCTTCAACTCATACATTGTTTAATTTCCCTTCGTGCTTACCGAAGGATGATTGCTATGATAATTGCTATGATCCCTTTGATTCGTTTGAAATATCCCTTTTTGATGAACTTGATGCTTGCTATGCTTGTGGCCAAGATGCCAATATGAATTATGCTTATGGAGATGAACTTGCTATAGTTCCTTATGTTATGAATGAAATTGTTGCTATTGCACCCACATATGATAGTCCTATTATATTTTTAAATTCTCCCGACTACACTATATCGGAGAAGTTTGCCCTTATTAAGGATTATATTGATGGGTTGTATCGGATCTTGGGTTCCGGAAAAACTCTTGTGGTTCGAACTCTGGGGTGCGCACGAAGATCTCTCCTTCCACCCTAGCTCATCTACTTGCCAATCCCTAGGCCTATCTCGTCAGATCTGAAGAACAAGGGACACAAGGTTTATACTGGTTCGGGCCACCATTGTGGTGTAATACCCTAATCCAGTGTGGTGTGGTGGATTGCCTTGTAGACTGAGGAAGAAATAGTACATGGATGAACTGCCTCCTGAGGAGAGGTGTTCTTGCGCTCAAGTGAGCTTGTGGGTGTGTGGCTTTCAATCTCATCAACTCAAGATCCGATGGGATCAATGGTGGTGGCTAGTCCTATTTATAAAGGCGCGGGCCCTCTTCCCAAATATTGAGCGGGAAGGAATCCCACAATGGCCAAATTTGAAGGGGACAACTAGTACAACATATCCTGACAAAAGGTGGTCTTCGCCTGCCAAAGTCTTTGGTGGTGACGCCGCCGTGGGCTCCATGATGACCTCCGCTCTGCTGTCCTGCTGGTCTTGGTCTTGTTGCACCGATATGGAAACCTTTGCTTGACGCCTCGGGACTCCTCGCCTGCACCTGCTCCTTTAGCACCAAAGAGGAGACTGACACTCTGCGCCCGCTGGTGCCCGCCTGGCCTTGGTCGTCACTGCTCACATCACGAGGACCTCGCGAGGTACCCCTTGCCTTTATATCTTCGATCCTCATGAGCCAGCCTAGTGAGGCCGCCCCAGGGGATGTCTTGCGTCATCCGCTTCGCGAGGCTCGGCCCCTCGCGAGGGTCTTGAGCGGTTGCTGAAGAGGTTGGGACATACCAAGCCGCCTGATGAGCCACGCCCTAGGCCGCGGGCAGGCAAGTCTGGGTACCCCCGTTCCCAGAACGCCGATAGTAGCCCCTGGGCCCAAGGTGCGCTCGGGCTTGGCTTCGCGGCGAAGCTAAGGGTCAAGTGCGGAGCGCCGCAGGCCCACAAAGCCAGCGGCCCTATTAATGTGCACCGATTGATGGGACGTGGGCATCACCACTTCCCCATATAGCCTCGATTCTCGCCCGGCTCGACGGCCACTGCTACTTGCTCGACTCCACCTCCTTTGCTGGTAGTGCGCCCGGCGGCTTCCTCCTCTTCTCGATCCCTCCCTTGGGTTGATTCGACACCAACTTCCTCCGCCACCATGGCCTCCAGCCGAGAGGAGGAAGAGGGGGCGGAGCTTTGCGCCTCCCCCCTCCTCGCCGACCTCTGGGCCCGCCACCGAGCGGTCGGTGGTGATCAACGAAGAGATGATGGATAAGGTGCACCCGGCACTCGCCGCCGGTTCCAATGAGTGGGGGTGACTGTGGCTTGGCCCGGTTCCCGCACCAAGATCGACAGGTCGGCCACCGAGGTCCCCCTCCACCTTCACGCCCTCTGGGCTGGCCTGATCCCTCCCTTCTATGATTTCTTCAATGTGGTGCTCTCGCACTACCAGATTAGCGCGCTGCATCTTGATCCTCAATCCATCGTCCTCCTTGTTGTTTTTTCCTTTGTCTGCGAAGCCATGGTGGACATTGCCCCCTCCATGGCCTTGCTCTGCCACTTCTTCTCGTTGCATCTCACGGATGCGCTCTAGTGCTCCGGATGCGTGTCCTTCCAGGCCATTGCAGCGATGGCCAGCTCGGGCCTTTGATCTTTTGACGATTGTTGGCGGCTTCAGGAAGCGGTGGGTGTTCGTCCATGTCAGGGCGTGCAGCCCCCTGGTGCTCCCACCAGGGATTCCAGCCGCTTCGAGCTCCGCCTGGAACCACGTGAGGCTCATCAACCGGAGGCTGGCTCCCGTTTGGCTCCGGCTGGCCAGGCTGCAGAGGCTTGGAGTGACAGCGCCTATGGTGGCAAGGGAGTTCATCCAGCGCCGCATCACCCCGCTTCAGCGCCACTCTCGGTCGATGTGGGCCTTCTCCGGCTACTGGGACCGCATGAGGCTCCAAGCATCTGCTCTCCTTCGTGAGGTACGGCGCATGGTGCTCGAGGTCCTGACGGGCGACCCGACGCCAGCCCGTTTACCATAGGAAGGTTGCCTTCTGTACTCCTGCTCAAAAAGGGTGGAGTTCGTTAGGCACATGCCCTCCTTTGACGAATGGGGGCTCCGCCCGTCCGGTCTTGTTGGATCTCGCGAGAACCCTGTCTGCGTGGCTCCCTTGCCTGCCGCTATCGAGGTGATCGTCCCAGAAGTGGGCGCGGGTGGACGATCGCTGCCGAGTGTTGGTGGCGCTACTACTTTGATGTTGGCGTCTCCTGAGGCTCCTTAAGTGTCGTCCTCTAGGGCTCAGGAGAGCCACCCAAAAAGCACGGCTCAGGTGCAGGTGCTGCCTGATGCTCCTGACGCTGAAGCCCCCGTGACCTGTTCGCATAGCCCCGAGGCGGGAGCAGTGGGCCTCGCCCGACTTAGTGCTTCTGGGGGTGCCTCCTTCGGAGCTGCCCTGATTGTGCCTGATGTTGCCGATCGCCTCCGAGGCTTCGGCCAGCTTCGGCCAAACTTTGAAGCTCTCCGCAAGAGGAGGAGGTCTCCAAGCTACAGTGACGACGCCTTCTGGGCATTAAAGCTGAGGAAGTACATCTCCATAGACGAGTGAGTAGCTTATCTTTGTAACTCCTTGTGTGCTGCCTTCCTTCCTGACCACGATTCCTCAGGGCCCCTCCTGCCAAGGCGACGAAATCTACTGAGAAGCAGGCCCCTGTGGCCCCGAGCACTTCGCCAGCCCAGAGCGCCCTCAGTCGATGTGCCACCTCCGGCACAAGGCCACCCACGAGGTCCGATGCACCGGCCTGGTGCCTCGACCCCGCGTTCTTGTCGTTCCTTCTTCGCGGCTCTACCTCGGGACCATGGGGCGTGTCCAGGGCTCCCCCCATGGTCGTCGAACGTAGTGGGGCTGCCTTGGCCCTGGCACCTTCTTCGAGCGGCGGGTCCCAGCCCCTCCGAGCCCCAGCCAAGGCTCGAGAGACGACTGGGGCGGAGGAGACCCTAGTCTCGTCTCCTCAGGCTTCTTCACCTGCTCTTGGCGCAGAGGAGGGCCCTGGCCTCCTGCTTGAGTCCGCGCGCAGGCGTGGAGCCGCCCGCCGCGAGCTTCTCTGGGAGGCGATGAATGTGCTGGGCCAACTTGGGGAAGAGCTTGAGGGAGTTTACGCGTGTCTTGTGGCTGAGGGCCTTCAACTGATGGACAAGTGGCGCCGACTGGGGGTGGCCATTAACCTCGGGCTCCTCCAGCATGAGTGTGCCAACACGAAGGCAGACGCATCCCTTGCAGCCTCACGAGAGGCCTGCGCCCGAGCCCTGGAGGAGGCCAGGGAAGCCGACCTCCATCGCAGGGCTGCAGAGAGGCACCTGCTGGAGCTTCGGGCCCTGAACACTGACTTGGAGGAGCAAGATGAGGCGCGCAAGTTTGCCCCGGCGTTGATGAGGGGGACACCCTCTGAAGAGGCGGAGACCTTGTGGCGTGAGGAGGCGCTGATGCTAGAAGCCACGGAGCGCAGCCTTGAGCTTGATCGGCTGGAGGTGAGGGAGTGCCACGTGACCCTGGCCGAGGATGTTGTCTCCGCTCGCGAGGCCAGAGGCCAGGAAGAAATTGACCAGAAGGTGGCGGAGGCTCGCACAGACCTTGCCAAGGGGTACAACTTGAAGTTGGAGCTCCAGCGATCAGAGGCTGATGGGAGGCCTGCTGCCCTCAGGGCGAAGCTGGAAGAAGCAGAGCAGCGCGAGAGGGCTGTCGCGGCGGCTCAGTCTTCCATCCAGGCTAAGATGGCCTCCGCGCAGGCCGACTTAGCCTTGCTCCGGCGACAAGTTGAAGACGCCACAGTTCTTGTGCAGCAGAGCAAGGACGAGGCTTGCAGTCGACTACTACTACAGCATGAGCATGCCCCCATGCTGCGGACTCTTTGGGCGAAGGCCAACCGGGCGTTGGGGGCCATTTGTGAGGAGAACGCCCCCTACCCCCACACGGAGGATTACACTGGCCATCTTGTCTTCTTCACCGAGGTTGTGACATGCCTGGAGATCCGGGCAGCGAGGGCCCGCCGCCTTGTTTAAGAAAAGAACCGAAGCCTCCTTGGGTGCGTGTTCTCTCAGGTCTTCAGCTACCTCCAGAGCATTGATCCCGACTTTGACTTCGACGCCGGCATCGCCCCAGTGCCTGGGGCTGTCCGAGACAACCTGGCGCACTGGGTGGACGACCACGTGGATGCTCTGGTCCGAGCCTTTGCCACTGATGATGACGAGGTCGTGGTCGTGGCAGATGAAGGCGGTGCAGTTGAAGACGGTGAAGACGTGGCCAGCGACAGCACTGGCTTTGTACATGAGAGCGACTCAGACGGCACGGTGGGCGATGTGTCTGGTTGA
This sequence comes from Secale cereale, assembly GCA_902687465.1. Classification (NCBI taxonomy): domain Eukaryota; kingdom Viridiplantae; phylum Streptophyta; class Magnoliopsida; order Poales; family Poaceae; genus Secale; species Secale cereale. Next base: position 547,243,405 of record LR738710.1, on the reverse strand, counting down.
GCTTGTGTTCCTTTGCCTTGACCCTGCACGCATAGACTTGCATGAGGCCTCGTAGGGCGTGAGAGCGTTTTGATGGGGGGAGCCCCCTATGTGTGTAAATTGGTATTCCACTTTCCTTCTTTTTGGTGCTTGAATCCAAACCTGGGATGTGCATCCTCGAGTTTGCCGAGCTTAGTTGCCGTTGTAACTCACCTAGATCTTACCATTCCACGTGCGGGTTATGAGGCCGTGGGTTCGCCTCCCTCATGGGGTGGATCGTTAGAGGTCCGCGGCCCCGAGTATCCTAAGAAACACGTGGCAATGCTCCGGGGAGCAGAGCCAGGGGTGTTCTGCTGGCCGCGGTAGGATGCCTACACGGCAAAATTGTGGCACGTAGGCTCTTGCCCCGAGGGGGTCCTGCCGCGGTTACAGCGGTACGCCAAGTGGGATTGGCCTTCTGGTCCCTGATCCGGAGTGCCCGGGGTAAGATCTTCAAGACAGCCAGGGGCAGCAAAATCCAGCAGAAATCAACAAAAACTCTCCCCCCTGTTTCGGCAATGAGCAAGACTTCAAATTCAATTCGAAAGACATGGCAAATCCAATTACAAAAGGAAGGCGAGGAAAGCAAATAGCCGCGTCCGGCACCTATCTAGTCTTCAGTCTTCCCACCATTGCGGAGCTAAGTGTTGCCACCAGGACGTGGGAGGGAGCCACCGAGGCCCGAGGGCGGCTCTCCAGAGACTCTCGGGCATGTACAGCCCCACTCATTATTACGTGAGAGTGTCATGGGCGGAGATCTTCACAGGCGTGAGCCTTACTTCATATCGCCAGACAAGGGCCCCGCCTTGCGCCACCCCCGAGCTCCGTTGGGGCGACTGGAAACCAGGACAGGACCAAGGACGCAAGGGGGACGCCAGCGGCGCCCTCGGCGACCACAGGCCCTCTACCGGGGGGGAAGCTTGGCGATGCTCGCCCCGACAGAGGACCTACTTTCGCATACTTCCCTGCTCCACGCATCGCGGGGCAGGCCGCAGCTCTAGGCCCTCCACACGCAACCCCCATCGTTCTGCTCCGGTTGAGAGCGGAGCGACCGCTCTCAGGTCCTCGACCATCGCCGTGGTCTAATTCACCTGCAGTCCATTGTTAGCGTATGCCTGCTGCTGTGGTACCTGCTGCGCTCTGTCGTCGTCGCTGAAGGGGTCCACGGAGCCCCCAGGTGACTCGTGGAAATCTTCTTCCTCGAGCGCCCCGTTGTTCCATCTCGGCCCGAGGAAGGCATTGGGGCCTTCCCCAAACACGTATGTCAGGTCCACCATGCGGGACATGTAAGCTTCGTCGGCCGCCCCACCGGGGGCTCCGCCTGAGTGCCCCGCGCCTTGAGCCTCCAGCCGCGGTACCTGGCCTTGGTGGCCGCTGAGTTGTACCCCGGCGTACCCTTGTGAGGGGCCGCCGGCGCTTGCTTCCGCCTGTGACGAAGTCGCTGCGGTCGGGAGGATGGCGACAGCGCTCCTGTTTGTGTCGTCAGGTCTTCCCATCGCTCCAGGGGACGCTCGCGCCTGTCGGGACCTCACCGGCACCCCGCCTGCAACGTGGGGCGGGGGTGAGGGACAAAACGGCGGCACGCCCCTGCAAGCACAGCTCAGTAGTTCTGCAACGCGTTCCAACAGCATGTGGTGGCCGCCCTCATCTAGCCTGCGTCGTAACAGCTCTCGCGCCATGATGAGTGCATCCCTCGTGTTCGCCTACTCCCGTCGGGTGTAGGGTGCCGTTGTCGCGGCGTGGTTCGCAGATCGTGCCGCGGAGCGCGCGCACCATGACACTGAGGCGGTGGTTGCGGGCCTGCACCGCCCACGGCTGGTGGCACCAGGTGGTGTGGGAGCCGCCTGGAGTGCGGGGGTGAGGCCTCCATGGGCGGACGGCACCGCCTGTGCGGGCCATGCTGCCGAGCGATCGGCATGAGCTCCCTGATCGTCGGCCATCAGGATTGTGGAGCGGTGACGAAATGAACAACGGAAGAAAAGATCCGGCGCACCCCCTACCCGGCGCGCCAAATGTCTGATCTTGGGTTCTGGCAAAAGCCTTGTGGTTCGAACTCTGGGGTGCACATGAAGATCTCTCCTTCCGCCCTAGCTCTTCTACTCACCAATCCCTAGGCCTAGCTCGTCAGATCCGAAGAACAAGGGACATAAGGTTTATACTGGTTCGGGCCACCGTTGTGGTGTAATACCCTAATCCAGTGTGGTGTGGTGGATTGCCTTGTAGGCTGAGGAAGAACTAGTACATGGATGAACTGCCTCCTGAGGAGAGGTGTTCTTGCGCTCAAGTGAGCTTGTGGGTGTGTGTCTTTCTATCTCATCAACTCAAGATCCGATGGGATCAATGGTGGTGGCTAGTCCTATTTATAGAGGCCCGAGCCCTCTTCCTAAATATTGAGCGGGAAGGGATCCCACAACGACCAAATTTGAAGGGGGCAGCTAGTACAAGCTATCCTCACAAAAGGTGGTCTTCGCCTGCCAAAGGCTCTAGTGGTGACGTTGTCGTGGGCTCCGCGATGACCTCCGCTCTGCTGTCCTGCTGGTCTTGGTCTTGTTGCACCGATATGGAAACCTTTCTCTAACGCCTCGGGACTCCTCGCCTGCACCTATGTCACAGCCTGATTTTTGGCCCTTTCTTTTTATTTTGTTTTTCTGAGATTTTTTGCCTGAGTTTTATTTTTCCGTGGCTAAGTGGTCTAGAAACTGAAGAAAACGACCTCTTCTTTCTTTCCAGAGTGGCTTGTCATCCTCATATCTATCCCTAGACCTTTCCATTTCCATCTTGGCCCAACCTCAATATTAGTTTTCAAGGGAATATTCCTTTTTCTATTAAAGGAATAACCCTGTCTGCCCTAGGTTGTGAAGAAACCTATATTTCCATCACTCCAAAAATTCCCAAATAAATTCTCATAAATTGCTTGGGTCATATATTTCTCAAATATAGCAAAATATTTCATTTGTCATGTTTATCATCATGCTCAAATAATTCATTTCCTATTCTGCCCTAAATGGCACATTGTGAAGCAAGTGTTATTTTCATTTTTCCATTTGACCTCAAACTCCTTGGACACCTTTTCCTGTCCATATAATTTCCACGTGCCAAAATGCAACCTCATTTGCCTAGTAATTATTTAATTATGATTTTCCAAAGTTTCTATCTAGAAAGAAGCTTTGTGAAGGAGGTGCAAGCTAGGCATATCCAAATGAGTTGCCATTTTCCAGGATCCGTCATATCATCATATAATAGCCTTCCACCAAAGTAGAGCTCATGTAATGCCTCCATGTGAGCTCATCTTCAATTATTTGATTCGGTCCAAAATTTCAGTTTGTGAAGCAAGTATATATTATCTTGCTCCATTATGCCTGCCAATTTTTCTAGGCCTTCTATTATCCATATAACTTACCTCCACCCATTTAGGGCATTGTTCATCAAGGCATTATTCCTCTAGAATGTTTGCAAGTTTCCGGTCATTGGAGATGTCTGTGAAGGAAGTACAATTTTGGCAAGTCCAAATGGCATGTAATTTTTACAGCATCTCTATATGTCCAAATGACCAACACTTGCCAAGTTTCAACTCAAGTGGATTCACTATGTGAGTGCTTCATCATTTTCTTGTTTCTGGACCAAATTATGCAGTTGTGAAGCAACTCTATTAACTATTGGTCCAAATCTTCTCAAAATTACCAGGATGAAAGTCCTTCTTGCCCTAAACCTAGAAGACAAACTCTATGGCTCCAAACCCATTCCTGTTGATCACCACATGGTCAAGTTTACTTCAGTAAACTTCAGACGATGATTACCATTTAACTAGAGCAGTTTTCACCGAGCTACCGCCACAGTTAACATCTACCATTGAAGAACTTACCACTAGACATCATTTTATAGCCTTGGCATCTTTATCCTCTCCAGCTCACGCGGTGACCACCGCTTTGGCGTGCAATGGCCGCGCCGAGAATGGCTACTTGCTCGGCCCCTTCTCTGCTCGGTGCCTCAGCGAGCACGGGCTTGTCTACCATGTTCCCCTCGTCGTCGCGACCTCCCTGGACCCCTCTCCCCCTCCAGCAGCTTCTCCATCAGTGCTCGTCGCCGCGCGCCCATGGGAGCATTGTGGTCGACCGAGCCTAAACGGTGTTCGGCTCCTTCTCCCTGCGCCCCCTTGGCCTCCTCTGCCCCGTGAGAGATCCCCCTGTGACTCTCTCGTTGCTTGCCTTCGAGCTCATGCGTGTGGGGACGTGTCCGCGGCGCGGCCACGCGTCCGCGGCGACGCCAGCACGACTCCCCCTCCCCGCGGCTATTTAAGCAGCCCCGAGGCCGTTCGACCTCACCACCAGCCTGGCCTCGCTCTACTATCCCTCCCCAGCCTCTCATTTGAGCTCGAGGAGCTCTCTGTGCCCTCCATCGCCACCATGGCCGCCGCCTCGGCCGTTTCAAATTTGAGGCCAGCCGAGCTCCATTCTCCCTCCAGACCTCATCAGAGCCCCGGCAGACCCCCTCTAGCCTCACCAGTACCCCGCAACCCCTTCCCCCACGGCCGGAGCATCGTGCCCGACGACGACCAGAGCCGTCGTCCGCCCCGTCTTCGGTCGTCGCTTCCCCGTCCTTCCTCAGCATCCCCGACTGGTCCAGGTGGGAGCGGCACCTCGCCCTGGCCCCGTTGTTGCCTCTCCCTTGGCCGGAGGTGGCCGGAGCCACGGGGGCCGGCGCCGGCCGAGCCTCTGCTCTGCCCCATCGGGCGAGCAAAGGGATGAAGACGATGACCTATGCCAGCGGGCCCCACCTTCACGCGGGCCCCGCGTGTCATCCTCCACACGTTGACCCCGCCCTCGCCATGTCAGTAAGTGGATGCGTAAGCCCAGAGGTGCGTTTTCATTTTCCGAAAACGTACTCTGTCTTTTGTTCGGGATGAATTACGTTTTCCTCTCCGGAAGACGAATTCTCTTTAAACTTCAGCTGAAATACGTTTTGTCTGTAGGAAAGCGTATTTCCTCAGAAGGCGCGTTCTGTGTTTCCAGCCCACGGGCCTATTTGTGATGATTTTATTGCAGAAAGGTCGCTGGCAGAAAAACCTTCATATCTTTTTACTCGTAACTCCAAACGAGGTGAATCCAAAGCCACTTCTTCGTTTCGTCGAGCCCGTTCTGTTGGTATCATTTTCACCATGTATCAACATTCTGAAAATGACCATTTTTCCCTTGCCCGCAAACAGCCCCCTCCGAGAGAGAACTGTTTCCGGCAAATCTTTTCGCAGCTTCACCGCACTTCTTTCCGGTGCCTTCTTCATCGCCAGGCAAGCCACAATAACCACTTGCATGATAGTCATGCAGTAGCCATGGTTTCTACTTAAATATTTAATAAAAGTTTGCTGTTGTATGTATGCTTATTTGCTACTGTTGTCATTGTTTGGGTTATGCCCGTGGTTTCATGTTCACTGTCATGCTATGATCTGATATTTCTTGTTATCTTGTACTAATTGTTAGTATCATGTTCACATGTTATGCTTGTTAGTAGAAGTACATGCTAGTAGTAGTCTTGATGCATGCTTGTTGTCTGTCAAGTACCGATTAATATGCATGTTCCGTTGCAACTAGTTAGTTACATGATTACTTGGTAGTGTTCCTGCTATGTTCTTGCATGATATTTGTTGATGATGCTAGTAGTCATGTATGCCATGAATAGTGTTGTACTCGTAATATTCAGGCTCATCGGTATGCCATGTTCATATGAATAAATGATTAAGTGTTGTTGTTATGCTCGTTGATTTTGGTTGCACATCCATGCTCATGTTAGTATCATGTTCAAGCATTTTAGTTGCATCATATTATTTTTATTATGACTCAGCTTATTGCATTCAATTTTAACCGGATAATAATGAACTTGAACAACTGTTGGTTGAGTCATGGTGCCACCAAATCGAGCTAACCAGTGCAGCCACACTTGCCTTTTATGGGAAGGCCCTAACTGGGTCTATTGTCATGCCTCTTGCCGGTGCCTCCAACGAGGGAAGGTTATGGGCGCGCGCTACCCTGATCAGGTGGGTGGACATAACCTTGTGTGCCTGTTGTTGTTGTTATGGATTCGAGTCCCCGTTTGGGACCGTTTATGTTTTGGCCACGACGGTGGTCGTTGTGTCTTTGGTAGACACGGGGCCACCCAGGACTATCCCAGTGGGGAATGAGTCGGAGTGGCCGGGAGAGTGTCATGGCAGTAGATCGGTTTTGTCGGAACACCGCTGGTCCACCCGAATGGGAGTGCGAGGCCATGGGTTCTGTGGTGTGGGTACAGTGCGCTACCTCTGCAGAGTGTGTGTGTGTGTGTCTTAATCTATCGATAGTCGTGCCCACGGATAAGGGCCCAGTTCGTGTCGGTCACACTATGAGTCAACAGTAATAATACTAACAACTTGATTTATAACCACCCTGGTTCGATGATGAAATAAGTTGGTTGTGATCGCCGGAATGATTACCGTGGTATCGGATACCGAATTGTTGGATATTTGGGATGTTGTGCGAGAATCAAGGGTAAAGGTCAAGCTCCTTGTGGTCATTTAATGATTGTTACGGTATTGTTTATACCAAGCTTAATTTTATCCTGAGATGATCGTGTGATGTCCGTGTTGGTAAGTTTGTGCATGTGATGGTTACGAGGTAACCCGAGCAGAGTAAGTTGGTGCATGTTAGTATCATCATGCTACATGTAGTATCATCATGTTCATGCTATGCTGGTGCTAAGTTGTATCATGTTCAGTTGTACATGCCATGTTGTTCTGTTAATACCATGTTCATGAATGACTTAACCTGCTAATGCCATGTTGTTGTTTGTCTTGAATGCTTTTGGTTTATTATGAGCTTGCAAGTACATTCAATGTACTAACCTGGCGTGTCATGCCAGTTTGCAGGTCGTGCATGTATTGCTTGCTTGTTTGGTGTTGTTGCCGTGTTCGTGAGCTAGGATAAACGTTCCAGCCAGAGTCCCTGTGGATTGGAGTCCATCATCGTCGTTCGTTGTTCCGCTGCTAGATGTCATTCCGCTGTTTCGAGTTGTTTTGCTGCTTGCATAAAGCAACCGTGGCAGGCGTAGTGTCGCCATGCCGATGTAATTCCCTTGTAATATCGGAGACCTTGTATCCATATTCGTGTTGTAATAAAAAGTTGGTTTGTTCTATGCCAAGCAGTGTTGTATTCCAGAAGACTTCACCTCGATCTCTGGGCTGGAATATGGGGCGTTCCAGTTTCTCTAAGCCGGGGTGCCACAGGCTTGGTATCAGAGCAGGTCTGGCTGTAGGACGCTCTAGACCGTGCGAACATTAGAATGCGGTAGTATAGAGTCTGGTTGGTTTGTTGCATTTGATGGCTGCATTTGTTTGTCGCATAGCATGCATATAGATTATTATTTCGTCGTTAGCAGTTTATCTTGTGAGTGTAGGTGGTATCAGTTTCAGTCCACTACATGCACCATCCCTCTTTGCATACTTTTTTTTTGGTGTTTGGCGTCACCTCTGTCCCAGCAGAGTGATGGCCTGGTACCGAGTGTTCCAGACACCATTTGCAGGAGTTATGCTCAGGTTTCGCTTCGATATCTTTCCGCCATCCACCCATATTATTTCGGTGATAGACTTATTTCTATCGTGAACCATGTCTTTCATCTCGTCCCTCTGGCAACCCTTACTGATCTTGATTGTCAAAAAAGGGCAATGCCAGCGAGCCTTATTTTTCCACCGCTACCCTACCCAGTCCTTCTATTCGATGACGTGTACGAATCCCTTCCGTACGCTCGATGATGATGTCGTCGTGACTTTTGTGTCCCGCTACTTGATCGTCAATTCCGTCCTCACATGTGCATCCATCCAGATCCAGCCACTGTTCAGCCAATACTTGGTGTAGCTTCGGTTACGCCAACTCCTTCCACACAGGGATATAATTTTCGTGCACACCGCCACAGCATATTAGACCGTAATACTGGAGTTTCCGCGCGATTTGTGTGCTTAGGTGTGCATGCATGTTTTGGTGTGAGTAACAGTAATATGTGATGATTGCTTGATTAATTATGTTAGTAGTATGCTTGTGTGCTTTTATTTTAGTCGTTTCTTTTGTTTCTTTCTTTGGGCCTTCGGTGTGGCATAATTTTTCCCCTATTAAAGTGGCTCATGAGCCGACACCGGACCCGAAGAGTTAGCAAGAAATGCATATATTTGGAAACTCAGCTAAACAGAATGGAATTGTCAGCAGACTGCAGTGAAATTGGAAATAGCTCGTCTGAATACAAAAGAAATCTTGGATAAAGTTTGCATTAACGTGCACTCCTCACAACAGTATGGAATTCTCAGCCGACTGCATTCAGATTTGGGGGATATCTGATCCGAGTGTCAAGTCTCCCTCAGCATGCATTCTTCATAGCAGAAAAGATCAAATCAGCAAGAAGTTAAATTGTGTGCAAGGTTGACAGAATATTATCAAAGGTATGGCTCAAGATACAAGTTTAATTTTTCGTTGAGGATAATCTTGGAACCCGATGTACCTGGAAGCAAGCAAAAATATGGCATGTACTCAGAAAGGAAGAAAGTCCTGCAAAACCCCCTTTCATACAAGAAATCAAGAGCAAAAATATTAAGATGGTTATATATGTGGAAATCGGTCCACATATCACAATCAGAAGCTTCTGGTGTAAGAAACCCTATCTTCCCTTGCAAGATACCCGAGAAGCTTCCAAGGCAAGATTAATCTATCTTCCTTACACAGTCTTCCTCAGCAAGATGCTCTCGATGGTTTCTAGTATAAGCCATCCAATCTCCCCCAGTATGGCATTTGTGCAAAATATAAAATGGTGAAATGACAGCATATGGCAGTGCATCCTGAGAATCTGATATGCAATAGTTGGTCAGCAGGAAGAATCAGTCAGAAGACAAGTCTGCCTCGGGAGTTAGATTCTCAAATATATGCGAAGGAAGCCAGATATATACCTCAGTGTGACTATCAAGTTTGACGACAACACTGAGCTCTGTACAAGTGCCAGTGAACTTGGAATGTGATCCTGATGAGCTCTTGTCTACTTTTCTCCTGTAATGGCACCATGCTTGTGTTATGAGATGTTTTTGGCCATTCAAGGTGGATGCCGACTTTATTTCTCTCTATTCAACAATTGTCACGAGTCTGAGCTACGTTTCAGCCGTCTCGTACAACTGTTGAGTTTCTTTTTGTGCCAGTGGCCCTATGCTTTGAGCCGCTTTTCAGCCCTCTTAGGGAGCTGCCACTTTCTTCTTATCAACCCGGTCTCATGCTCTGAGCAGCTTTTCAGTCATCTTGAGCCGTGGTTGAGTTATTTCAGTAATGTCCCAGATCTAAGTTGTAAAGACCGTTCTGGTGGCTACTGATTTATTTGCCGATTTCTTGCAAGCGTTCAGGTGATCATTTCCCTGTGATTAAAACTTGAGAGATGATAAACCTGCCATTGAAGAAATGTTACCTGCCACGGGATAAGGATAAAGATACGCCTGCCAAAATAATTCCCCTGACAGAACTCATGGTCACGCGAAGAATTAAGAGATATGGCCAAGCCCTCCACCGTCGGTCCAATCTGCGAATATTATCCTATAAGGTCATATCCCTTTATGTTGGCCATGACAGGAGTCAGTAAAATAATTGGTACAGATCTGACACTCCAGACAGTGGAACCAGTTAAGATGATTCAGAAACTACTGCAAGAAGTCAGAATACGTCAGGTGAACGGTTATGAGCTACCTCACTATTTTAAACCTGGAGGACCCACACTTGGTTGAGAAACCCAATGCAAGGAGAAAAGATTGGGTGTCCACCAGGAAAAATTTGTTCACAATTTCATGAAAGCTTGCCAGTGCTGGATGGCACATCAATCGGAGATCACTCTTGGACTTGTGAGACGGGCATATATTTCAGTCATAATAATCGATCACACTCAGCCAAGTCAGCCGATATGAAAATAATTGTAGACAGCATCAGCATGAACATGTGAGGTAAGGTCCGTCAGCATATGGATACAGTAAAGGAAACCACCCCGAGCCAGACAAACAGTCATATGAAATTTAATGGGAACAATCAATAAAGGAAAAAGGATACCCAAATTGGAAACGGTTTCCTTAAGTCAGTATATTCATACTTATTCCCTGAGCAACCAAATCTCGAGGACGATATTTCTTTAAGGGGGGAAGAGTTGTCACAGCCTGATTTTTGGCCCTTACTTTTTCTTTTGTTTTTCTGAGATTTTTTGCCTGAGTTTTCTTTTTCCGTGGCTAAGTGGTCTGGAAACTTAAGAAGATGACCTCTTCTTTCTTTCCAGAGTGGCTTGTCGTCCTCATATCTATCCCTAGACCTTTCCATTTCCATCTTGGCCCAACCTCAATATTAGTTTTCAAGGGAATATTCCTTTTTCTATTAAAGGAATAACCTTGTCTGCCCTAGGTTGTGAAGCAACCTATATTTCCATCACTCCAAAAATTACCAAATAAATTCTCATAAATTGGTTGGGTCATATATTTCTCAAATATGGAAAAATATTTCATTTGTCATGTTTATCATCATCCTCAAATAATTCATTTCCTATTCTGCCCTAAATGGCACATTGTGAAGCAAGTGCTATTTTCCATTTCCCATTTGACCTCAAACTCCTTGGACACCTTTTCCTGTCCATATAATTTCCACATGCCAAAATGAAACCTCATTTGCCTAGTAATTATTTAATTATGATTTTCCAAAGTTTCTATCCAGAAAGAAGCTTTGTGAAGGAGGTGCAAGCCAGGCATATCCAAATAAGATGACATTTTGCAGGATCCCTCATATCATCATACAATAGCCCTCCACCAAAGAAGAGCTCATGTAATGCCTCCATGTGAGCTCATCTTCAATTCTTTGATTCTGTCCAAAATTTCAGTTTGTGAAGCAAGTATATTTTATCTTGCTCCATTATGGTTGTCAATGTTTCTAGGCCTTCTATTGTCCATGTAACTTATCTCCACCCATTTTGGGGATTGTTCATCAAGCCATTATTACTCTAGAATTTTTGCAAGTTTCTAGTCATTGGAGATGTTTGTGAAGGAAGTACCATTTTAGCAAGTCCAAATGGCATGTCATTTTTACAACATCTCTATATGTCCAAATGACCAGGACTTGGCAAGTTTCAGCTCAAGTGGATTCACTATGTGAGTGCTTCATCCTGTTCTTGTTTCTGGACCAAATTATGCAGTTGTGAAGCAACTCTATTAAATATTGGTCCAAATCTTCTCAAAATTACCAGGATGAAAGTCCTTCTTGCCCTAAACCAAGCAGACAAAATCTATGGCTCCAAACCCCTTCTTGTTGATCACCAGTTCATGGTCAAGTTTACTGCAGTAAACTTCAGACGATGATTACAATTTAACCAGAGCAGTTTTCACCGAGCTACCACCGCAGTTAACATCTACCATGGAAGAACTTACCACTAGACATCATTTTACAGCCTTGGCATCTTTCTCATCTCCAGCTCACGCGGTGACCACCGCTTTGGCGTGCAATGGCCGCGCCCAGAATGGCTTCTTGCTCGGGCCCCTTCTCTGCTCGGTTCCTCAGCGAGCACGGGCCTGTCTACCACGTTCCCCTGTCGTCGCGACCTCCCTGGACCCCTCTCCCCCTCTAGCAGCTTCGCCGTCGGTGCTCGTCGCCACGCGCCCACGGGAGCATTGTGGCCGACCGAGCCTGAACGGCGGTCGGCTCCTTCTCCCTGCGCTCCCTTGGCCTCCTCTGCCCCGTGAGAGATCCCCTGTGCCTCTCTCGTCGCATGCCTTTGAGCTCATGCGCGTGGGCACGCGTCCGCGGCGACGCCAGCATGGCTCCCCCTCCCCGCGGCTATTTAAGCAGCCTCGAGGCCGTTCGACCTCACCACCAGCCTGGCCTCGCTCTACTATCCCTCCCCAGCCTCTCATTTGAGCTCGAGGAGCTCTCTGTGCCATCCATTGTCACCAGGGCCGCCGCGTCAGCCGTTTCAAATTTAAGGCCAGCCGAGCTCCATTCTCCCTCCAGACCTCACCAGAGCCCCGGCAGACCCCCTCTAGCCTCACCTATACCCCGCAGCCCCATCTCCCACGGCTGGAGCATCGTGCCCGACGACGACCAGAGCCGTTGTCCGCCCCGTCTTCGGTCGTCGCTTCCCCGTCCTTCCTCAGCATCCCCAACTAGTCCAGGTGGGAGCGGCGCCTTGCCATGGCCGCATCGTTGCCTCTCCCTTGGTCGGAGGTGGTCGGAGCCACGGGGGCTGATGTCTACACACGCTTCTACTCTTGTAGACTATGTTGGGCCTCCAAGCGCAGAGGTTTGTAGGACAGCGGCAATTTCCCTCAAGTGGATGACCTAAGGTTTATCGAACTCAGGGAAGTAGAGGTTGAAGATGGTCTCTCTCAAGCAACCCTGCAACTAAGATACAAGAAGTCTCTTGTGTCCCCAACACACCTAATACACTTGTCAGATGTATAGGTGCACTAGTTCAGCGAAGAGATGTTAAATGGCAAGTGATATGGATGGCAAAACAAAGTAATATAAATCTGTAATAAAAAGTGCAGCAAGCAAACAAGTGGTAAACGTGAGCACAAATGGTATTGCAATGGTGGAAACAAGGCCTAGGGTTCATACTTTCACTAGTGGCAACTCCCAACAACATTAACATAATCGAATCATGTGATATTTCCCATAAAACATGCAATGGAGACGCACCCGGAGGTCATTCCTTCGTGGTCAAGAGAGGACGAGAATTATGTAGGGCTACAAAAGCACACCTCAAAGTTCGTAGTTCTCAATCTAAGGATTTCCCAATGTCACCGCGGCCATCCAAAGAGAGTCCCACAATCACCACAACATATCTAAAGGATAGTCAAAGACAAGCACCAAGAGACTCTCAATCTTCAATCAACACACAAGAGATGAAATCACTCATGAAAATATTTTTCTAATCCATGTCCAATAGACCGCTGTCACCTTGGTCTCGGGGATTATACTAGATAAAGACAAGTGAGTAAATCAATCCAATACATAGAGGAAGGGGAAATATCATGGGATCACCCTAGATTAACATAGCCTATGATCACAACGAAGATCACATCATGGGAGAGAGAGATAACCACATAGCTACACGTACGAGCCCTCGGCCCCGGAGAAGACTACTCACACATGGACATGGTGAGGAGGAGGTTGATGATGGTGTTGATGGAGAGGTGCAGCCCCGCGAGGTGGAGACGGCCGGCGGCAGCCATGGAGGCGGCGGCGGCGGCCCTTGCGGGCGCGGCGGCGGCGGCGGCCCTCGGGGCGGCGGCGGCCCTAGGGGGCAGCGGCTCCTTGACCCCCCCCCCCCCCC
>LR738710.1:547140041-547230007 GCA_902687465.1 Secale cereale | reverse complement strand
CCCCCCCTTCTTCCTTATGGATGGTGCTGCAATGGTGCTGGTCCTCCCCTCCAAGACGGCGGCTCGGGAGGAGGAAAATTCGTGGCCCTTGGTGACCTAGGTTTCCTCTCTTTATATAGACTCTCGGATTCCCGTCATCAGATTTTGGGCCTCGGTAAAACGGGCTTTACTCGGACGTCCGGACTCCGATTTGGGCGAATTTTATATCCAGAAGCATCGCCTCGAAATTCCCCACAACTTTCGCAACTAGACTTTTTCCGTTTGACGTCGTCTTCGTGCCGGAACGTGACCATCTTTAAGAAATGTTCTCAGACAGATTTCAGGAAGGTCAGAGTCCTACTCCAATACGACTCCTTTTGCGTTTTTGTCAATTTCCAAGTAATTCCTACACAATAAAGTGTAAAACAAGACCATTGTGCACTTTTGCAACCATTAGTAGGTTAGTCCAAATATGATCAAAATTGTATGGAAGTGCATAAATATCATAGCAATATCACACAAAAAAGGCATGGAGCAAGCAGAAATTATAGATACGTTTTGGACGTATCAACATCCCCAAGCTTAATTCCTGCTCGTCCTCGAGTAGGTAAATGATAACAAGCATAATTTCTGTGGTGACATGCTATTAACCATATAAGGACTTTTCACAGTCACATGACAAGTGCTTACTGAGACAATGAATATGTAGTAATTAAGTTACCTCATGAGAAAATCACAAAGAACTGAAAGTTTTACAATATGATACTGAAACACTCAATAGATTTGTAGTGAGCATGGTGTGCAAATATGACAAAGTGATATCTCGCTTGCCCCTTTAGTGAAGCAAAACATAAATGCAGGGGCACCTCCAAGGTTTAAGTGACGACTAGATACAACGATTTCAGAATAAACGATATCATAATTATGCAAAAGACAATGGTACTTTGGGACAATGCACATTACACTCAGAATGACAATCATGCTCTAAATAGTTGGTGCTTTAAAGAAGGTTGAGACTCTCGAACCGTGGCTTTTGTTGGCAAGGTTGAAAACCCATGGTCGGAAACAAAGACAAAACATGTACCAGAGCTCTTGGTTTTAAAAACAGAGGTAATAATTATTTTTTTAGATTATGCATATTTCATCAACGAATGCTAGCAGATAACTCAATTACTTCTCGAGCTGGACAAGTTTCGAGGAACGGCTCCCGAATGAGGACGATCACATCCTCTTAATCTCCTTTGTTTATCACTGCCAAAGTTTTTTGATTTCTCATGAACAAAGCGTGAAGGAGGGTTTGTTTGTTGTATAATTTTTTAATGAGCCGGGCGCACTCTATGCCAGTTCCTTCTCGTATTATGGGTTTGCACATTAGACATGCAATCCCGGGGTGAAGCTTGTCCAACTTAAAAAGATTATGAATTAACTACTACTTCCTCATGAGCTAAAACAGAGGCACAAAAGAGAAATGCTTTTTTGAATAATTTCGAGATGATACATGAAAGTCTTCGTTAGGAATGGCAGGTAAATACCATGTATAGGAAGGTATGGTGGACTCATATGGCATAACTTGTTTAAAGGATTTTGGATGCACAAGCAGTCAGTCCGCTTAGTACAGGCGAAGGTTAGCAAAAGACTGGGAGCGGCCAACTAAAAGAGCAATGACGGTCATAATCATGCAGAGCGACAAAGCAACATTGAATCGGGCATGGAAGTTATATCGCTACTCAGAAATTAAAGATCGTCAAGGCTTAATAGACTTTCTTTACAGTCTTAAATATGCGTGAGCATACGCCAAGTCAATCAAAATAAATTCTTGGGAGAAGATACCACTAAACCATACCACATCATAGGCAAACAAATCATGTTTGTACTCCAATAACACATTGAGAACCCCCCAGCTATTTGAGACTAACCATAAGAAAACATGAACTACTAAGCACCATTATGCACATAGCATTTTTATCATAGACATATCAACCAGTGCAACAGAAGCCAACTCTCTTAACAAGATAAGCATGATAATTAAAGAGAGTTCCAGCGACCAACTAAACAAAAGCTCTTTAAAAGGTAAAGCATGAAAACTACGAGCTGAACATGATAATAGCTATTGAAAGACAAAGAACACACACAGCAAGGATAGACATGAAAATTCTATGTTGTGTTCTAGGTTGAAGTGGAGCGTGTTTCTCTCCCACACAAAGAAAGCTGAGTTCCAACTCGTTATGAACAGCAAGCAAAGCTAAAGAGAACTAAAAAGGAAACTAAAAGCAAGACGCTCCAAGCATAGCACATAACACATGAAGTGATAAAAATATAGTGGAACGAAAGACGAACTGATAATTGTTGATGGAGAAGGGGATGCACGGGGGCATCCCCAAGCTTAGACGCTTGAGTCTTCTTGAATATTTCTTGGGGGTGCATGGGGGCATCCCCAAGCTTGAGCGTTTGACACTCCTGAATCTTTTTATCATCTTCCCTCGCAAACTTGAAAACTCCCTTCATACATAACTCATCATAATCTGATTAGCGAGGTTAGTACCCTTAATAAAATAATTGTTCCTTGCTGGAAATAACGATATTTTTGAAGGTCTACTGTTTCTCAAGATTGCCAAAAGGTTTTTGCAAAGAAAAAGCAAGCTCAAGGTTTGCAAAATGAAGGAAAGGCAAAACAAGACAGAATCTGTGAAAAACAGACCATCCGGTAGTAAATGATTTTTTCGGGGCACTTCTGCAACTCAAATCAAAAAACTCATAACAGACGCCCGAAAGACAATTGTATAGAGCACGCTGTCGAAACAAATCAGACCAAAAAGATGGACTGGTGATTTTATACGAATTTTTCTGTCCAAGGACAGAATCTGTTTCCTGGACAGCACGTCACAACTTTTGAAATTTCTTGCAATCAGAGGTACACTTGGCACAAAGCTGAAAAGTAAAGATACAATGATGATGCTACTGTAGTAACAACATCAAGACACAACAAAAGCAAAATAAAATTTTATTCATTGTGGGCTGCCTCCCAAAAGCGCTTTCTTTTATGCCTTTAAGCTAGGCATAAGACTTTAATGATGCTCTCGTAGGAATAAGAGTTGAAGAACAAAAGAGAGCATCAAGAAGCAAATATCAAACACATTTAAGCCTAACATGCTTCCTATGCATAGGAATATTGCAATAGAATAATTCATTGAAGCACAAAGCAATAAGCATAGGAAGACAAAACAAGTGCAGCTTCAAAACCTTCAACATAAAGAGAGGGAACTTGATATTATTGAAATATCTATAAGCATATGTTCCCTTCTCATAATAATTTTCAGTGGGATCACGAATAAACTCAACAATATAAACATCACATAAAGCATTGTTACCATGATCCACATGCAAAAAGGTACTCTTACTCTCCACATAAGCATCTTTGGGGAGCCCATGGTTAGGACTTTTTAGCATTAACGTTTTCAGTCTCCCCCAAGCTTGAGCTACGCTCTCTCCGTCACGAGACCTAAAGTTATAGATATAGTTCCTGTCTCGATGAATTTCATAAAGAGGATAAAACTTAGTATAAAAGAGAGACATAAGCTCTTGCCAATCAAGCAAGTGCGCGTTATCGAGAAGCTTATACCAATCTGAAGCTTTATCTATAAGTGATATGGCGAACAATTTCCTCATGACAAACTCCATTGATACACCTGCAAGCTTAAATAATGAACATAGTTGTGACAGATATAGCAAGTGTTCACCAGGATGTCTGTCTCCTGCATAACGATTAGCCAAAACATAATCGATAATACCAGCCGGTATTTTATAGGGCACAATTTCAGTAGGGGAAGGAACAACCACCACAGGTGTGGGGCGTCTTCCCACAAGCAACGATCCAATAGCAAGGTTTTCCATAAACATAACTAGTGAAATAAAAACAAGAAACAAAAAGATTTAATTGCAAGATCTAAAGATATACCTTCAAGCACTCACTTCCCCGGCAACGACGCCAGAAATAGCTTGATGTCTACACACACTTCTACTCTTGTAGACTATGTTGGCCCTCCAAGCGCAGAGGTTTGTAGGACAGCAACAATTTCCCTCAAGTGGATGACCTAAGGTTTATCGAACTCAGGGAAGTAGAGGTTGAAGATGGTCTCTCTCAAGCAACCCTGCAACTAAGATACAAGAAGTATCTTGTGTCCCCAACACACCTAATACACTTGTCAGATGTATAGGTGCACTAGTTCGGCGAAGAGATGTTAAATGGCAAGTGATATGGATGGCAAAACAAAGTAATATAAATCTGTAATAAAAAGTGCAGCAAGCAAACAAGTGGTAAACGTGAGCACAAATGGTATTGCAATGGTGGAAACAAGGCCTAGGGTTCATACTTTCACTAGTGGTAACTCCCAACAATATTAACATAATCGAATCACGTGATATTTCCCATAAAACATGCAATGGAGACGCACCCGGAGGTCATTCCTTCGTGGTCAAGAGAGAACGAGAATTATGTAGGGATACAAAAGCACACCTCAAAGTTCGTAGTTCTCAATCTAAGGATTTCCCAATGTCACCGCGGCCATCCAAAGAGAGTCACACAATCACCACAACATATCTAAAGGATAGTCAAAGACAAGCACCAAGAGACTCTCAATCTTCAATCAACACACAAGAGATGAAATCACTCATGAAAATATTTTTCTAATCCATGTCCAATAGACCGCTGTCACCTTGGTCTCGGGTATTATACTAGATAAAGACAAGTGAGTACATCAATCCAATACATAGAGGAAGGGGAAATATCATGGGATCACCCTAGATTAACATAGCCTATGATCACAACGAAGATCACATCATGAGAGAGAGATAACCACATAGCTACACGTACGAGCCCTCGGCCCCGGAGAAGACTACTCACGCATGGACATGGTGAGGAGGAGATTGATGATGGTGTTGATGGAGAGGTGCAGCCCCGCGAGGTGGAGACGGCCGGCGGCAGCCACGGAGGCGGCGGCGGCGGCCCTTGGGGGCGCGGCGACGGCGGCGGCCCTCGGGGCAGCAGCGGCCCTAGGGGGCAGCGGCTCCTTGACCCCCCCCTTCTTCCTTGTGGATGGTGCTGCAATGGTGCTGGTCCTTCCCTCCAAGACGGCGGCTCGGGAAGAGGAAAATTCGTGGCCCTTGGTGACCTAGGTTTCCTCTCTTTATATAGACTCTCGGATTCCCGTCATCAGATTTTGGGCCTCGGTAAAACGGGCTTTACTCGGCCGTCCGGACTCCGATTTGGACGAATTTTATATCCAGAAGCATCGCCTCGAAATTCCCCACAACTTTTGCAACTAGACTTTTTCCGTTTGACGTGGTCTTTGGGCCTGAACGTGACCATCTTTAAAGAACGTTCTCAGACAGATTTCAGGAAAGTCGGAGTCCTACTCCAATACGACTCCTTTTGCGTTTTTGTCAATTTCCAAGTAATTCCTACACAATAAAGTGTAAAACAAGAACATTGTGCACTTTTGCAACCATTAGTAGGTTAGTCCAAATATGATCAAAAGTGTATGGAAGTGCATAAATATTATAGCAATATCACACAAAAAAAGGCATGGAGCAAGCAGAAATAATAGATACGTTTTGGACGTATCAGGGGCCGGCGCCGGCCGAGCCTTTGCTCTGCCCCATCGGGCGAGCGAGGGGATGAAGACGACGACCCCTGCCAGCGGGCCCCACCTCCACGCGGGCCCCGCGTGTCATCCTCCACGCGTTGATCCCGCCCTCGCCACGTCAGTAAGTGGATGCGTAAGCCCAAGGGTGCATTTTCATTTTCCGAAAACGTACTCTGTCTTTTGTTCGGGTTGAATTATGTTTTCCTCTCCGGAAGACGTATTCTCTTTACACTTCGGCTGAAATATGTTTTGTCTGTAGGAAAGCGTATTTCCTCAGAAGGCGCGTTCTGTGTTTCCAGCCCAGGGGCCTGTTTGTGATGATTTTATTGCGGAAAGGTCCCTGGCAGAAAAACCTTCATATCTTTTTACTCGTAACTCCAAACGAGGTGAATCCAAAGCCCACTTCTTCATTTCGTCGAGCCCGTTCTGTTGGTATCATTTTCACCATGTATCAACATTCTGAAAATGACCATTTTGCCCTTGCCCGCAAACAGCCCCCTCCGAGAGAGAACTGTTTCCGACAAATCTTTTCGCAGCTTCACAGCACTTCTTTCCGGTGCCTTCTTCATCCCCATGCAAGGCACAATAACGAATTGCATGATAGTCATGCAGTAGCCATGGTTTCTACTTAAATATGTAATAAAAGTTTGTTGTTGTATGTATGCTTATTTGCTACTCCTGTCGTTGTTTCGGTTATGCCCGTGGTTTCATGTTCACTGTCATGCTATGATCTGATATTTCTTGTTATCTTGTACTAATTGTTAGTAGAATGTTCACATGTTATGCTTGGTAGTAGAAGTACATGCTAGTAGTAGTCTTGATGCATGCTTGTTGTCTGTTAAGTACCTATTAATATGCATGTTCCATTGCAACTAGTTAGTTACATGATTACTTGGTAGTGTTCTTGCTATGTTCTTGCATGATATTCGTTGATGATGCTAGTAGTCATGTATGCCATGAATAGTGTTGTACTCGTAATATTCATGATCATCAGTATGCCATGTTCATCTGAATAAATGAGTAAGTGTTGTTGTTATGCTCGTTGATTTTGGTTGCATCATATTATTTTTATTATGACTCAGCTTATTGCATTCAATTTTAACCGGATAATAATGAACTTGAACAATTGTTGGCTGAGTCATGGTGCCACCAAATCGAGCTGACCAGTGCAGCCACACTTGCCTTTTATGGGAAGGCCCTAACTTGGTCTATTGTCATGCCTCTCGCCGGTGCCTCCAACGAGGGAAGGTTATGGGCGCACGCTACCCTGATCAGGTGGGCGGACATAACCTTGTGTGCCCGTTGTTGTTGTTATGGATCCGGGTCCCCGTTTGGGACCGTTTATGTTTTGGCCACGATGGTGGTCGTTGTGTCTTTGGTAGACACGGGGCCACCCAGGACTAGCCCAGTGGGGAATGAGTCGGAGTGGCCGGGAGAGTGTCATGGCAGTAGATCGGTTTTGTCGGAACGCCGTTGGTCCACCCGAATGGGAGTGCGAGGCCATGGGTTCTGTGGTGTGGGTACAGTGCGCTACCTCTGCAGAGTGTGTGTGTCTTAATCTATCGATAGCCGTGCCCGCGGATAAGGGCCCAGTTCGTGTCGGACACACTATGAGTCAACAGTAATAATAATAATAACTTGATTTATAACCACCCCGTTTGATGATGAAATAAGTTGGTTGTGATCACCGGAATGATCATCGTGGTATCGAGGATACCGAATTGTTGGATATTTGGGATGTTGTGCGAGAATCAAGGGTAAAGGTCAAGCTCCTTGTGGTGATTTAATTATTGCTATGGTATTGTTTATACCAAGCTTGATTTGATCCTGAGATGATCGTGTGATGTCCGTGTTGGTAAGTTTGTGCATGTGATGGTTACGAGGTAACCCGAGCAGAGTAAGTTGGTGCATGTTAGTATCATCATGCTACATGTAGTATCATCATGTTCATGCTATGCTGGTGCTAAGTTGTATCATGTTCAGTTGTACATGCCATGTTGTTCTGTTAATACCATGTTCATGAATGACTTAACCTGCTGATGTCATGTTGTTGTTTGTCTTGGATGCTTTTGGTTTATTGTGAGCTTGCAAGTACATTCAATGTACTGACCTGGCGTGTCATGCCAGTTTGCAGGTCGTGCCTGGATTGCTTGCTTGTTTGGTGTTGTTGCCGTGTTCGCGAGCTAGGATAAACATTCCATCCAGAGTCCCTGCGGATTGGAGTCCATCATCGTCGTTCGTTGTTCCGCTGCTAGATGTCATTTCGCTGTTTCGAGTTGTTCTGTTTCTTGCATAAAGCAACCGTGGCAGGCGTAGTGTCGTCGTGCCGATGTAATTCCCTTGTAATATCGGATACATTGTATCCATATTCGTGTTGTAATAAAAACTTGGTTTGTTATATGCCAAGCAGTGCCGTATTCCAGAAGACTTCACCTCGATCTCTGGGCTGGAATACGGGGCGTTCCGGTTTCTCTGAGCCGGGGTGCCACAACCTGCTCCTTTAGCACCAAAGAGGAAACTGGCACTCTGCGCCCGCTGGCGCCCGCCTGGCCTTGGTCATCACTGCTCATGTCATGAGGACCTCGCGAGGTACCCCTTGCCTTGATACCTCCGATCCTCATGAGCCAGCCTAGTGAGGCCGCCCCAGGGGATGTCTTGCGTCGTCCGCCTCGCGAGGCTCGGCCCCTCACGAGGGTCTTGAGCGGTTGCTGAAGAGGTTGGGCCGTACCAGGCCGCCTGATGAGCCATGCCCTGGGCCGCAGGCAAGCAAGTCTGGGTACACCCGTTCCCAGAACGCCAACATGTTGCGTTCTACTACTACACATGATGATTTTAATAGATATAATATGCATGTGCTTGCTGCTCATACTTGCAATTATTATGAGGGAGGAACTGCATCTCCGCCTCTTTATATTTCCAATATGATAAAATTGCAAGAAACTGTTTATGCTGTGAATTAGCCTTTACTATGTGTGCATGAATTGTTCTTTTATGACATGCTGATGCATAGGAAGAGAGTTAGACTTCATTGTTGCATGATATACTAGATAGGAAGTGCGGCTTGCTGCACCCCCGGTCCAAACTCATCCAGCCCCCTATACATAATCATGGCCTATCCTTAGGAGAACTTTCTCAAAAGAAGCAAATTTACCCAGAATACAATACAAAGTTTTCATTAGGCCTCAACAGCCAAGGACACATAATTTACTCATAATTCAAGTGTGCATCATCTCAATCTCACAAAAAGAACTATAATAAATAGTATATACAATTAGTTATTCTCTTAATTTTCAGGAGATGCCCCTATGGTGATCCTGCTGAGTTGCAGGACCACAATCATTAGGACTTCAGCAGACTTACGAAAACTCAAATCATACGACCATTATGCCAAAACAAAACAAAAGAAGAAAATATGTATAGAAGTGAATGTCTGCATCGTGATCACATGCAATGATACCAATGGGACTCTAATTGCATCAGCTTCCATCTTGATTTATTCAGCAATCCACACAAGCATCGACTTCTCTTAATAGATAAAACTTCAGGTCCCGAAAGATGCATTGTTGCAAGACATCCTTGAATACATCTGAGCTCAAAACCAGACCAAAGAATGAGAGAAACATATAAAATATCTATCATACCATATTGTAATTATAAAAGATTAGGAAGCAACATCATTTGTTGGACCAATATATTGGAAATTAAGAAGCATAGAAGTCAGAATAGATTATAGCAAGAATATGAAACTGCACATCAAGTATAGTTGAGGTCTTCACAGCCCAACTAAGAAGTACAATGACATAATAGAAATACAATACACAATATGAACCTTTAATTTCTGCTATGTGATGACTCACGCATCATCGCATGAACTGATCATTAGCATGATCAGTTGTCTTGTCTGTGAGGTGAGAGTAAAAATTCAGAACCATGATTATCTAAGAAATTCATATGTTTCTTCAAACCATAAAGAAATTCATATGTTTCTTCAAACCATAAATAAATTCATATGATTTTTCAAGAATCAAACACTATTCTACAAGATTATTCACCTAAGATCTAGGAGAAGTGTACTCTAAACTGATGCAAATTCAGGTGCCTAATTCAAAATTGTACTTCAAACCATATAAAATAACATTAAAGCTTTCGGGACTGAAATCTTTGTAAATCATCTTTTACATAGCATTGGTCTAGCTCCCTAAGCAAGTACCACTCTCTGGTTCTATTGGTGCATATACATCTAAAGAACATGAATTAAAGCAGTTTATTTCTATAGCATGGATCCTTTCATTTGAAGTCGAGACGCACATGAATTTTCGCTACTGCATGTGAGGATAGGTGTTGGGCTTGGGGACGCAAGGTAAGGAAATACCTCAGGCTGTAGTGGATATGTCAGGGTCACCGGCATCGATTTCGTGGCCTGGCCACATAATATCCCCCACCATGATCCAGGTGACCACTATGAGCACCATAGGTACCTAGATAATAAGAGGGTGGAGGGCTGGCCTGACCAACATGTACATGTGCCTTTTGCCTCAGTTTCTCTTCCTATCCTTACAGAACTCTCATGATCATAAACAAATTGATTTGGACTTATTCAGCATACTGACCAAACCTTAGTAAACACTACATTAACACATCTCATGTTATAGCAGAGGCGTTAGCAGACACACAAGAACGACACCAAATGCGACCAACAAATCATGTAAATAGTAAGTCCAAAATCAATCTACTTTGGCACTAAACTATGGTTCAAATATCTACTCCTCAAATATTAGTATCTGTTATCTGGAAGTAAGTAATCAAATGCTAAAGTGGTAACACGATAGGTGATATTGAGGAGGTTGATGGTGAGTTAGATTTAGCGAGTGACCTTGATGGAGTTAAGTGATAGGCTGGCCAGTGTCCTAGCTCGGCTCCATGGCAACCAAGGCATAAATAGCATCACCTTCCTCATGAGTTGAGGCGAGATATAAATTGGCGAGTCAACCTGTTGTCGAAATCCTTCAAATACGAGAAAGAGTTCGCTTTCTAAACCTACTTCGTTCACGACACATCACTAACCAATTATACAACATAATGGTATGCTAGATGACGTCTACATGTTTTCTTGCTACAAATCCACGTATGAGATGCATATCCTTCCAAGTAAAACCAAGAACATGTAATGCCAAATAGTAGAACCTGGAAAAGAAAAGTACCTGTACAAACCAGCAACAGTGATCCAACCTAGAGGAGAAACAATGGCAGATCTTGTCTGTTCTCAGCAGAACAACACCACTGTCCACCAATCAATAGTGAAGAACCTGGTAAACTTAACAAACCCTAATCGCCTGTTGTGGTCTAAAATCACAAGATAAATGCTTTAAGCTTGCTCAAACAATTAGGTAAGGCAAAGCGCTACTGAAAATAACTAAAAACAAGAGGAAAATTAAATGCTAAGGAAAGGAAAAGTTCATTCCCACACCTATCTGAAGGTTTGCAGCCTGAGTTCCAAAATTTGCCAGTATCCTGGTGGATCTATGAGGGATACATGGATTGCATCAACCAAGCCATCCTTTATGACAATAAACAGGACATATAGGATTTACAATTTGTTCAAGAAAAAACCTGCGAGGAGCACCAGAGGGAGTGGAGAAGAGGCGGCAACGATGACGGCGGGGACACAGAAAATGGGTTGTACTTCTTCGTCTGTTTTTGCTGCAGTCTATGAAGGAGCAGATGCGCGAGCCGCAGCCTCCACTCCTCTTGACAATGCAGACGCACAAACTCGATGGGGGAGCAGCAGACCGAGCGATGCTGAGCCTCTCCTAGTGATGGAGGAGAAGGAGGGAGGGGTGGCAAGACAGGAAGGACGGGGAGCACGGCGAGCGGCGGTGGCGTGGCAGGGAGCGCGCGGGTGCTGTCTAGGGTTTGAAGAGGAGATCAAGAGAGGGAGAGAGAACTTGAGAGGAGATTGAGAGAACGGGGCGATGCGGCGGCTAGGTGTGGGACAGGAGCGGCGTTGTGGGATTTTACATCCCTTAACAAAATTTCAATAATTCCCTCGGCGGGGCATCGGAATAACATGCGGTGGCAGCCTAGTTTTAACACTGTTTCGATCTATAGTGCTCCGTTTTGATCCGACGGACGTGATCATCCGGGAGCTTGATTCGACGGTCCAAAATGCATCTAAGAAAAGATCCGACGGCCAGGAAGCTCAAATCCCTGAGGAGGCTGGGTTGCTCCCACTATGTATCTTATGGGATGTTACTTTGTGCTCACTACTAAATCACAAATCATTGTTAATTAAAATTGGCTTTGATATACCTTAGGATCCGGGTGGATCCATATGCCTAGCTTAATGGCTTTAAAGAAAGCGCTGCCAGGGAGACAACCCGGAAGTTTTAGAGAGTCATTTATTTCTGTTGTGTGCTCTTATAAAGTTTAAAAACAAAAAAATAAATAAAGAGGGGAACCTAAAACTTTTTTCAAAAAGAAAAGCGAAAGTGAGAAAGACGAGCATTGTTAAAGTGTGAGCTAGCCTTGAACTTTGTTCATGCCCATGGAACTTTGTGAACCTTGATTACAGAAACTTTTCAACAAAAATAATTAGCACCTTGTACAATTCCATTGTATTATAAAATTAATGTGCCAAGAGTTTCCTTTAGGATGATTAAACTGCTTGTTTGTTTGTGCGGTGCAAAAACAGAAACTTTGGCTGTAGTGCACGATTTTACATTTTTTACTGGAACGTCGAAAGGATCTGGAACTTTTTGCAAAGTCTTTCTATACAATTTGTTGATTTGTCCGAATTTTTCCAGAATTTTTAGAGTTACAGAAGTATGGTTAATGTTCAGATTACTACAGACTGTCCTTTTTTCACAGATTGCTGTTATAGCTTCATTATTTGCATATGTTTGAATTCTTGTTGAAGCCTCCTTGACTTGGGGCCATAGAATTGTGATAGCATACAATGGGTAATGTTTGTTCATAATTATAAAATAATGTTAGAGCAGTACATGATGGGATTTTATTGATCATATGCACTAACCCCGCCACTAAAATTCGGTTAAGTTTTGTGTGGATGAAGTGTTCGAAGATCGAGGAGGTATCGATGTAAGGAGAAGGAGGAGAGGCAAGAGCTTGAGCTTGGGGATGCCCAAGTAGCCCCAAGTAAATATTCAAGGAGACTCAAGCGTCTAAGCTTGGGGATGCCCCGTAAGGCATCCCGTCTTTCTTCAACAAGTACCGATATGTTTTTGGGTTCGTTTCGTACACATGATATGCGTAAACTTTTGGAGCGTCGTGTGCTTTTTATTTTTCCTTTTAATAAATGCACCATGCTGGTATGAGATAGTCCTTGGTTGATTTATAGAATGCTCTTTGCACTAAACTTATATCCTTTGAGTATGGCTTTATAGAAAGCTTCATGTACTTCACTTATATCATTTGAAGTTTGGATTGTCTGTTTCTCCTCACATAGAAAACCGCCATTTTTAGAATGATATTTTGCTTCACTTATATTTTTTAGAGCATGGGCATATCTTTTGTAGAAAGAGTTAAAACTCTATTGCTTCACTTGTATCTATTTAGAGAGTTGACAGGAATTGGTCATTCACATGGTTAGTCATAAAATCCTACATAAACTTGTAGATCACTGAATATGATATGTTTGATTCCTTGCAATAGTTTTGCGATATAGAGATGCTAATATGTGGGAGGTTCTAGTGAATGATTGTGGTTTAGTAAAAATATAGGTGTTAAGGTTTGTGATTCCCGAAGCATGCACGTATGGTCTCCTAACTATGTAACCAAATTGGCGTGCATTGTATTTTGATTGTTTATATTTGCGTGAAGGTCGGGGGCGCGCGATGGTTAACTCCTACCAACCTCCCCCCTAGGAGCATGCGTCGTAGTATTTTGCTTCGAGGGCTAATAGATTTTTCGCAATAAGTATGTGAGTTCTTTATGACTAATGTTGAGTCCATGGATTATACGCACTCTCACCCTTCCACCTTGCTAGCCACTCTAGTACCGCGCAATTTTCGCTGGTGCATCAAACCACCTTATATCCTTCCTCAAAATAGCCACCATACCTACCTATTATGGCATTTCCATAGCCATTCCGAGATATATTCCCATGTACCTCCACAGTTCCGTTTATTATGACACGCACCATCATTGTCATATTGCCTTGCATGATCGTAAGATAGCTAGCATGATGTTTTCATGGCTTGTCCATTTTTTTATGTCATTGCTATGCTAGATCATTGCACATCCCGGTACACCACCGGAGGCATTCATAGAGATTCATATTTTTGTTCTAGTATCGAGTTGTAATATCGAGTTGTAAGTAAATAAAAGTGTGATGATCATCATTATTAGAGCATTGTCCCATGTGAGGTTATAAACAAATAAAAGAGGCCAATGAAGCCCAAATGAAAAAGGCCAAAGAATCCTACCAAAAAAAGAGCCCAAAGAGCCCCGAAAAAGGGGGGAATGAGAGAAAAAGATAGAAGGGACAATGTTACTATCTTTTTTCCACACTTCTGCTTCATCATAGCACCATGTTCTTCATTATAGAGTGTCTCCTATGTTGTCACTTCCGTATACTAGTGGGAATTTTCATTATAGAACTTGGCTTGTATATTCCAACGACGGGCTTCCTCAAATGCCCTAGGTCTTCATGAGCAAGCAAGTTGATGCACACCGACTAGTTTTCTTTTGAGCTTTCAGACACTTATAGCTCTAGTGCATCAGTTACATGGCAATCCCTACTCACTCACATTGATATCAATTGATGGACATCTCCATAGTACATTGATTTTCCTAGTCGATTTGAGACTTTCTCCCTACTTTTGTCTACTACCACCTTCTATTCCACCCATAGTGCTATGTCCATAGTTCATGCTCATGTATTGCGTGAAGAGTTGGAAAGGTTTGAAAAAGTAAAGTACGAAAACAATTGCTCGGTTGACACCGGGATGGGCATGAGGGGTACCTTGTAAGAAAACGGAGCATAAAAGACTATATGATTTTGTAGGGATAACGTTCTTTAGCATTGATATTTTGAAAGACATGATTGTTTGTTGGGATGCCCGAGTATTAAATTCTTTTATGTCAAATGATAGATTATTGCTTTGAATCACTCGTGTCTTAATATTCATGCCATGATTAGATTACATCATCAAGATTATGCTAGGTAGCATTCCACATCAAAAATTATTTTTTTTTATCATTTACCTACTCGAGGATGAGCAGGAATTAAGCTTGGGGATGCTGATACGTCTCCGTCGTATCTATAATTTTTTATTGTTCCATGCCAATATTATACAACTTTCATATACTTTTGGCAACTTTTTATACTATTTTTGGGACTAACATATTGATCCAGTGCCCAGTGCCAGTTCCTGTTTGTTGCATATTTTTTGCTTTGCAGAATATCCATATCAAACGGAGTCCAAACGGGATAAAAAGGCACGGAGATTTTTTTAAAATATTTACGAATTTTGGGAAGAAGAATCAACGCGAGAAGATGCCCGAGGGGGCTACGAGGCAGGGGTGCGCGCCAGGGGGTCGGGCGCGCCCTGGGCCCTCGTAGCCACCCCATAAGGCGGTTGGTGCCCTTCTTTCGCCGCTAGAAAGCTAATTTCCGGATAGAGATCGTGTCCAAAATTCAGCCCAATCGGAGTTACGGATCTCCGGGAATATAAGAAACGGTGAAAGGCCAGAATTTGGGAACGCAGAAATAGAGGGAGACAGAGAGACAGATCCAATCTCGGAGGGGCTCTCGCCCCTCCCATGCCATGGAGACCAAGGACCAGAGGGAGAACCCTTCTCCCACCTAGGGAGAAGGCCGATGAAGAAGGAGAAGGAGGGGGGCTCTCTCCCCCTCGCTTCCGGTGGCGCCAGAGTGCCATCGAGGCCATCATCATGTGATGAAGATCTACATCAACACCTCTGTCATCTTCACCAACATATTCATCACCTTCCCCCATCTATCTATAGCGGTCCACTCTCCCACAATCAACTGTACCCTATACTTGAACATGGTGCTTTATGCTTCATATTGTTATCCAATGATGTGTTGCCATCCTATGATGTATGAGTACATTTTCATTGTCCTATCGATAATTGATGAATTGCTATGATTGGTTTAATTTGCTTGTGGTTATGTTGTTGTCCTTTGGTGCCCATCATATGAGCGCGCGCGTGGATCACACCATAGGGTTAGTTGTATGTTGATAGGACTATGTATTGGAGGGCAAGAGTGACAGAAGCTTCAACCTAGCATAGAAATTGATGCATACGGGATTGAAGGGGGACCAATATATGATAATGCTATGGTTGGGTTTTACCTTAATGAATGTTAGTAGTTGCGGATGCTTGTTAATAGTTCCAATCATAAGTGCATAGAATTCCAAGTCAGGGATGACATGCTAGCAGTGGCCTCTCCCACATAAAACTTGCTATAGGTAGTAACGTAGTCAATTGCTTAGGGACAATTTTGCAACTCCTACCACCACTTTTCCACACTCGCTATACTAACTTTATTTATTATTTACCTAAACAGCCCCTAATTTTTATTTAAGTGCTCTTTATATTCTTGCAAACCTATCCCGTTACACCTACAAAGTACTTCTAGTTTCATACTTGTTCTAGGTAAAGCGAACATCAAGCGTGCGTAGAGTTGTATCAGTGGTCGATAGAACTTGAGGGAATATTTGTTCTACCTTTAGCTCCTCGTTGGGTTCGACACTCTTACTTATCGAAAGAGGCTACAACTGATCCCCTACACTTGTGGGTTATCAAGACTCACCCTACCCATTGCTCCTGGGGTGTGCCACTGAGGTGTAGCATATCTGCGTTCCAAGGTTAGCACAATATGTTTTGAAGAGGTTGCTAGTGAACTGCAAGCCGTTGTCGGTGATGATGCGATTATGGACCCTGAACCGTCTCACGAGGCCCCTGATGAACTTGACCGCCGAGCCGGCGGGGATGGTGTGCACTGGCTCCACCTCCGCCCACTTGGTGAACTTGTCGATGGTGACGTAGAGGTAGCGGTAGCCCTCGGGCGCTCGGGGGGATGGCCCCAAGATGTCCAGCCCCCAGACCGCGAACGGCCACAAGAGCGGGATAGTTTGAAGGCCCTGGGCGGGCTAGTGGATCTGCTTGGCATGGAACTGGCGGGCTTCACAGGATTTCACCAGCTCGGTAGTGTCACTGAGCGCTGTTGGCCAAAAGAATCCACTATGAAACGCCTTGCCCACCAGGGTGCGCGAGGATGAGTGATGCATGTAGTCCCCGCTATGTATGTCAGTTAGCAGCTCGCGCCCCTGCTCCCTGGAGATGCATCTCAAAGGAACGTCATTGGGTCATTTTCGGTACAACTCACCATCCTGGAGGCAGTAAGCCGTGGCCTCCTGGGCCACGCGCTCTACGTCCTCCTCCTTCTCTAGCAGGGTTCCCTGCAGTAGGTAGGCCTTGAACTCCTGAGTCTAGCACCCCGCCTGGGGCTCGACAGCAAGGAGCAAGTGCGCTCCCGAGGTCGGGCCACAGGCGGGAGCTCCCGAGGTTGGCGGAGGGGGGAGCTCCTCCTGAGGCGGTGTCGGCTTCGCAGCCGGAGGGGCCGCCGAGGGCTTGAAGAGTCGTTCTCGAAGACGTCGGGCTCCTGCGGCTGGCGCCTGGACGCCCTCTTGGCGATGTCATCTGCCTCCTTATTTGTGCCGCGCGGTACGTGCTGTAGTTCCAGGCCCAAGAATTGTTTCTCCATTTTGCGTACCCAACAAAACACCTTTGGAGATACCCGTAGAGCATCTTTATAAACGCCCAATTACGTTGTGATGTTTGATAGCACACAAGGTATTCCTCTAGTATCCGGCAGTTGCATGATCTCATAGTCAAAGGAATATGTATTTGACATACATGAAAGCAATAGCAATAAATTGTACGATCAAATGCTAAGCTAATTGATGTGTCTTGTCCATCACATCATTCTCATAATGATGTGATCCCTTATCAAATGATTATGAAACCTTAACCATCTTTGACTAACGAGCTAGTCAAGTAGAGGCTTACTAGGGACACGGTATTTGTTTATGTATTCACACATGCATTTAGGTTCCCGGTCAATACAATTCTAGTATGAATAATAAACCTTTATCATGCATAAGGAAATACTCCCTCCGTCCGGAAATACTTGTCATCAAAATGAATAAAAAGGCGATGTGTCTAGATGTATTTTAGTTCTAGATACATCCCTTTTTGTCCATTTTTATGACAAGTATTTTTGGGAGGAGGGAGTATAAAGTAATAACAACTTTATTATTGCCTCTAGGGAATATTTCCATCAGGGTCTTCTCGCCCCTCGCGTGCAGGGTCCTCGCGCGGGCTGGGGACTGATACGTCCATTTTGCATCATGTTTACCGACTGTTATTTATGATGTTTTATTCTTAATAATGCTTTTTTGAGTAATTCTAATGCATTTTATCTCATAATATGCAAGGTTCACACAAAGAGAGAGAGAATTTCGGCAGTTGGAAATCTGGACCAGAAAAAGCTACGTCAGGCCACCTATTCTGCACAACTCCAAACAAGCTGAAACCTCGCGAGGATTTTTTATGGAATAAATAAGAAATACCAGAGAAAATAACTACCGGAGGGGGCCACCTGGTGAGCACAAGACACCAGAGTGTGCCTGGTTGTGCTCAGCCCGGCCCACCTCCGGTGCCCATCTTCTCGTATATAAGTCATTTTGACCTAAAAAAGGGAGGACTTTCAGGATGGAGCGCGTCCCTCTCAAGGCGGAACTTGGGCAGGAGCACTTTTTCCCTCTGGTGGAGTGATTCCGTCGGGGGAACTTCCCTCCCAGAGGGGGAAATCATCGTCATCAGCATCACCAACAACTCTCCCATCTTTGGGAGGGAAATCTCCATCAAAATCTACACCAGCAGCATCTCCTCTCAAACCCTAGTTCATCTCTTGTGTTCAATCTTTGTACCGGAACCTCAGATTGGTACCTGTGGGTGACTAGTAGTGTTGATTACATATTGTAGTTGATCACTATATGGTTTATTTGGTGGAATATTATATGTTCAGATCCACTATGCTATTTAATACCCCTCTGATCTTGAGCATGGTTATTATTTGTGAGTAGTTACTTTTGTTCTTGAGGTCAGAGGAGAAATCATGTTGCAAGTAATCATGTGAACTTGATATGTGTTCGATATTTTGATAGTATGTATGTTGTGATTCCCTTAGTGGTGTCATGTGAACGTCGACTACATGACACTTCACCATATTTGTGCCTAAGGGAATGCATTGTGGAGTAGTTATTAGATGATGGGTTGCGTGAGTGACAGAAGCTTAAACCCTAGTTTATGTGCTACTCCGTAAGGGACCGATTGGATCCAAAAGTTTAATATATGGTTAGAATTTATTCTTAATACTTTTCTCGTAGTTGCAGATGCTTGCGAGGGATTTAATCATAAGTAGGAGGTTTCTTCAAGTAAGAACAACACCTAAGCACCGGTCCACCCACATACCAAATTATCAAAGTAGCGAACACGAATCGAACCAACATGATGACAGTGACTAGATGAAATTCCCGTGTACCCTCAAGAACGCTTTGCTTAATATAAGAGACCGTTTTGGCCTGTCCTTTGCCTCAAAAGGATTGGGCTACCTTGCTGCAATTTTGTTACTACTATCGTTACTGGCTCGTTACAAATTATCTTGCTATCAAACTACTTTGTTACTCACAATTTCAGCACTTGCAGACATTACCTTGTTGAAAACCACTTGTCATTTCCTTCTGCTCCTCATTGGGTTCGACACTCTTACTTATCGAAAAGGCTACAATTGATCCCATATACTTGTGGGTCATCAAGGCCATTTTCTAGCACCGTTGCCGGGGAGTGAAGTGCTCTTGGTAAGTGGAAATTGGTAAGGAAAAATTGTTACTACGTGCTGAAATTTATTGTCACTTGTTACTACGGAGAACAATCCTTTGAAGGGTTTGCTCGGGGTATCTTCACCTCGACCAAAACCACAATTAGTTACCCCTCAACTTTCTGCACCTACTAAAAATATTGAATATAAAATTACTTCGGGTATGATAGAACAACTGCTAGCTAATCCTTACGCAGGAGATGGAACCGAACATCCCGATATGCACTTGACATATGTGGAAGAAATTTGTGGATTGTTTAAGCTTGCAGGTTTACCCGGAGATGAAGTTAAGAAGAAGGTTTTAACTTTATCTTTGAAGGGAAAAGCATTGCCATGGTATAATCTATGTGATGATATTGGATCTTGGAATTGGAATCGATTGAAATTGGAGTTTCACCAAAAAATATATCATATGCATCTAGTTCATCGTGATCAGAATTACATATATAATTTTTGGCCTCGTGAAGGAGAAAGTCTCGCTCTAGCTTTGGGGAGGCTTAAGTCAATGTTATATTCATGCCCCAATCATGAGCTATCAAGAGAAATTATTATACAAAAAATTTATGCTCGGCTTTCTCGTAATGATCAATCCATGCTTGATACTTCTTGTGTTGGTTCTTTTATGAAGAAGACTATTGAATTCCGGTGGAATCTTTTGGAAAGAATTAAACACAACTCTGAAGATTGGGAACTCGACGAAGGTAAAGAGTCGGGTATTAAGCTTAAGTTCGATTGTGTTAAATCTTTTATGAATACTGATGCTTTTCAAAAGTTTAGCACTAAATATGGACTTGACTCTGAGATAGTAGCCTCTTTTTGTGAATATTTTGCTACTCATGTTGATCTACCTAAGGAGAAGTGGTTTAAATATCACCCACCTATTAAAGAACCAGTACTAGCTAAAGAGGAAACTATTATTTATAATGTTGATCTAGTTGTTCCTACTGCTTATATTGAGAAATCACCTTTCCCTGTTAGGATTAAGGAACATGCTAAAGTTTCAACTGTGGTCAACAAAAGTTATATTAGAACACCTAAACCTGATGAACAAATCAAGGTAGAACCTAGTGTTGCAATGATTAAGGATCTCTTGGAAGAAAAATTAGATGGGCATGTTATTTACTTCTGTGAAGAAGCTGCTAGAATTGCCAAACCCGATGAAAAGGATAAACATAGACCTGTTGTTGGCATGCCCATTGTCTCAGTTAAAATAGGAGATCACTGTTATCATGGTTTATGTGACATAGGTGCTAGCGTGAGTGCTATTCCCTTTACCTTGTACCAAGAAATTATGAATGACACAGCACCCACAGAGATAGAAGACATAGATGTTACTATTAAACTTGCTAATAGAGACACAATTTCACCAATTGGGATTGTTAGAGATGTTGAAGTCTTGTGTGGGAAAATAAAAGATCCTACTGATTTTCATGTTCTTGGTTCCCCACAAGATGATTTTTGTCCCGTTATCTTTGGTAGACCTTTCTTGAACACCGTTAATGCTAAAATAGATTGTGACAAACAAACTATCGGTGTTAGCTTTGGTGATGAGTCTCATGATTTTAATTTCTCCAAGTTTAGTAGAAAACCTCATAAAAAAGAATTGCCTGGTAAGGATGAAATAATTGGTCTTGCTTCTATTGTTGTGCCTCCTACTGATCCACTAGAACAATATCTGCTAGACCATGAAAATGATTTACATATGCATGAAAGAAATGAGATAGATAATATTTTCTTTGAACAACGTCCTCCGCTTAAATATAATTTGCCTATTGGATCCTTAGGAGGTCCTCCTCCGCCTAAAGATGATCCTGTGTTTGAATTAAAACAATTGCCAGACACTTTAAAATATGCTTATCTTGATGAGAAGATGATATATCATGTTATTATTAGTGCTAACCTTTCAGAACATGAAGAAGAAAGATTATTGAAAGTTCTAAGGAAGCACCGAGATGATATTTTATATACTCTTGATGATTTAAAGGGCATTTGTCCAACTCTATGTCAGCACAAGATTAATATGGAACCTGATGCTAAACATGTTGTTCATCACCAACATCGGTTGAATCCGAGGATGAAAGAAGTAGTAAGAACGAAAATATTAAAACTGTTGGAAGCAGGTATATCTATCCTATAGCTGATAGTAGATAAGTAAGTCTTGTTCATTGTGTCCCTAAGAAAGGAGGTATTACCGATGTTCCCAATGATAAGAATGGACTTATTCCATAAAGAATTGTTACAGGCTATAAAATGGTAACTGATTTTAGAAAAATAAACAAAGCTACTAGGGAAGATCATTACCCTCTGCCTTTCATTGATAAAATGATAGAAAGATTATCTAAGAACACACTTTTGCTTCCTTGATGGATATTCTGGTTTTCACAAATATCTGTTTCTCAACATGATCAAGAAAAGACCACTTTTACTTGTCCTTTTGGAACTTATGCTTATAGGTGTATGCCTTTTGGTTTATGCAATGCACCTGCTATCTTTCAAAGATGCATGACTGCTATATTCTCTGACTTTTGTGAAAAGATTGTTGAGGTTTTCATGGATGACATTTCCGTTTATGGAAAGTCTTTTGATGATTGTTTAAGCAATCTTGATCGAGTTTTGCAGAGATGCGAGCAAACAAATATTGTCTTGAATTAGGAGAAGTGCCACTTTATGGTTAATGAAGGTATTGTTTTGGGCCATAAAAATTTCTGAAAGAGGTATTGAAGTGGACAAAGCTAAGGTTGATGCAATTGAGAAAATGCCATGTCCTAAAGACATCAAAGGTATTCATAGTTTCCTAGGTCATGTTGGTTTCTATAGGAGATTTATCGAAGACTTTTCTAATATTTCTAGGACCCTTACAAATCTTTTGCAAAAGGATAATCCTTTTGTTTTTTATGATGATTGTTTAGAAGCCTTTGAAACACTCAAGAAAGCCTTAATTTCTGCATCTCTCGTTCAACCACCTGATTGGAACTTGCCTTTTGAAATTATGTGTGATGCTAGTGATTATGTTGTTGGTGCTTTTCTAAGACAAAGAGTTCATAAGAAATTAAATGGTATTCATTATTCTTGTAAAACTCTAGAAAGTTCTCAAAGAAATTATGCTACTACTGAAAAGGAATTTTTTAGCAGTTGTTTTTTCTTGTGATAAGTTCAGATCTTATATTGTTGATTCTAAAGTAACTGTTCACACTGATCATGCTGCTATAAAATATCTTATGGAAAAGAAAGATGCTAAACCTAGACTTATTCGATGGGTTCTCTTGCTAACAAAATTTTATTTACATATCATTGATAGAAAAGGAGTAGAGAACCCCGTGGCTGATAACTTGTCTAGGCTTGAAAATGTGCTTGATGACCCACTACCTATTGATGATTTCTTTCCTGATGAGCAGTTAGCGGCAATAAATGTTTCTCATAACACTCCTTGTATGCTGACTATGCTAACTATATTGTTGCTAAATATTTACCACCTAGCTTTACTTACCAACAAAAGAAAAAAAATTATTCTATGATTTAAGAGACTACTTTTGGGATGACCCACGTATTTATAAACAAGGAGTAGATGGTATTATTAGACGTTGTGTACCTGAGCATCAACAGGAACAAATCCTACGGAAATGTCACTCTGAAGCTTATGGAGGGCATCATGTGGGAGACAGAACTGCTCATAATGTATTGCAATCTGGTTTTTATTGGCCTACTCTCACCAAGGATGCTCGTAGTTTGTCTTATCTTGTGATGAATGCCAAAGAATAGGTAATGTCGGTAAGCGTCAAGAAATGCCTATGAATTCTTCACTTGTCGATGAACCATTTGATGTTTGGGGTTTTGATTACATGGGACATTTTCCTTCCTCTAATGGGTATACACATATTTTGGTTGTTGTTGATTATGTTACTAACGACGCGTTTGGTATGCGCTCAGGTAACGTATTCAACTTGGGTATAGGAAAGCTCCGTTTTCAAACTATTTTTACCGAATACAAGATCTGTTTGTTTCAAGCGTTCAGCTCCTGGTTTTCTAATCAGCTGTGGTCCCGCCGTTTTCGGCTTCCTGAGCGGAAGTATCGGAAGACGCCGCTACCTAATACATCGTGGGCCTACCAAACGCCGGATTCTATTTCACAAATCGCTGTAATCGGACGCCGCTACATTTCCGTCGAACCAAACGCATCGTAAGTGGGTAGAAGCTATTCCAACTAGTAGTGTTGATCACGACACCTCTATTAAAATACTTAAGGAAGTTATTTTCCCAAGATTTGGAGTCCCTAGATATTTAATGACCGGCGGTGGTTCACACTTTATTCGTGGCGCTTTCCGTAAAATGCTTGCCAAGTATGATGTTAACCATAGAATTGCCTCACCCTATCATCCTCGGTCTAGTGGTCAAATTGAACTTAGCAATAGGGAAATAAAATTGATTTTGCAAAAGACTGTCAATTGGTCTCGAAAGAATTGGTTCGAAAAATTGGATGATGCACTTTGGGCTTATAGAACAGCCTAC
Organism: Secale cereale; assembly: GCA_902687465.1. Taxonomy (NCBI): domain Eukaryota; kingdom Viridiplantae; phylum Streptophyta; class Magnoliopsida; order Poales; family Poaceae; genus Secale; species Secale cereale. The sequence goes on along the minus strand of LR738710.1, from coordinate 547,205,947 downwards.
AAAAATCGTATGGGTATGTCTCCTTATAAAATGGTTTATGGAAAAGCTTGTCATTTGCCTCTTGAATTACAACATAAAGCATACTGGGCAATTAAAGATCTCAACTATGATTTTAAACTTGCCGGTGAAAAGAGGTTATTTGATATTAGCTCACTAGATGAATGGAGAACCCAAGCTTATGAAAATGCCAAGTTATTCAATGAAAAAGTTAAAAGATGGCATGATAAAAGATTCCAAAAGCGTGAGTGCAAAGTTGGAGAATATGGTTTATTATACAACTCTCATTTTAGATTCTTTGCAGGAAAACTCATCTCCAAATGGGAAGGACCCTATGTTACCGAGGAGGTTTATTGGTCTGGAGTTGTCAAAATAAATAATGCCGAAGGTACTAACCCGAAGGTTGTTACTGGGCAACGAGTAAAACATTATATCTCAGGTACGCCCATTAATGTTGAAAGTAATATTATCCAAACTATGACACCAGAAGAACACATAAAACAGACCTTCTAGGACACTAGAATCGTGAAAAAGAGGAGGTGTGTGATACGGTAAGTAAACGGACTCCAAAAAAATTGTGAAAATATTTTTTTCCATTTTGGAATATAACAAAAATTAGGACAATAAGAAACTACTGGGAAGGGCCAGGCGCACCCAGGTGGGTTGTGCCCACCTCGGGTACCTGTCGGACTCCTTTTTTATTTTGTTTGCTTGTTTCCCAAGATAAAAATTATTTATATATCCCCCGGACCTATTGACCACCGTATCGCAGAGAAATGTTCTCTTTTCTTTGCTTGCTGTTTTCGGTCAGATCTTTTGTGCCGGGCATCATGTCTTATTCTTCTTCCAACAACATGGAAGAGGATGCTTGGTTGATGAATATCGAGCTAAAGAGAGAGGAACCCATAGAAGCTGCAAACGGTGACAAGAGCAAGGAGGCTACCGGTGACCAAGCACCGACGGTTGAGAAGGCATGGCCTGCTGGGGAAGAAGAAGATATCCTTAAACCTTATTATGCTCATCTTACCCCTACCGAGATTCAAGCATTTCGAATCATTGAAACAGCTAGTGTGCAAAATAAATATGTCACTCGTGAAAATATTCTGCATCAAGAGCATATCATCTTCCCCCGGAGTGTCATCCATATATTGGACAATCTCTTGATCATGAAGGACAAACCTGCATCTTCTTCACCACCAAAGGAAAATTGAGTATCGGGTATGGGCACTCCCCTTGGCTCTCGCCAAGCTTGGGGGAGGTGCCCCGGTATCGTATCACCTCCAATATCTTTTGCCTTTACTTATCTTAGTTCGGTCATTAGTTATCTTTTGCTTTAGATGAATAAAATCTTAGTTCGATATTTTCTTCTTGTGAGTTTGCTTAGTGATCTATCCTTGCAATCATGTGCGTGATATATAATAAAGTTTAGTTTGAGTTTTTGCTTTCTTTGCTCTATTGTTTCAATAAAAAGAAAAGAAATAAATGAAAAGAGCATATGCTAATATTATGATAGGTGATGTCATCACATAAGGAAAAGTATAAGTAGAAAAATTTATTAGAGATTGGCAAACATAGCATTGGTCAATGATGCAACTCATGAAAGAATTAATAAGGGAAGAGAAGATTCACATTTAAATATACTATCCTGGAAATCTTTTGTGATTGTGAACCCCCATCAAAATATTATATGCCAAAATTGTTGACGTTGGACAAGGAAGACAACATAATGATTGATGTTTGTTCATATTCACATAGAAGTTATATTGTCATAGATCCTTCAACATGTGGTGCTTGCCCCCCATCTTTGCTAGCCAAAATTCTGCACCAAGTACAGATACTACTTGTGCATCCAAAACCCCTTAAACCCAAATCTTATCTTCAAGAGTCCACCATACCTACCTAGGGATTGAGCAAGATCCCACAAGTAAGTTGTCATTGGTGCAATAAGGCAATAAAAATGCCTTCTAAAAGTGTAAGACCATTTAGTGTAAGAGAAAATTGAGCGTTATATGAACTTGTGATAGCAAAGAATAAAAGTGACAGACTGCATAATAAAAGTTGCTATCATAAGGGGAAATATAGCATGACGTTCTTTTGCACTAAGGGGTTGAGAATACAAACAAATAAGTGCATGGCAACCTTTGTTTCCCTCTGCGAAGGGCCTATCTTTTACTTTTATGTTTTTACTTTTATGCAAGAGTCAAAGTTTTTCTCTCTCTCTCTATTCCTTTTTATTTTTCTCCTTTGGCAAGCACCGTGTGGTGAGGAAAGATCTAGGCACATATGTCCTGTTGAATATGGGTAGCATGAGTTATTATTATTGGCATCACCTTAAGGTGAATACGTTGGGAGGCGAAACTATAAGCCCCTATCTATCTATGTGTCCGGTTGAAACGATTTGCTCGTGTGTATGCGGTGAGTGTTAACAATCATAGAAGACCATAGGATGGTTGAGTATGTGGACTTGCCTAAAGGCTCCGATATGTGCCCCTTCCTGAAAAGATGATTGTAAGTGCATCTAGTGCCACCCCTAGTTGGTTTTGGAGTATTGACGACAAACCTGGTTGAGGGACTAATGTGTTTGTGAGAATTGCAGGATAACACAGGTAGTAGTCCCTCATTGATTCGGTTTACCTACCGGAGATGACCCCTAATAATGTATGAAGACATTGACAACAGTGGTGGTATATGAAGATAATCTTATTGAAGACTATGACAAGAGAATACATTGTGTGAAGACTATGGAGCGCGAAGACTTAGATGTTTCGTTGTTTCCTTTTCTTCTTTGTTGAGTCATAGGAACCACCGTACTGTTAAGTGGGTTTCAAGTGAACTAAGTCAGAGTGACTGAAGTGATGCTCAACCAAATCCTATGTCTTCGAGCGAAGACAATGAGAGCAAATCTTATCCAGAGCTGGATGAGTCAGGTTTACTTGTAGCCCAAGTAAAGTTGTCGTGTGAGTGTTTGAAATCTGACCGTTGGAACACGTGTCAGTTCCTTAGTGACCCAGGGTCACTTCGGACAAATCAGGTCGGGTTGCCCAGTGGCTATAAATAGCCCACCCCCTACACCATAAATTGGTGGCTGCTCAGAGTTATTGCACGGCTTTTGTCGTTTGAGAGCAACCCACCTCCGAAGCATTTGAGAGAGATATCCTTGCGAGGACAAAGCCAAAACACCCAGAGCCAAAGAGTGTTGGGCATCACTGAAGTCTTTCTGTCTGTGTGACCTGAAGACTTATTACACTTGAGGACTGTGTTTCCTCCAGCCTGTTAGGCGTCGCGTTCTGAGCATCCAAGAGTCATTGTGGATCGCCGGTGAACGAAGTCTGTGAAGGTTTGGAAGTCTACCTTGAAGACGTACCAGAGTGATTGGGCAAGGACTAGGTGTCCTTAGCTCAAGGGGAATAAGGTGAAGAGGCGGTCTTCTGAGTTGAATCTCGGCCTCCCTAACCAGACGTACAGTTGTCACAGCAACTGGAACTGGTCTAACAAATCACTGTCTTCCTCGAGCTACTGGTTCTATCCTTTCCTTCCCTTTACTTACTGTCTTACGTTGTGAAGTCATTGCCTGCCTGCCTTATCTGATTGACTTCACTGTGTGACTACTTGTTCTGATTGGCTTCATTCCTTCTTCCCTCTTGATCCTTACTGCCTAGTTGCTATTAGTCTTCGTGCTTTCACTTCATTGAATACCTGACTATGGCATGTCTAGTGTAGTCTACTTTCCGCTACATATAAATAGGATTGGTTTTATCCTTTGTCTTCGAAACTTCCATGTTTTGAAGCATTTCATAAAAATCACCTATTCACCCCCCTCTAGTCGATATACTGCACTTTCAATTGGTATCAGAGCAAGGTACTCCCTTGTTCTGTGTGATTCGGTTTAACCACCTGGAGTTTTATCTATGTCGACTGCAGGGATAATCAAAGTCTCCGTTGGGTGCCCCGTCTTCGATGGCACCGAATATCCCTACTGGAAGAACAAGATGTGCATGCACCTTGAAGACATTGACGTGGACCTCTGGTTTGTCGTCAAGAACGGCGTTCCCAAGACTGGTGAAGGTATCACCCCTGCTGATGTCAAGAGGCTCGTTCAACTGGATTCAATGGCCAAGAACATCATCTGTGGTCATCTGACCAAAGGACAGTATGGTTGTGTAAGTGCCCTGGAAACGTCAAAGGAAGTCTGGGACTGGCTCTCAAAGGTCAACAAAGGTGTCTGATGCTATTGCTAGGGACCTAAAACACTTGTTGGGCACAAGATCAAATGCCCAAATGATTTACTGCTCATTCTGTTCATGAATCACTTGCTAATCATCTTATCAGTCCTAACTTGTATCTAAGCTTTCAATCCACTTGTACATCAAATGTTTATGCTTCACAATGGCTTTTGGTGAAGCCTATCCTCCTAAATGCATTGTAGGGAGTGACACCAAAGTCTTCAGAATTGATTATGGACAGCGGATGCACAAATCATATGACTGGAGATCCAAGTCTTCTCATGGACTCAACCTTACGTCCATCTAACAAGAGTCACATCACATTTGCTGATACTGGTAAAAGCAAAGTGTTGGGTCTCGGTAGAGTTGCAATCTCAAGGGATCAACACATGGATAAAGTCATGCTAGTTGAATCTCTTGGTTTCAACTTAATGTCTGTCTCAATGCTTTGTGACTTAAACATGATTGTGATATTTGGAAAATTCCGTTGCCTTGTACTAATGGAATCTGACAAGTCTTTAGTATTTGAAGGATACAGAAAAGGTGATCTGTATATGCTAGATTTCTCAGCTGGACCGCAGATGGCCATATGTCTTCTAGCAAAAGCTTCAGAGTGCTGGCTCTGGCATCGGAGGCTAGGACATGCCGGCATGAGGAACTTGCACACTCTCGCAAAGAAGAAGCACGTAGGCATCGAGGACGTCAAGTTCAAGAAAGATCATCTATGTGGTGCCTGTGAAGCTGGGAAGATGACTAGGGCCAAGCATCCCTCGAAGACAATCATGACGACATCCAAACCCTTCGAGCTGCTTCACATGGACTTATTTGGCCCTACTCCCTACTCCACGTTCTCTACCACAGCTTGTCTCTATGGCTTCGTCATTGTTGATGATTATTCAAGATACACATGGGTGCACATAATTCTCTACAAGACTGAAGTACAAGATGTCTTCAGACGCTTCGCCAATCGTGCCATGAACAACTATGGCGTCAAGATCAAGCATATTAGAAGTGACAATAGCACTGAGTTCAAGAACACCGGCCTTGATCTTTATCTGGATACAATGGGAATCACTCGTGAGTTCTCGGCCACGTACACACCTCAGCAGAATGGCATCGTTGAGCGCAAGAACAGAACTCTAATTGAGATGGCTCGAATGATGCTCGATGAATACAAGACACCAAGAAGGTTCTGGCCCGAAGCTATTGATACTGCATGCCATATCATCAACCGTGTTTATCTTCACAAGCTTCTGAAGAAAACGTCCTATGAACTCCTCACTGGAAAGAAGCCTAACGTAAGTTACTTCAGAGTATTTGGAGCTAAGTGCTGGATCAAGGATCCACATCACAAGTCAAAGTTTGCACCAAAAGCACATGAAGGCTTCATGCTCGGATATGGAAATGACTCACACTCCTGTAGAGTCTTCAACATCTTACTCTATAAAGTAGTTGAAACTGTGGATGTGCGGTTTGATGAAACGAATGGTTCACAAAGAGAGACCCTGCCAAATGTGCTAGATGAGGCTTCACCAAATGAATCTATCAAGCTAATGGGAACCGGTGAGATCATGCCTTCTGAATCACAACCTGACGAGGAACTCATCATTTCTGCTCCAAATCAATCTGACAACAATGCTCAGCCTGAAGACAACCCTCCTGATGATGACAATGTACAGCAAGAGCAAAATCTTCGTCCAGCTCATCCTCGTGTTGCAAATGAAGTACAAGTTGAGAAGATAATTGACAGCATAAATGCACCTGGTCCACTTACTCGTTCAAGAGCAACATAGCTTGCAAATTTCTGTGGGCACTTTGCTTTTGTCTCAATATCTGAACCCAAGAAAGTTGTTGAAGCATTTACGGAACCCGAATGGATTCAAGCAATGCAAGAAGAGCTTCAACAGTTTGAGTTGAACAACGTGTGGGAACTTGTCAAGCGTCCTGACCCTCGCAAGCACAACATAATAGGCGCAAAATGGATTTATCGCAACAAGCAAGATGAGCATGGTCAAGTTGTCAGAAACAAAGCTCGTCTCTTTGCTCAAGGATACACTCAAGTTGAAGGGATTGACTTCGATGAAACATTTGCTCCTGTGGCTAGACTTGAAGCCATTCGTATACTACTAGCCTATGCAAATCATCACAACATACTTCTGTATCAAATGGATGTAAAGAGTGCCTTTCTCAATGGAAGGATTGAAGAAGAGGTGTATGTTGCACAACCACCTGGCTTTGAAGATCCAAAACGTCCTGATATGGTATACAAACTCAACAAGGCACTGTATGGCCTCAAACAAGCGCCTCGTGCTTGGTATGACACACTCAAAGACTTCTTGAAGAGCAAAGGCTTCAAACCTGGATCCCTAGATCCCACACTCTTCACGAAGACATATGATGATGAACTATTTGTCTGCCAAATCTATGTGGACGACATTATCTTCGGCTGCACTGACAAAAGATACAGTGATGAGTTTGGTCACATGATGGAAGAGCAATATCAGATGTCCATGATGGGTGAGATGAAATTCTTCCTTGGTCTTTAAATTCGTCAGCAAAGCAACGGCATCTTCATATCTCAAGAGAAGTACCTTAAAGACTGCATGAAGAAGTTTGGAATGCAAGACTGCAAAGGGTACTCGACGCCTATGCCAGCTAAACACCATCTGGGTCCCGACGCAAATGGTAAAGAGTTCGATCAAAAGGTATACCGCTACATGATTGGTTCTTTGCTTTATTTATGTGCATCTAGGCCAGATATTATGCTTAGTGTTTGCATGTGTGCTCGATATCAAGCGGCACCAAAGGAGTCGCATCACTTAGCTGTGAAGCGAATACTTCGATATTTGGCTTACACCCCAACACTAGGATTATGGTATCCAAATGGCTCAGAGTTTGATCTAGTTGGATTCTCAGATGCTGATTATGCTGGTGACAAAGTTGATCGCAAGTCTACATCAGGCACATGTCACTTTCTAGGACGATCTCTTGTCTATTGGTCTTCAAAGAAGCAGAACTGTGTATCACTCTCCACTGATGAATCTGAATACATTGCTGCTGGATCTTGCTGCGCTCAGCTTCTCTGGATGAAGCAAATACTCAAGGACTATGGTGTCCATCTAAAGCATGTGCCACTCTACTGCGACAATGAAAGCGCTGTCAAGATTGCCAACAATCCAGTTCAGCACTCGAAGACAAAGCACATTGAAATTCATCATCACTTTCTCAGAGATCATGTCATGAAGGAAGATATTGATATCATACACATCAACACTGAAGAGCGACTGGCAGATATCTTCACAAAGCCCTTGGATGAGAAAAGGTTTTGCAAGTTGCGGTGTGAGCTAAATATCTTAGAATCCTCAAATGTTCTGTAATCAGGCACACATCCTAACACTTATGCATATTGATGACTTAGATGTGCAACACACGAAGTAAAGTATATCTTCAATCAATGAAGACTTACATTCTAAGTGTGAATACATTAACGCGGAATTTGACTTTGGAGCGCCACGATAATTGTGCGCCGTGTCTGGGTCTAATACTTCCTATATGGTGGATAACGCCACCACAAAATCTTTTGTTTGAAGTGTTTCTCGTGGCGTTACATTTGCAAAGTCTTCACACTTGGTTTATCTTCATATAGGATATATATATAGAGAGAGAGTTGTGTTCTGTCCTCTACATCATTCACTTATAGCTATGTCTTCTTATTTGAATCTTTTGAACTAAGTGAATGTGATCGGACCCTAACCTCTCTATGCTTCCTCACCTCAAACTCTATCTATCCAAATCATATGCATTATGTTGGAACCGTCGAATATCTTCTCTGCGTCCTTGTCAGCAGAAGATACAGAGACAAACTTTAAATCTAATTTAATGATCCATCCTTTATGCCTGAAACCCGGAGAAGCCGGAACGACCACTTCGACAGTCGTGGCGTACGTGGGATCGTGGGACAACTCCCAATGTGTTTGTGGGGACCCCGACTTAGAAGTCGAGATCACCGAATGCACGTGTACAGTGATCCCAGAGATCAATGCTCACTGAACACACAGAAGCTGAAATAACAAGAGTCTTACATCCATACAAATAGTCTTACACGAATTAAGGCCATTATGGCCAAGTCTTACATAGATAGAGCCTCACGGCTGAATAGCAAATAACTCAAGTAGCGGAAGTCTTCGATAAACGGGTAGAACCCATGCCATCTGCCTTAACCCTACAGGCATTCTGACTGGGATAGCGTCCTAGTTCGCATGATCGTCTCCAAAGAACTCTTCCTCATAATCCTGTTCTTCCATGCCTGGCCAATTAAATAACCAGTGGCAAGCCAATGAGTACTTTGAATGTACTCGCAAGCAACCCATGATGTGATTCAAGTAACAATGCAATTGAATAACAATGATCAATCTAGCAAGGCTAGAACAAATATTCTACCATCAAGTTTATGCATCAATAACCTCGCGTAACCTCGAAGACAGGTTACCGACATCAACAAGAATATGATTCATTCCATCGAGTCAAGTCACCACCTTGACTCACATACACACGCATGGTTTCACAAACATTGGACGTAGCCCAAGAGCGGTTACCCAACTGTCCATGTCCGTGGACACGGCTATTCGAATAGTTTGACACTCTGCAGAGGTTGTACACTTTACCCACAAGATCCGGGGAACTTCCGTGTCATCCACGACCCGCGGTACCTCAAGTACCCGGGGTAAGCACCCGGTCATTACCTTTCCTTAGACGACACTAACATAGAGTCCACTCGTTGGCACACGGCCCTCGGGTACAAACAATAGATCACGGGACTTGCCCTAATTTCAATGTTCACGCGTACCCGAAGGGACCAACGGTGTGTCCGGTGCCCTGTGAAAACAGTCATGGTCGTCTATCCAAGCACGACCCCGTCCCGGGAAAGACCTCAAGTCTTCCCGTCACTAGTAATGCGGGCACCATGCTAGTATCGACCTAAGTAATCAATAAAGCCCCGTCCCATAAGGGGTAGTGTGGTTGCACATGTATGGTTGGAATAACGGTCGCAACTTCAACCAATCCGTTTGAAAAACACACACACTTGCCTTGGCACACCACTTCGTCATCAAGTGGTCACCCAACTCACATCATCATCTCCCTCGGGCATAAGTGGCACCCGACGGGGTTTTATGCAAAGACTCCAACCATGAAGGTTCATGTCACACATGCATCACTTTCCACAACTACTAACCATATGCAAGTCATCTAGCACATAGCAAGATCAAGATCATGTCATGCATCATATAAGCATCATGACCACCTATTGCATGACATCTAGCTTTAGCAAGATCAACAATAAAGCATGCATCATGTGGTGGTTCATCTAGGTTACCATCGTAACCCTAATCATCATGCATCGGAAACAAACGGGTTCCGAAGAACAAGTGTATCATGGTCAAAGGGCTGCTTGCCTGGATTGGCTTGGTCTTCAAAGTCTTCAAGTCCTTCTCCTTCTTCTTCCACAGCAACTTCGTCCAATACGGGATCTATACGTCGCATAATAACCACGGAAAAAATAAGAATACAAACAAAACAGAAAAATCAAAGTGCTCAGAAAAATGTCAACTCATTTTTGTAAAATACTAGAGGGATTTCTAAGATGGGGAAAAATCTTAGGTGGAGTTTTGGAGTTACAGAATAGGATATATGGATTTTTGAACAGGAGTTATACTGCTCAAATTTGAATTTAAATTTGAACAGTACAGAAAAGTTTCATGGATTTGAATGAAAGTGGTACCATTAAATAGGTTGGAATATTACAAGATTCTAGGAGTTGAAAATATTTAATTTGGATCAATATTCTTTTCTGTATAAATGTTTAAAACATTAACAGAAAAGAAAAAGAAAAAAGGGGTCCTGTGCACTGGGCCAGAAGAGGCCACAGTGCACGGCCCAGACGGGCTGGCCCAGCCGCACGGAGCCAGCGCGCGCGCACGTCAGGTTTTCAAACCTGACGGGCGGGGCCCGTGGGTCAGCGGCACAGAGGAGGGGGAGAGAGGTGGGGGGATGACAGACGGGGCCCGCCTGTCATCTCTAACCCCTCGGCCATGGCGGCGGCGAGCTCACCGGCGACGATTCCGGCCACGGCGACGGCAACGGAGGCCAGGGACAGACTCAGTGGCGTGTTGCGGTTGCAGTGGTGGTAGCGCGGCACGGCGGGGAGGCCTGGTTCGCCGGCGACGAGGTGCGACGGCGGAGGCTCGTCGGAGGATGGTGGTCGGGGTCGTTTCCGACTGCGAATGGAGGGGCAAATAGAGGGGAAAGGGTCAGTGAGGTGCGGCGGTTCCGAAATGAGTGGTAGGAGAGGCAGGGGAGGCCTGTACCTCGAGATCGCCGGCGGCCCGACGCGGCGGAGCTCCGGTCGATCCCGAGCACTGGGACGTCCTGGGGTCGAACTGGTGGTGTTGGGGGGATCAGTGGAGTGGTGTGAGGCTGGTGGTGGTGTTGGAGAAGCTCGGGGAGGCCTTTATATAGGGGCTCGATGGAGACTCGCGGTCCAGTGCGCCGGCGAGCTTAGTCTCGAGGCTACAGCGCACGGGAGGCGACGGGGATGAGTCTGGGGAGTTCCTGGACGAGCTCTACGTCCAGCTGAGGTAAGAGGAGGAGCGGAGGAGCGACAGAGAGGTGCGCGCGTGCGAAGCAGAGGAGTGGCCGCCGCGGGCGGCCAGCGCGCGTGCGACGGCGGCTACTGGAGGCGCAGGAGGAGGGGGGGACAGCGCCGGGGAGGTCGCGGACGTCGAGGCGCCTCGACTGGCGCGAGGGGGAGGCCCGAGGCTGTCGGGGAGCGGTGATTGGCCCGAGCCAGCGTGCGGGAGCACTGTTCGCGCGCTCTGGAGCGTGCGTATTGCTGGCATCAGCATGCTCTCGCCGGCTTGGTTCGTTCCAGCGTGCCCAACAGTGTCTAGTGTGTTGTAGGAGATGTAAAGAATTGCCCTGAGGCCTTGGATGCTCTGGGGTGCAGAGAGAGAGTGAGAGTGTTGGTAAAAATGGTGAAAGTTGGCTGTACAGCAAGGTAAAGCTGGGGTTTTACCCTCCAATCATGGAGTTGAGGTGCTGGGGGGTTTACTGGAGGTGGCTGGTAACTCAATAAGCCTGTGGTGAGAAGTTGAGGCTATGGAGAAAAGTGAAAGTGGTCAAAATGGGGGTTTTAGAAATTCTGCAGAAGGTGTTTGATCTGTATTTGATCAAGTAAATGAAGTTCACTTGACATGGCACTTGACAGGGTTGAAAGACATGAGAAAATAGGGTGCTTCACCAAATTTGGGCTCATTTGAAGAAACTAGCCAATGTAACTTTGGTGAACCCTAGAAATCAACAGAAACAGTTTCATCTTGGTTGGGTCAAGCTAATCATCTCCCCTTGATGCACCACTTGGTGTAGCATCATCATTTGGGGTATTTATCATGCCCACAAAGTTTGAAGCTCCAGATAAAAAGTTGGTAATGTAAAGTTGTTCAAATTTGCATTTGAACAGAAAGGGTTTTGAGGTGATCTGATCAAGTTGCTCTATTCAAATTCTTGTGCCATTTGGTCTAGGTGCCTTATTAGGCCATTCTAGCATGTGCACCAAGTTTGAGAGCATTTGGACAAGTTTGGCAATGTAAAGTTGCTCAAACTTCAAATATGGACAGAATGGTTATGAAGGGGTTTGAGGAGGTGTTCTTGCTTCCCAAGGCATGGGACTTGGCAAGATCATCAAATATGTCATATATGACATGATAGAATTTCCCTGGAATTTTTGGAGAAAAATTCCTTTGTAAATATTTCAAAAGCTTGAAATATCCAGAAAGGGTTTTAGAGGGTTTAGCCCATTATTTTGAACATGACCAAGTGTTGAAACTCTTGTATATGGACAATATATGTCCTATGAGTCTCTCTGAATTTTGGCAAATATTTTTGAAACAGTTAAATAATTTTCCCCTATTAAAGACCATTTCTGGCCTTAAGAAAAAGCTTTTAAATAAAATAGGAAAATAACTTTTAAAATTATACCTTTGTGGTTTCTGGGAGTCCTATGACTACTAGGTCTCAAATAAACCCTTTGAAATAATTTTCACACCCTTAATCAAGTACATGCAGTGCAAATCACAATTCAGGGGTTTTTGGAAAACTAAATTTATAAAATACTTTTTGGCCAAATTAATTTTGTAAGAAAATACTATACTGTTATATAACACTTGGCATGATCATTGGGCAGGAGTTTTGAGTCTGGAGATGAAATCTACAAGAGATCATAGTTGACTTTAATGAGCACATGAAAAAGCACATGAAGAAAACTCAATTCCAAATAAAAGCCAAATGATGCTAAAAAAATTTGCTGGTCCAAATTTTCATGCCTCAAAGTTACAAATAATATGTTACAAAATGCAGGGTGTGACAGACCTACCCCCTTTACAAGAATCTCGTCCCCGAGATTCCTAAACTAGGGCTTAAAAGAGATCGGGAAACTCGGATCTAAGATGGTCTTCTCGTTCCCAGGTTGCTTCTGCTTCGGTGTGGTTGCTCCACTGGACCTTGAAGTACTTGATGGTACGGCTCCGCGTATGTCGTTCTGCTTCGTCCAGAATACGAATGGGCTTCTCGCGGTAGGTCAAATCAGGCTGCAGATCAATGGCTTGGTGATCCACATCCTCGTAGAGATTGGGCTTGTGTGGAACTTGCAGACATTTCCGGAGTTGTGACACATGGAACACATTGTGCACATCGGATAGCTCAGGTGGTAGTTCCAACTGATAAGCCACTTCTCCTCGTCGGTCGGTGATCTTGAAAGGGCCAATGAACCTTGGCACGAGCTTCCCCTTGACGTGGAAACGCTTGGTTCCTTTCAGAGGAGTTACCCGCAGGTACACATGATCTCGGACACGGAAACTCATGTCTCGGCGTCGAGTGTTAGCATAACTCTTCTGCCTTGACTTGGCGGCCTTTAATCGCTCTCTGACTAGTTGGACTTGCTCTTCTGCTGCGCGGAGAATATCCGGTCCAAAGACTAGTCCTTCTCCAGTCTCTGACCAATTGAGGGGTGTGCGGCATCTGCGTCCGTACAACACCTCAAATGGTGCCATCTGAAGGCTTGACTGGTAACTGTTGTTATAGGAGAACTCGGCAAAAGGGAGACAGTCTTCCCACTTGGCTCCATACGCCAAGACACAGGCTCGGAGCATGTCTTCGAGAATCTGATTGACTCGCTCAGTTTGACCTCCGGTCTGTGGGTGGAAAGCTGTGCTGAAAGACAATTTGGTTCCCAAGGCTTCTTGGAATCTCTTCCAGAACCTTGAAGTGAACTGGGTGCCTCGATCTGACACAATCTCCTTGGGAACACCGTGAAGACTTACGATTCGGTTGATATAGAGAGTTGCCAGCTGGTTGCCTGAGTAGGTAGTCTTGACTGGAATGAAATGGGCCACCTTGGTCAAATGATCGACTATGACCCAGATAGAGTCATGTCCCCTATTCGACCTTGGTAGTCCAGTGATGAAGTCCATTCCGACTTTATCCCACTTCCACTCAGGAACCTCGAGTGGTTGGAGCAATCCAGCAGGTCGCTGATATTCAGCCTTGACCCTTTGGCACACATCACACTTTGCAACATAGGTTGCAATCTCTCTCTTCATACCGTGCCACCAGAATCGTGCCTTCAAGTCTTGGAACATCTTGGTTCCTCCGGGGTGGATGGAATACGGAGTGTCGTGGGCTTCTTGCAGAATCAGCGTCTTCAACTTGGTGTTGTTTGGTACGCAGAGACGACCTTTGTACCAAACAATCCCGTGCTCGTCTTCAGATAATCCTGGGGCCTTGCCCAGCTTCATCTTCCTCTTGATACCTTCAGTGCTTGCGTGTCCATCTTGAGCCTTCTTGACGTCGTCCATCAGGGTCGGTCTGACTTCCAAATGATCCAGAAATCCAGGGGTGACCAATTCCAAACTAAATTGTTCGATCTCCTTAAACAAGGCAGGCTGCCTTTCCCGAATAATGACATTCAAGGAGCAAGCCTTCCTGCTTAAGGCATCGCCACCACGTTAGCCTTCCCAGGGTGATACTGAACACTGAGGTCATAATCCTTGATGAGTTCCAACCATCTCCGCTGCCTCATGTTCAATTCCTTTTGGGTGAAAATATACTTCAGACTTTTGTGGTCTGTGTAAATCTCACACCGTTTCCCTAGGAGGTAATGCCGCCATGTCTTCAAGGCATGAACTACAGCTGCTAGCTCAAGATCGTGAGTAGCGTAGTTCTCCTCATGGGGTCGTAGCTGCCTGGAGAGGTATGCTATGACGCGGCCTTCTTGCATCAGAACGCTTCCCAATCCGGTTCGAGAGGCATCACAATATATCACGAACTCCTTGTGAATATCAGGTGTTGCCAGAACTGGGGCGATGGTCAATCTCTTCTTGAGCTCTTGGAAGCTCTCTTCGCATTTTGGCGTCCACTCGAACTTCTTGTCCTTCTTGAGGAGCTGAGTCATTGGCCGTGCAATGCTAGAGAATCCTTCCACGAACTTGCGGTAATAGCCTGCTAACCCGAGGAAGCTTCTGACTTCCTTGACGGTCGTTGGAGATTGCCATTGGGTCACAACTTCGATTTTTGCAGGATCAACAGATAATCCTTCCTCGGTCAAGACATGACCTAAGAATCCAACTTTATGTAGCCAGAACTCACACTTGCTGAATTTGGCATATAGTTGGTGCTCACGAAGCTTGTCTAGGACCATTCTCAGATGTTGCTCATGCTCTTCCTCCGACTTCGAGAACACAAGAATGTCATCAATGAAGACAACAACGAACTTGTCCAAATATTCCATGAAGACTTTATTCATGAGATACATGAAGTAGGCTGGGGCATTGGTTAACCCAAAAGACATGACCGTGCACTCGTACAGGCCATATCTGGTTACGAATGCCGTCTTCGGAATATCTTGGGGTCTGATCTTCAGCTGGTAATACCCAGATCTGAGGTCGATCTTGGAGAATACCTTGGCTCCGCTGAGCTGATCAAACAGATCTTCGATCTTGGGAAGTGGGTACTTGTTCTTGATTGTAACTTCATTGAGGGAACGATAGTCAATGCATAAGCGGATGGTACCGTCCCTCTTTGCCACAAACAGAACAGGAGATCCCCAAGGGGAGGCACTTGGGCGGATAAATCCCTTCCTTAGCTGCTCTTCTGGCTGTTTCTTCAACTCGGCTAATTCTTCCGTCCCCATTCTATAAGGCTTCTTATAGATGGGTCCTGCTCCGGGCACGAGCTCGATGATGAACTCAATGTCACGGTCAGGGGGCATTCCCGGTAGTTCATCCGGAAAGACATCAGGATACTCACATACCACCGGTACTTAGTCTAGCCCAACTTCAGACAGACAGTTGACTTTAGCGGCTTGAGCGGAAGAGGAGTTGGGGGCAAACTTGACTTCTACTCCTTGGTCATTGGTCACGTGTGACTGTCCGATTGGCACAGTCCAACAAGCCTTGGTGCTTACTGAGCCAATCCATCCCTAAGATCACATCCAAGCCTTGCGATCTCAGGATGATAAGGTCTGCTAGGAAGTCTACACCGTTAATGGTAATACCGACTCCTTTACAGCCTATCTTGGCTCTCATCTCGGCTCCGGGGGTTTGTACCACCATAGGGTTATTCAGGGGTGTAGGGGTCATGCCACTTTTTAATGCAAATCTTTGAGTGACAAATGAATGCGTTGCTCCAGAATCAAACAAGACAGTTGCAGGTGCTGAGTTGACAAGGAACGTACCCAGCACGACGTCCGGGTCTTCCTGGGCTTCTTCAGCAGTGACGTGATTCACACGCCCCTTCCCATAGTTTGGTGGATTGCGAGGAGCTGGGTTCCTTGGTGGCATTCCACGGCCTTGTCCCTGGTTCTGCGCATTGGGGCGCGGGGCATCAGGCTTCTTGTTGGGGCACACCCTGGAGATGTGTCCGGGCTGACCACACCCAAAGCAAGTAACTTGGTTTGGAGTGTTGATCTTGTTGCCACCACTGGTATTGGGGTTGAAAGCTGGCCTGGGGTTGGCATACTGCTGGGGCTGAGGATTGGCACGGGGTGCAGGAGCCCTTGGCTGCTGATAGGTTGGCTTGGCCGGGGCTGACTGCCACGGACGAGGCTTCTGGTTGCTGGAACTTCCCTTACTGACCAACTTGCGCTTGCGAGTGTCTTCCAAAGCACGCCGCTTGTCTTCAAGCATGAGTGCCTTGTTCACCAGGTCAGGGAAGGACGGGCAGTCGCACACGACAAGCGAGTATTGCAGAGTCTGATTAAGGCCTTCCATGAAGCGCTCCCTTTTGGCAGCATCAGTGCTGACATCCTCAGGGGCATACCTTGACAGAATACTGAACTTCTGCATGTACTCCTTGACACTGCCACTTCCTTGCTTCAGGGCTCGGAACTCGCGCTTTTTGATAGCCATGATTCCGGAAGGAATGTGGGCCTTGCGGAATTCTGCCTTGAAGTTCACCCAAGTGATGTCTTGTTCAGCATGCATGACCTTGAATCCATCCCACCAAGCTCTAGCAGTTCCCCCGAGGCAGTGGGCTGCATAAGCCACCTTCTCGCGGTCTTCGGTGCATCCGACTAGTTCCAGGATATCCTCAATGGAACGGACCCAGTCGTCAGCATCCAGGGGTTCTGCAGTCTCGATGAAGGTTGGCGGTGCATGCTTCTTGAACTCTGCCAACGTGGATCGTCCATTGCCATTCCCCGCCGGCTGGCGGTTTTTGGCGACAGCTTGAGCAATCAGCTGGAGAGCTGCAGTGTTGGCTTGGAGCTCCTCTCGGAAAGCTTGGAGAAGCTGAGCCATGTCCATGCTTGGAGGAGGTGGTGGTGGAGCTTGGTCGTTGGTTTGGTCGTGGTCTGCCTCTGGCTGAGAGGATGCTCCAGCTTCGGGCTGCTGGGTAGAGGTACCAGTACGAGTTACAACAGGCATCCTGTTGGAGCGGTAAAAGGTCTCATGACTCGGAAGAGGGAAAGCAAGATAGATAGGTGCCTAGTAAGGGGGTGGGTGTGACACTAAATCAAATCATGCAAGGGCCGTAAGGCCAAAACACATTCATTAAAATTCAAATGGGTGATGTAGTCGTTTACACCTTCCCGAAGGAAGAATACGACTTACATCAAGACACAACAAAAGCAAACGCTAGATGGTTTCATATGAACCATACAAGGACTCGACTGCGCATAGGGGTTACACGACCTATCCTACCGTAGGGGTTACAACTGGCATATCCGAGTAGCGAATAATGCCTAACCGGCGGAATGCTCGGTCGCGTATTCCGGCTCTTCTGGGTCTTCCTCCTTGTCTTCATCTGTCTGGGCTCCCTTGTCGCTGGAGGGAGTAGGGGAGTGGAGGAGTTGGATACGACGGTGCTTTGACGGTGGTGCAGGGAAAAGCTTGCGGTATTCCCTTGCTGTCATCCGGCGTCGCCGAGGTGGTTCTTCACCCTTGGAAGTCACATCCTCGGAGGGCCTTCCGCCTCGATATGCGATAGCGGATTGTCCAGAGGGTGCTCCTTCCTTCTTGATCCTGTTTGACTTCTCTTGAGCTCGACGAAGAAGTGCCTTGGTCTTGAAAAGTTCATCTCGAAGCTTCATTGATTCCGAGGCCAAGTCTTGTGCCAGGCTGTCGACACATAGACTGAAGTAGGTCTGGAACCGAAGCGAGAGTCCTTCCTTCAGTGGAGGGGCTAGTGCGCTGCTTTCTTCGTCACCTTCCTTCCGGTAAGGTAAGAAGCGAGTTGTCATCTTGGCTGCCATCTCCGGAAGAAGCTCGCGGAGACGGGTTAGTGCCTTGAGTGCAGCAGCCTCGACAGCGAGTGGTAGTGTCGCCATCTGGGGTCCCTCGAAGAACCAACTTGTGGGAGGATCGTTTGCCTTCACGATCACTTCCACATGGTACTCCACCTCAGTATCGCTCACCCAATGCTCAAGGTAGGTGAGGATGGGTGCTCGGTGGAACTGACACTCCTGGAGGCTATCCTCGAGAAGTAGGGGAAACCCAGTGGTCAGGTGCTCTTCGGGAACAGCGGCCATCTACAAAGGTGGAATAGGAGGGATTAATAAGCTGAGAAAATCTCAGGTTTAGAAAAGAAGAGAGGTTCAGAAGGTTTTGAAAAGGGGGTCTCAACTAACTAACGCCCATGCTAACTAAGGCTTCCTACAGTCAGGATGGCTCTGATACCAGCTCTGTGGGGACCCCGACTTAGAAGTCGAGATCACCGAATGCACGTGTACAGTGATCCCAGAGATCAATGCTCACTGAACACACAGAAGCTTAAATAACAAGAGTTTTACATCCATACAAATAGTCTTACACGAATTAAGGCCATGTAGGATCGAAAGTATGTCTAGAGGGGGGTGATTAGACTACTTGTAAATATAAAAATTCTGCCTTTTGACAAAGAACAGTTTTTGGTAGTTTCACAATTATGATCAAGTCAAGTATCACCCTACACATGCAATTCTAGAGTATAAGCAGCGGAAAGTAAATTGCACATGTAGTAAAGAGAGGTGGAGAAGAGCAAACGCAATTTTGGAGACGCGGTGATTTTTCCCGTGGTTCCGATAGGTGGTGCTATCGTACATCCACGTTGATGGAGACTTCAACCCACGGAGGGTAACGGCTGCGCGAGTCCACGGAGGGCTCCACCCACGAAGGGTCCACGAAGAAGCAACCTTGTCTATTCCATCATGGCCTACGCCCACGGAGGGCTAGCCTTACTCGGGGTAGATCTTCACGAAGTAGGCGATCTCCTTGCCCTTACAAACTTCTTGGTTCAACTCCACATCTCGATGACGGAGGCTCCCAAGCGACACCTAACCAATCTAGGAGGCACCACCCTCCAAAAGGTAATAGATGTTGTAGATGATGATGAACTCCTTGCTCTTGTGCTTCAAATGATAATCTCCCCAACACTCAACTCTCCTCACTGATATGGCTGTGGTGGAAGAAGGAATTGAGTGGAAAGCAACTTGGGAAGGTTAGAGATCAAGTTTCATATGGTAGGAGTGGAGCAACTTGATCTCAACACAAGGGTAGGTAGTTCTCTTCTCAGAAATGTAAGGTAGGAGTGGTAGTTCTTTCTGATGGCTCTCTCTCTACGAATGAAGAGGGGGTGGAGGGGTATATATATAGCCTCCACACAAAATCCAACCGTTACACACATAATTGAGCAATCTCGGTGAGACCGAAGTGGACAACTCGGTCAGTCCGAAAGTTCAAATAATGTGAACGTTGGGGTTTTCGGTGGGACCGAAAATACCATCTCGGTTATTCCGATTTGAGCCAAGACAGGAGCATACCAGTTTCGGTGGGACCGACTTCATCATCTCGGTTATTCCGATTTGATGACAGAAGGTTACAGAAGCTTGGCAGCCCATGTTTCGGTGAAACCGATTTCAAACTCGGAATATCCGATTTTTCTAGGGTTTGGCTTATGGCTGAGGTGGTTCATCTCGGTGTGACTGTGTTTGGATAATCGGTGGGACCGAGATTACTTATGAGTGTATTTTGTAGTGAAGGTTGCTGATAGTTTGAGGAGATATATCACTAAGCACTTGAGCAACCAGATCATCAACATAACCTCATCCCCTTTTAATAGTATTGGCTTTTCCTATGGACTCAATGTGATCTTGGATCACTAAACCAAAAATGGAGTCTTGAGCTTTTGCCAATGCTTGCCTTAGCATTTTGAGGGGTCCACTTCTTCAGTCATTGCCACACCCATATCACTGAACTTCTCTGAAATGATTCTCAAGTAACTATTAGTTCAATGATATATATGTTGTTATTAATTGCCAAAACCACCCGGGGATTAGTTGCACTTTCAATCTCCCCCTTTTTGGTAATTGATGACAACATATAGATCAAAGCTTCGACAAAAGATATAATCAATGAATAATATCGTCGCTTTGAGAAGTATGTGATAAGCAAGAGCTCCCCCTAAATTTGTGCATTATTTAAGATTTGCGTTTGAATGCAAATGCACAATCGATTAGGATCATGGGTCACTCTTCCATGTCACATACATCTTGGTGGAGCGCACAAAATGATAAGAATGAATAGCATGCACCCAATCACCAAGACATGAGTAAATAGCCATACAAGATAGGAGTAGCATATGATAAGCATTAAGCACACATTAAAGCATAGTATGACCAAGCACTCATTAAGGTAGCATCAAACGTAGTATCAAGCACACTGAAAGTTTCGAAAACCAAAAGTATCTCAATGAAACCGCAAAAGAACGAAAGAGCAAAAGCGCAAAGACAACAGCACTCTCTCTCTCGAAGCCCTATGATCTATACAATTTCTCCCCCTTTGGCAACAAGTTACCAAAAAGTTCGAAAAAGCATAGAGCTAAACGTCACTGTGGGCTCTGCTGGCGGCTCCCGTCTGGGTAGATGTCGGAGTAGATATGACGGCATCGGCGAAGACTTCAGCTGATGTCTGTGCTGGAGGAGTGGACACTGGAGCTGTAGCTGGAGTAACTGCTGGAGCTGTAGGAGGTGCTGAAGTTGTAGTCCTCGTGTCAGTCACTGGAATAGCAGCTGATCGGGATCCTCTGGGAACCGGAGCAGTCTGGCGATGAGAGTCCTGGACTAAGTCATCCTGCACAAGCTCTGCCTTGTCCTGCTTTGCTTCCTCCACATCTGCCTCAAGCTTGTTGACGGTCACTTGTATTTCAGTCAGCTTCACGTCCAGAGCGTGGATCTTCTCGTCAACAATCCTCTCTAAGCTCTCCTGAGACTGTTCAATGCTGGCCAGGCGTTGTTCAATCCTTTGGGTAGCTTCAAGAATCTGTTCTCCGAAACTCTTTGGTTTAGCTGCTGCTGCTGCTGCTTCTTTATCAGCTTTGGCTTTCCTAGCAGCTTCAATCTTGGCTTGACCTTCAACAGATGTTGGATCCTCCTCGTCCATCACAACAACATTGTCTTCATGCTCTGGCTGCAGTGGTAAGTGTTTCCTATCCAACAAGAATTTGCCCATGCCAAACTTGGCATTGATAAGCATCTGAATCTGTGGGGCAAATCCACATGACCTTTTCTGGTCAGCTGCAGTCCTCTTAATGGTCTCTACCATCAAGTCCATCACCTTGAAAGGTGCCTTCTCATCAAGTATATGCAGCATGTTGATAGAATATCCTCTGATCATGCGAGGATCTCCAGACTTGGGCATCAAGGTATGCCTCAAAATAGTGTTAGTGGTAGGTAAACCTGCCTGGAGATGGTAGACTGAGCCGAGCTTCCATACTTCCAAATCTGCTGCGGGGATCTCCTTGTACATGTTCTTCATGGAATCATGATTCTTCTTTGGAATCCCATAGACATCAATGTCATCCTCTCGTTGCACTAGAGCATTCAGAAGTTCTGCCCATTCTTCAACAGAAGAAGAAAATCTCTGACCTTCAGTCATCCAGGTGATCTTCCCATCAGGATAGAAGTGAGCTGTGGCATAGAATTGCATAATCATCTCATCGTTCCAACTAGTCAATTCCTGACCCACAAACTCAGCAACTCCACATGCAGTGAAGCTTTCATGCACATGTGGAAAGAAATCTCTGTGCTCTTCACTGTCAATGTATTTCCAGTCAACATATCTGGTATCTGCAACTATGGGCTTCTTGTCCATCAGCACAGTCTCATAGAAGTCCTGCTGCTCTCTGGTGTGAAACCTGGGATCTACAGCAGTTCTTCTCCTCACGGCATATGGATCAACTTGTCTCCATAGCCTGAGACCTCTATCTTTCCTTGCCTTCATATCCTCGGCTTGAGGATGAGCATCATTGTGAAGTGGCAGTTTTGGACGGAGTTTCAGCAACACTTGTCCTTCCTCATCAGACTTAGACGGTGGCACATCACCCTTGTTCTTCTCAGATGCTGGAATGTTTCTGGTAGTCCTCTTGGGCTTGGCAGTAGGCTTTGCTGGAGCTGCCTTGGCTTGAGCAGATTTCTTGGGCTTTGAAGTGGCTCCGGCCTTAATGGCATCACCCATGAGCTTCTGCTTCTGAGGAGCAGGCTGGGGTGCTTCTTTTTCTTCTTCATCCTCGACTGCTGCATCTGCATGAGGATCACTATACACAACCCTCTTTCTCTTGGAGGTTTTCTTCACTTTGCTTGGGGCTGGCTCTCCCAAGTTCAGCTTCTTGGCAACAGTGGACTGCTTGACTTTGCTGGTGCCCTTCTTTGATTGCTGACCTTGTTGCTCTTTGGCAACAACCTTTCTCTTAGGCTTGGAGGTCACTTCTTCCTCAGCGACGAAATCAGAATCCTCATCATCGGAGTTCTTCTCCTTTCTAGCTCTGGTGGCTGCAGGAGGCAAGCCACTTGGTGTACTCCTCTCACCATCATCAAATGGACTACTAGTCTCAGGACTAGTGTCTGCCTCAGGAATGTCTGCGATAGGTGATTCTGACCTGTTCTGACTGTCACTGGCATCTGACATGGCTGACAACCTGTGAATAGATAAGGTATAGGCAGAGAAGAAGAGTTATCACAAACTGCAGAGGTTTTTGCAAACAAAATGAGTTCAAATTTTAGTTTTAAGTTTTCACAGAAGACATATCGGTCAGACCGAGTTTAAAATTCGGTGAATCCGAAGTGTTAAACAGAGACTTTACACACCACTTTCGGTTTGACCGAAGTGGGTTTCGGTCCTGCCGATACACTAGGGTTTCACAGAAACTGTATTTCGGTCACACCGATTTGCACAACTCGGTTGGACCGAAAGGTGCAGTGCAATGGCCAGAGGCCGTATCGGTCACACCGAAATTTTAAAATCGGTTTCACCGAGATGTGTTCCGTGGAAACCTAACCCTAAGAATTTTACTCGAAACTAGTTCGAACGAACCGATCTGGTGTAAAAGAAGATTTCAATCGTGGCCAGATAGTGGGCAAACCAAACGTGCATTGAATCGGAGATGGGAGCACGAGTGTGATCGAGACTCACCCTAACTTGGTGGAGTCTCTCTACGGCGGCAACGGCGCGGAGGAGAAGTCCGTTGACTGCGGTGGAGACATGCGGCGAGGGCGCACAGGCGACGACGGCGACGATCCGAAGATCAGGGCGACGGCAGCAGGGGATGTGGGGCGAAAACGTTTGAAGGAGTAATCAACGCGCGCTGCCCTCAGTATATATATCCCTTTGCTGTCGGTGGGACCGAGTTGAAAAACTCGGTGGCACCGAGATGGATAACTGCTAGGCAGTTATGCATTTCGGTCACGCCGAAAATTACAACTCGGTTTCACCGAGATGAAACCTAGATCAGTCTAAATGCTTTCGGTTTGACCGAGTGGGAGAAAGTTGGTCTGACCGAAAATCACTTAGAAGGTTTTGGAAGTTAGCCCTTGACGGATCGGTGGCTCCGAGTGCTCCTCACTCGGAGGATCCGAAAATGACTTGTTCAAAGTTTGTGATATAAGCATGAATAGAATTTGAGACAAGAAAGCATAGATAGCTAGGGGAGGTACTTAGGCATTCTTGTCCATCCATTTGGCCAGAAAAATCAAAACAACCAAAACAACAAATGGATGTCCTCGAATGGATAAAATCATGCATTCAACATGCTCACACAATAAGATAGCAAATGAAATATGTGTCAAACATGCACAACCAAGACTCTAGCTACTAGCACACAATTTGTCGATGACTAGGTCATCTTTATATGAGTATTTTGACTTAGGAGCCAAATGAGAACATTTGATCATAGGTCATACTCATCGTTTAAGCACAAGTGGGGTTACCACTTTTACATAAAGCATTGATGTGTTCACATCATTTGAAGATGCTTTAGCTCAATTTTTTTAGAGCAAAGCTCCCCCTAGATGTGAGAACCCCTTTTAAAGGGTCAAACTAACCTTGGGTTGTTGTAGAAGACTTCATGTAGATGTTGAAGATGTGGATGCTCAATGTTGATGGAGATCATCAAGAGTTGGGAGCTATCCTTTGGATTAGGGCACTTTCAATACCTACATGGGTTAGTCCCACAAGGAACAAACAAGGATATCCATGGACATAGATTGAAGTTCACAATAGATGATGTCCATGAAAGCAATGATTACCTTGTCCGTTGACTTACCAACAAGAGGGTTTGTGACTCCATGAACTAGTGCATGATGTGGAAGTTGATTGCACAAGTTCTTGCCAAAATGAATGTGAGTGAGGTATGTTGGCGGAGTCACCCTCAAGAACCTTCTAGTTCTTCTTCTTCGGGATCCACATCATCTTGATGGGAATCCTTGGGGTTGTAGTTGAGCTTGACGAAGTAGAACTTGACGTGTCCTTGGGAACCCACTTGACCATGGCTTGAGGTGCTTCAATGAATGCATCAATCTCCTCTTGAAGCTTGTCCTTGGCTTTTAGCTTGTGGTCTTGTGGTGGAAGGTCATCTTGAGCTTGTTCCACATTGGAAGAAGTAGGATCATACTTCTCCTTTTGAGAAACAAACTGTGGAGTAGGGTATTGACCTTCTTCCCACTCAACACCTTCGGCGTTGTACTTTCGCTCAAAACCAATCCCTTGATTCTTCCGGTGCCTTCCTTGCTTGCGAACAATTTCCTCAAAGTTCTTGCTTCCGGCAAGACTCTTGTAGACACCTTTCTCTATGATCCCTTTCAATAAACTATTCTCTTGCTCAAGTGTAACTTGGCTTGAAACATTGTTAGTGGAATCAAGAGAACTACTAGAAGTAACAACATTAGATTTAACATGGTTATTGTTACTGCTAGAGGAAGAATTTTTCTTATGCTTGTCATGCTTAGTCTTAATGGGTGGCAAGAAATTAGACAAGAGAAGTCGTTTGGCAAGATATGAAGAACTCTTCATTCGAAGATCGTCATTGATCGCTTTTAGAAACTCATGTTCTTGCTCTAGAGTGAGCTTCTCGAAGCGTAGCTTCTCATGAGATCTTAAGAGCTCTCTATGATCTTCTTGAGTTGTTTCATGAGCTAACTTAAGAGTGTTTAGTTCTTTAGTTAGACGCTCAATCTCCTTCATAGCATTGTCATTCGACTCTTCTTGACTATAAAGACTACTAGCATTTTCATCGTTACTAGGCTCACTAGATTTATCATGCAAGAGCTCATCTTCACCAAGCAAGTCATCCTCATCACTATTGAAGTCAATGAATTCATGGTGTGATACCTTGGGGCCTTTAGCCATGAAGCATCTTCCAATTCCCTCATTTGGTGAATCAAATAAGTCGTAGGAGTTGGAGTTGGAGGATACGAGAGCAAGACCGGCAACACCTTCATCTTGACTGTAGTCGGAGTCGGAGTGATAGCTTCCATCGGATTGATTGTCGGAGTCGGAGCCGGAGACCCATTCACCTACATGAGCTTGATGTCTTCTTCTTGTGTAGCTCCTTGATGACTTGTCTTTCCTCTCCGAATCCTTGCTTCTCCGAGAGGGTCTTCGTTCATAACGATCATCTCTACTCCTTCTCTCTTTCCGAGGTGACTCATCTCTTGATCTTCTTCTTGGAGATTCTTCTCTTCTCTTGTGGGGAGCCGTACACTCATTTGAGTAGTGTCCGGGTCTTCCACAATTGTAGCAGTTTCGATCACGACTAGAAGATCTCTTTTCATCATATGATCTAGACTTTGAGCTTCTCTCTTTGCCTCTCTTCTTGTAGAATTTGTTGAAGTTCTTAACCATTAGGCTTATCTCTTCATTGGAAACTAACTTGTCACTTGAGGTTGTGGGAGCATCACTTGTAGCCTTGTAAGCACCACTTGACTTGTTGTGAAGCTCTTCCTTATCCTTAAGTGTCATCTCATGAGCAACAATTCTTCCAATGACTTCAGTCGGCTTGAGAGTCTTGTAGTTTGGCATCATTTGGATCAAAGTGCACACGGTGTCGTACTTTCCATCCAAAGCTCTGAGAATCTTCTTGATGATGAATCGGTCGGTCATTTCTTCGCTTCCTAAGCCGGCAATCTCATTTGTGATGAGAGCAAGCCTAGAGTACATTTCAGCGACTCCTTCACCATCCTTCATCTTGAACTTGTCAAGTTGACCTTGAAGAATATCTAGCTTTGATTCCTTCACAGACTCGGTACCTTCGTGCATTTCAACCAAAGTATCCCAAATCTCTTTTGCATTTTCAAGACGGCTGATTTTGTTGAACTCCTCGGGACACAAGGCATTGAAGAGAATGTCACAAGCTTGAGCATTGTTTTGCAACATCCGCAATTCTTCAGGTGTAGCTTCGCGATCCGGAACTTTTCCTTCCTCGAAGAATTCACCTTGCATACCAACACAAATAATGCCCCATGCGGCTGGGTTATGACCAAGAATATGCATTTTCATTTTATGCTTCCAACTAGCAAAATTTGTACCATCAAAGTAAGGACCTCTACGATAATTACCCTCACTAGACGCCATACTCTCCTAGGTTGTGAAACCAAGCTTATGGAGTCCAATGCAATGAAAACCAAAACAATGGAGACCAAAGCTCTGATACCACTTGTAGGATCGAAAGTATGTCTAGAGGGGGGTGATTAGACTACTTGTAAATATAAAAATTCTGCCTTTTGACAAAGAACAGTTTTTGGTAGTTTCACAATTATGATCAAGTCAAGTATCACCCTACACATGCAATTCTAGAGTATAAGCAGCGGAAAGTAAATTGCACATGTAGTAAAGAGAGGTGGAGAAGAGCAAACTCAATTTTGGAGACGCGGTGATTTTTCCCGTGGTTTCGATAGGTGGTTCTATCGTACATCCACGTTGATGGAGACTTCAACCCACGGAGGGTAACGGCTGCGCGAGTCCACGGAGGGCTCCACCCACGAAGGGTCCACGAAGAAGCAACCTTGTCTATTCCATCATGGCCTACGCCCACGAAGGGCTAGCCTTACTCGGGGTAGATCTTCACGAAGTAGGCGATCTCCTTGCCCTTACAAACTTCTTGGTTCAACTCCACATCTCGATGACGGAGGCTCCCAAGCGACACCTAACCAATCTAGGAGGCACCACCCTCCAAAAGGTAATAGATGTTGTAGATGATGATGAACTCCTTGCTCTTGTGCTTCAAATGATAATCTCCCCAACACTCAACTCTACTCACTGATATGGCTGTGGTGGAAGAAGGAATTGAGTGGAAAGCAACTTGGGGAGGTTAGAGATCAAGTTTCATATGGTAGGAGTGGAGCAACTTGATCTCAACACAAGGGTAGGTAGTTCTCTTCTCTGAAATGTAAGGTAGGAGTGGTAGTTCTTTCGGATGGCTCTCTCTCTACGAATGAAGAGGGGGTGGAGGGGTATATATATAGCCTCCACACAAAATCCAACCGTTACACACATAATTGAGCAATCTCGGTGAGACCGAAGTGGACAACACGGTCAAACCGAAAGTTCAAATAATGTGAACGTTGGGGTTTTCGGTGGGACCAAAAATACCATCTCGGTTATTCCGATTTGAGCCAAGACAGGAGCATACCAGTTTCGGTGGGACCGACTTCATCATCTCGGTTATTCCGATTTGATGACAGAAGGTTACAGAAGCTTGGCAGCCCATGTTTCGGTGAAACCGATTTCAAACTCGGAATATCCGATTTTTCTAGGGTTTGGCTTATGGCTGAGGTGGTTCATCTCGGTGTGACTGAGTTTGGATAATCGGTGGGACCGAGATTACTTATGAGTGTATTTTGGAGTGAAGGTTGCTGATAGTTTGAGGAGATATATCACTAAGCACTTGAGCAACCAGATCATCAACATAACCTCATCCCCTTTTAATAGTATTGGCTTTTCCTATGGACTCAATGTGATCTTGGATCACTAAACCAAAAATGGAGTCTTGAGCTTTTGCCAATGCTTGCCTTAGCATTTTGAGGGGTCCACTTCTTCAGTCATTGCCACACCCATATCACTGAACTTCTCTGAAATGATTCTCAAGTAACTATTAGTTCAATGATATATATGTTGTTATTAATTGCCAAAACCACCCGGGGATTAGTTGCACTTTCAGGCCATTATGGCCAAGTCTTACATAGATAGAGCCTCACGGCTGAATAGCAAATAACTCAAGTAGCGGAAGTCTTCGATAAACGGGTAGAACCCATGCCATCTGCCTTAACCCTACAGGCATTCTGACTGGGATAGCGTCCTAGTTCGCATGATCGTCTCCAAAGAACTCTTCCTCATAATCCTGTTCTTCCATGCCTGGCCAATTAAATAACCAGTGGCAAGCCAATGAGTACTTTGAATGTACTCACAAGCAACCCATGATGTGATTCAAGTAACAATGCAATTGAATAACAATGATCAATCTAGCAAGGCTAGAACAAATATTCTACCATCAAGTTTATGCATCAATAACCTCGTGTAACCTCGAAGACAGGTTACCGACATCAACAAGAATATGATTCATTCCATCGAGTCAAGTCACCACCTTGACCCACATACACACGCATGGTTTCACAAACATTGGACGTAGCCCAAGAGCGGTTACCCAACTGTCCATGTCCGTGGACACGGCTATTCGAATAGTTTGACACTCTGCAGAGGTTGTACACTTTACCCACAAGATCCGGGGAACTTCCGTGTCATCCACGACCCGCGGTACCTCAAGTACCCGGGGTAAGCACCCAGTCATTACCTTTCCTTAGACGACACTAACATAGAGTCCACTCGTTGGCACACGGCCCTCGGGTACAAACAATAGATCACGGGACTTGCCCTAATTTCAATGTTCACGCGTACCCGAAGGGACCAACGGTGTGTCCGGTGCCCTGTGAAAACAGTCATGGTCGTCTATCCAAGCATGACCCCGTCCCGGGAAAGACCTCAAGTCTTCCCGTCACTAGTAATGCGGGCACCATGCTAGTATCGACCTAAGTAATCAATAAAGCCCCGTCCCATAAGGGGTAGTGTGGTTGCACATGTATGGTTGGAATAACGGTCGCAACTTCAACCAATCCGTTTGAAAAACACACACACTTGCCTTGGCACACCACTTCGTCATCAAGTGGTCACCCAACTCACATCATCATCTCCCTCGGGCATAAGTGGCACCCGACGGGGTTTTATGCAAAGACTCCAACCATGAAGGTTCATGTCACACATGCATCACTTTCCACAACTACTAACCATATGCAAGTCATCTAGCACATAGCAAGATCAAGATCATGTCATGCATCATATAAGCATCATGACCACCTATTGCATGACATCTAGCTTTAGCAAGATCAACAATAAAGCATGCATCATGTGGTGGTTCATCTAGGTTACCATCGTAACCCTAATCATCATGCATCGGAAACAAACGGGTTCCGAAGAACAAGTGTATCATGGTCAAAGGGCTGCTTGCCTGGATTGGCTTGATCTTCAAAGTCTTCAAGTCCTTCTCCTTCTTCTTCCACAGCAACTTCGTCAAATACGGGATCTATACGTCGCATAATAACCACGGAAAAAATAAGAATACAAACAAAACAGAAAAATCAAAGTGCTCAGAAAAATGTCAACTCATTTTTGTAAAATACTAGAGGGATTTCTAAGATGGGGAAAAATCTTAGGTGGAGTTTTGGAGTTACAGAATAGGATATATGGATTTTTGAACAGGAGTTATACTGCTCAAATTTGAATTTAAATTTGAACAGTACAGAAAAGTTTCATGGATTTGAATGAAAGTGGTACCATTAAATAGGTTGGAATATTACAAGATTTTAGGAGTTGAAAATATTTAATTTGGATCAATATTCTTTTCTGTATAAATGTTTAAAACATTAACAGAAAAGAAAAAGAAAAAAGGGGTCCTGTGCACTGGGCCAGAAGAGGCCACAGTGCACGGCCCAGACGGGCTGGCCCAGCCGCACGGAGCCAGCGCGCGCGCACGTCAGGTTTTCAAACCTGACGGGCGGGGCCCGTGGGTCAGCGGCACAGAGGAGGGGGAGAGAGGTGGGGGGATGACAGACGGGGCCCGCCTGTCATCTCTAACCCCTCGGCCACGGCGGCGGCGAGCTCACCGGCGACGATTCCGGCCACGGCGACGGCAACGGAGGCCAGGGACGGACTCAGTGGCGTGTTGCGGTTGCAGTGGTGGTAGCGCGGCACGGCGGGGAGGCCTGGTTCGCCGGCGACGAGGTGCGACGGCGGAGGCTCGTCGGAGGACGGTGGTCGGGGTCGTTTCCGACTGCGAATGGAGGGGGAAATAGAGGGGAAAGGGTCCGTGAGGTGCGGCGGTTCCGAAATGAGTGGTAGGAGAGGCAGGGGAGGCCTGTACCTCGAGATCGCCAGCGGCCCGACGCGGCAGAGCTCCGGTCGATCCCGAGCACTGGGACGTCCTGGGGTCGAACTGGTGGTGTTGGGGGGATCAGTGGAGTGGTGTGAGGCTGGTGGTGGTGTTGGAGAAGCTCGGGGAGGCCTTTATATAGGGGCTCGATGGAGACCCGCGGTCCAGTGCGCCGGCGAGCTTAGTCTCGAGGCTACAGCGCACGGGAGGCGACGGGGATGAGTCTGGGGAGTTCTTGGACGAGCTCTACGTCCAGCTGAGGTAAGAGGAGGAGCGGGGGAGCGACAGAGAGGTGCGCGCGTGCGAAGCAGAGGAGTGGCCGCCCGTGCGACGGCGGCTACTGGAGGGCGCAGGAGGAGGGGGGACAGCGCCGGGGAGGTCGCGGACGTCGAGGTGCCTCGACTGGCGCGAGGGGGAGGCCCGAGGCTGTCGGGGAGCGGTGATTGGCCCGAGCCAGCGTGCGGGAGCACTGTTCGCGCGCTCTGGAGCGTGCGTATTGCTGGCATCAGCATGCTCTCGCCGGCTTGGTTCGTTCCAGCGTGCCCAACAGTGTCTAGTGTGTTGTAGGAGATGTAAATAATTGCCCTGAGGCCTTGGATGCTCTGGGGTGCAGAGAGAGAGTGAGAGTGTTGGTAAAAATGGTGAAAGTTGGCTGTACAGCAAGGTAAAGCTGGGGTTTTACCCTCCAATCATGGAGTTGAGGTGCTGGGGGGTTTACTGGAGGTGGCTGGTAACTCAATAAGCCTGTGGTGAGAAGTTGAGGCTATGGAGAAAAGTGAAAGTGGTCAAAATGGGGGTTTTAGAAATTCTGCAGAAGGTGTTTGATCTGTATTTGATCAAGTAAATGAAGTTCACTTGACATGGCACTTGACAGGGTTGAAAGACATGAGAAAATAGGGTGCTTCACCAAATTTGGGCTCATTTGAAGAAACTAGCCAATGTAACTTTGGTGAACCCTAGAAATCAACAGAAACAGTTTCATCTTGGTTGGGTCAAGCTAATCATCTCCCCTTGATGCACCACTTGGTGTAGCATCATCATTTGGGGTATTGATCATGCCCACAAAGTTTGAAGCTCCAGATAAAAAGTTGGTAATGTAAAGTTGTTCAAATTTGCATTTGAACAGAAAGGGTTTTGAGGTGATCTGATCAAGTTGCTCTATTCAAATTCTTGTGCCATTTGGTCTAGGTTCCTTATTAGGCCATTCTAGCATGTGCACCAAGTTTGAGAGCATTTGGACAAGTTTGGCAATGTAAAGTTGCTCAAACTTCAAATATGGACAGAATGGTTATGAAGGGGTTTGAGGAGGTTTTCTTGCTTCCCAAGGCATGGGACTTGGCAAGATCATCAAATATGTCATATATGACATGATAGAATTTCCCTGGAATTTTTGGAGAAAAATTCCTTTGTAAATATTTCAAAAGCTTGAAATATCCAGAAAGGGTTTTAGAGGGTTTAGCCCATTATTTTGAACATGACCAAGTGTTGAAACTCTTGTATATGGACAATATATGTCCTATGAGTCTCTCTGAATTTTGGCAAATATTTTTGAAACAGTTAAATAATTTTCCCCTATTAAAGACCATATCTGGCCTTAAGAAAAAGCTTTTAAATAAAATAGGAAAATAACTTTTAAAATTATACCTTTGTGGTTTCTGGGAGTCCTATGACTACTAGGTCTCAAATAAACCCTTTGAAATAATTTTCACACCCTTAATCAAGTACTTGCAGTGCAAATCTCAATTCAGGGGTTTTTGGAAAACTAAATTTATAAAATACTTTTTGGCCAAATTAATTTTGTAAGAAAATACTATACTGTTATATAACACTTGGCATGATCATTGGGCAGGAGTTTTGAGTATGGAGATGAAATCTACAAGAGATCATAGTTGACTTTAATGAGCACATGAAAAAGCACATGAAGAAAACTCAATTCCAAATAAAAGCCAAATGATGCTAAAAAAATTGCTGGTCCAAATTTTCATGCCTCAAAGTTACAAATAATATGTTACAAAATGCAGGGTGTGACAGTGTTACATGTCCGCCACGTGTCCCTCAGATGTGAACCGCCAGGGGCACCTGCGTAATTGCGTTGTGTCGTCTCCCATGCTTATAAATGCACGTCCCATCACGGTCGAAAATTCTTCTACCACCTCGACCAACCCTAGCGCCTCCGCTAGCTCTCGACGACGCCGGCGACGAAGCGCTTCGCTACCGCGACCTCGTCGACGCCGTCTTCACGCCGGCCGCGGACATCGTCTACTCCGCCGTCGTCGTAGCTGTCCTCCGTCGCCAAGTTAGGGCACGAAAGATCGAACTGCTGGGCATCCAACTCCTCTCCGTCTAAGTAGTTCATCGTGTGGTAAATTAAACTCTCTTTTTACCATCTTCTTGATCCAGAAAGATTCATCACTTTTACCACAAGAAGTTTCTGCCTACACATATATAGATCTATCCTGTCTGCATCTCATATCTTGCCTAGAACATTCACTTATGCTTCAAACATAGTTAGATTCCTCACTTTTACCTATTCATGGATTAGTACAAATCTGGAACCAACTCTCATCATATAAGCGAATGTCTTCGCACTATGAGGTCAAAGTCTTTTAAACTGATTTATCTTGTAAAGCTTCTGAGAATGCATATGACCTCTTCCCCTTCCCTCGCATCTCTAATGCTATCACAGGTACATGTCCGTGGGAGAATCCCTTGGTTCTCATAGTCTACATTCATTTGCAGAATTCTTGCAGCGTCACATTCACTCTCCTGAAGCCAGTTTCTGTCTGACCAACAGACCGAAGCATTTGCCAGTGCTGAAGCCATTCAGTTTGAAGCCTTTTAGATTGAACCCAATGGCAACCGACAAGTCAGTTAGGAAGGGTGGCAGACAGTGCCGTGGCAACACCTCTAAAGATTTGCCTCCTGATCTAAGTGAGATGTACAAGACTGATCCATAGGAGGATTATAATTAGAGGAAGACACGAATCCAATGGATTCGAAGATATTGGGCTGAACAGTGGTTCAAGTACAGGTTCGTGACCCAAGAATATGTTGAAAAGAACGCCATCAAGCATCCATGGGGAGCTATTACCTACAAAAATCTTCCACCCAAGACTCGAGCTGAAGCCATTGCTCAAGGCTTCTACCCTTGCATGGTCAGAGGGCCTCAACCTACTGGTGCTGATCCTTCTTCTCTTCTCTGGTGTCGAGACGATAATTTTTTCAAGCGAAATCTTCAATATGCCAAGAACTCAGCCAAAGAGAACAAGAAGAACTGGGGATTGGACTTCAATCCTGGCCTCTCTGCGCCCCGTGCTGATGGCACGCGCGAAGCTGAACCAAACCTGGTTGGGCCTTTCTACAACCTAGAAGGCCTCATCAGTCACATCAGGGTTCAAGGGGCGGATGTGGATCAACCTGCAGATGACGCTGATTCTGATGAAGCGCCTGCAACCCCGAAGCCCAAGAAGAAGAAGAAATCCAAGGCTTCGAAGACCACTCCACCAATTGCTTCTAGAGTGAAGCCTTTGGCCACTGCTCCACCAGCACCAAGTGTGCAGTCTGAGGAGCACTCTCGCATCTCCAAGAGCACACAGCTAAGGAAGAAGCCCTTGCACAACCCCAGTCCAGCTCTCACTCCTGACGCTGTTCTGAAGACTGCCAATGAAGCCTTTGATCTCTCGAGTGATGAATATCTAGGTGACGATGCTCTGGAGCAATTGATCAAGAGCAAGCAAGACGCAGAAATCTTCAATGATGTGCTGCTCTTCAACGTGGAAGTGCTCAACAATTTCATTGATGAATGGTTTGACACCCCCAACCTCAGCTTCGATGATCTGCAGCTTCCAGTTGGCCTAAGCGTCTCCTTCCATGGCGCCATTGCTTCTGAGCTAGCTCTTGCTCAAAGAATCGTTGAGCTGAAGCAAAAGATTGATTATGAAAAGGTTCAGTTCAAGAAGCATGTGGACAAGCTCAACGTCCAAGAGATTTAGAACTTCAAAGTCATGATGCATGAGCTCAAGGAAGCCTTTCGCAAGAGGCGTGATGAAGCCAAAGGTTCTCGTGAGCGAATCAAGGACTTGGCTTCCAAATGCATTCAAGCATATAATGAAGCTGAAAAGCTCAAGGCCCTTGGGCGTCCTGGCATTGACCCTAGGATGGCTGCCAAGAAGAAGAAGAAGCAACCTGTGCCCGATGCTGAAGAATCCAGGCAGGAAATGCCTAGCATTGTCTTCCCTGCCAGCATGACTGGCACGAAGCCTAAGGTCACCCCAACTGCTTCAGATCTCAAGAAGACAAAGATGGCTGAAGCTGAAGCTCGCAAGCGCAAGCAAACTACTGATGAAGCTCCACCCACCAAGAAGCGCAAGACAAAGAAGGACAAGGCTGCTTCCATAGAGCCCATCTTTGTTGAGCCCATATCAGTTGCTCGCCCTGCATCTACACACCGAGAACGTCGCATGACAGTCCATGAGCCCGCTCCCACAGAGGCCGAAGACATTCCAGCTGTTGACCCCACCGCAGCTGAAGACATTGGTCCTCATGACAATGTTGAAGATGATGTAGTCCTTCCTCAGATCGAGTACAACGTGGAATCTTTTCCTGTTCTTACGAATAGCGAACGCATCAGCATTGGTCGTCCATTGACACCAATTGCACATGATGACTCGTGGGCTGATCACCCACAAGATACACCAGCAACTCCCCAACCAACTCAAGTCACTAGTTAGGTGCTTGAAGATGAAGACTTTGAGGCCCAACAAACTCCATCCCCTCACGCGTCGCCAGCATTTCGCAGGCTTCGCAAAGGACCAAGGCCTCAAGTCGTCACCCCAAGTGTTCCAGAAGGAGAAGAGCAACAATCTGTTCCCGAAGCTACTCCCACTGTGAACCTCTCAGAATCTAAAGCCAAAGCGGCTGAAGATATTCCGGCTGCATCAGCCGAAGAAGAACCACCCCAAGAAGAAGAACAACCCCAAGAAGAAGAAGCACGTGCTGCCACACCTCCTGTTCTCGAGGAGAACGTGTACGACCCTCCAACTCCTGAAGTGGAGGTTACAAATTCAGAGGCTGCCACCACCAACACTGAAGCCAATGACGTGGTCATGGCAGAAGCCAATGTGGCACCTGAAGTCATAGTGGTGCCTGAAGTGATGGTGCCTGAAGCAAGTGTTGCACCTGAAGCAAATCAGCAGCCTGAAGCCACTGCCTCGGCTCCTGTTCCGCCTCCAAGGCCCCATACAATTGAGCAAGCTTACAACCAAGATGATCAGCTCATCACTGTCCGATGGCCCATTCTGACTCCACCACCTGCTGCTGGACCGCATGCTGCTGGTCCTCAGTTTGACCATCATGTTGAGCACAGGCCTCAGGTTCAGAAGCCTAAGCTAAGACTGCCAAGGTTTCCAGGTATTGCCACCTCTCAAGGGTCATTCAATGCCAATAGCTTCACTGCACACAACACATTCTTTGACAGCGCCAAGAACCCATATTCCAAGCCAAGAATATCTTCAGATAGGTTCTGGAGCCATCAGCAGCGCAGTTATTACTCAAGAGTACTCTATGATCAAGGGCGCATTTTCCCTCATATGCGTCTTGACACTGAAGCTATTGCTGGACTGCCCTGTTTAGAGGAAGCTCTTGATTGCTTCCGTGATGATGGCCTTCTCAACTTTGTGACTGACAAGGAGCATTGGAATGAAGAGCTACTTCTGCAATTCTATGCAACCCTCCACATTCGAGGCTACAGCAGGGATCCGAAGACATGGGTCCTTGAGTGGATGACAGGCAATGTCCATCATGAAGCCAAAGCCTTTGATCTCATTGAGCTTACTGGCCTTCCCACTCCAGGAGAATTGTATGAACCTAGCTGTCAATTGCACAATGAAGCTTTGGAAAGTATCTTCCAGAAGCACAAGCCCAACATGAGCCAAATGTTGAGCATGATGAAGCCCTTGCCCAGCGATGCTGAATATCCAAAGGAATTATTTGTGGAAGACCTAGAGTATCTGCCACGCACCATCTATCATATCATCAGGCGTACTCTATGGCCTGTCAAAGGGCATTCTTCATCAGCCAAGCTTGAAGGCACAATGAAGACATTAGTCTTCTATATCTTCAATGGCATCAGCTTCAATGCACAAGATTTCTTCATCCGGCAGTTGGCTGTGTCTGGCTCTGATCTGTTTAGTCTCAAGTTCTATGCTCCATGGATCATGCGCCTCATCAAGCTTCATTCTGCTATCACCTATCAGCCTTCTGCTCGCAACCATCATATATTCTTGCCAGAAGTTGATATGTCAGCTGAAGCTATATACCAAGAGCCTGCCAAAGAGCCTATTAGTCTTCACAACGCTGATCACCAGAGCTTCACTCAGCAAATTGAAGGAGTTCCAGCAGTCTCTCGCGTTTATCCTCTGGCCGGCCGTACTCGTCTACCTCGACTTGCTGAAACTGAAGCCACTGAGAGCACCATTGCCCAAAGGCCTCAGAAGCGGTCTCGTGTTCTCAATAACCGAGAGCTTCTGGTTGTCCTCCATCAGAAACAATATAAGCATCACTACTGGCTGAAGCGTCAGATGCAAAGCCTCTTGGTGGATGTCAATCGCATTCGCAATCTTGCCACCAAGAATGCCTTTGTTGCTCATGAAACCTGTCGGAGTTCATGGAAGAGTTTAACTCTGCTGAGTGCTGAAGCGGATCTTCAAGACGATGGCTTCACAGAAAGATTCAAATTTGACCACACTCCTCCAAGGAATGTTGTTCTTCGTCGAACTCCGTCTCTTGAAGACTCTGACTACTCCTCCTCCGCTGCAACAATTGACGCCAGGGTGATAGATGATCAAGATGATGCTACCTCACCACCTCCTACTTCAGCGCGTGTCGACACTGCACCAACTACTTCTGCACCGCCAAACACCAACGCCGGCCCTGCATCCTCTCCTGCTCCAACTGGGAACAAGTAGAGGCTCTATGTCTTCAAACCTTTTTGGTCCTTACTGACAAAAGGGGGAGAAGCATATGAGTTGATAGTCTTCAAGCGGGTCCATATGGGCGGGTGCTTTATATTTTGCCTAGTGTCTACAACTCTCGTTTTTGCTACATTTGGTTCTTTGAGTTGTAACACTTAAACTGATGGTCGTCTGCTACGTTTTCTGCTACTCTGTAATGCGATGATAAATTCCGCATGTGCTACGTTATATTCCGCACTTAGTCATTTTTGTAGAAGTCCATTTCTCATTATGCATATCATAATATTCGACATATCAGTTGTGCATGATGAATTGTCTTGATAAGTTGAAGAGGATCTCCACAAGTACAACCTGCCATGTGCATTTGCATTCAAAGGCAAATCAACTGTATGCACATCTTCAGGGGGAGCCTTTTGCTACTTACGAAGACAATACCTTTTTCCTTTACAATTTCACATACTTTTTATCCCCGTTGAAAACTTCAACCAGTTTGTCATCAATCACCAAAAAGGGGGAGATTGTAAGTGCATCTAGTGCCACCCCTAGTTGGTTTTGGAGTATTGACGACAAACCTAGTTGAGGGACTAATGTGTTTGTGAGAATTGCAGGATAACACAGGTAGTAGTCCCTCATTGATTCGGTTTACCTACCGGAGATGACCCCTAAAAATGTATGAAGACATTGACAATAGTGGTGGTATATGAAGATAATCTTATTGAAGACTATGACAAGAGAATACATTGTGTGAAGACTATGGAGCGCGAAGACTTAGATGTTTCGTTGTTTCCTTTTCTTCTTTGTTGAGTCATAGGAACCACCGTACTGTTAAGTGGGGTCCAAGTGAACTAAGTCAGAGTGACTGAAGTGATGCTCAACCAAATCCTATGTCTTTGAGCGAAGACAATGAGAGCAAATCTTATCCAGAGCTGGATGAGTCAGCTTTACTTGTAGCCCAAGTAAAGTTGTCGTGTGAGTGTTTGAAATCTGATCGTTGGAACACATGTCAGTTCCTTAGTGACCTAGGGTCACTTCGGACAAATCAGGTCGGGTTGCCCAGTGGCTATAAATAGCCCACCCCCTACACCATAAATTGGTGGCTGCTCAAAGTTATTGCACGGCTTTTGTCGTTTGAGAGCAACCCACCTCCGAAGCATTTGAGAGAGATATCCTTGCGAGGACAAAGCCAAAACACCCAGAGCCAAAGAGTGTTGGGCATCACTGAAGTCTTTCTGTCTGTGTGACCTGAAGACTTATTACACTTGAGGACTATGTTTCCTCCAGCCGGTTAGGCGTCGCGTTCTGAGCATCCAAGAGTCATTGTGGATCGCCGGTGAACGAACTCTGTGAAGGTTTGGAAGTCTACCTTGAAGACTTACCAGAGTGATTGGGCGAGGACTAGGTGTCCTTAGCTCAAGGGGAATAAGGTGAAGACGCGGTCTTCTGAGTTGAATCTCAGCCTCCCTAACCAGACGTACAGTTGTCACAGCAACTGGAACTGGTCTAACAAATCACTGTCTTCCCCGAGCTACTCGTTCTATCCTTTCCTTCCCTTTACTTACTGTCTTACGTTGTGAAGTCATTACCTGCCTGCCTTATCTGATTGACTTCACTGTGTGACTACTTGTTCTGATTAGCTTCATTCCTTCTTCCCTCTTGATCCTTACTGCCTAGCTGCTATTAGTCTTCGTGCTTTCACTTCATTGAATACCTGACTATGGCCTGTCTAGTGTAGTCTACTTTTCGCTGCATATAAATAGGATTGGTTTTATCCTTTGTCTTCGAAACTTCCATGTTTTGAAGCATTTCATAAAAATCGCCTATTCACCCCCCCCCCCTCTAGTCGATATACTACACTTTCAATGATGAATTGTAGTTGCAAAGTTGATTGAGAACATAGTTTGTTGGTTTTCAATAGAGTTTATGCTTCATACTTCAATGTTTTGATGAATTGTTACTTATTCATGAGAATTATATGATAGAATTCCTATGATAAAAGTCTTATTGTTTAAGTTTGTTATTGTTAACATAATTCACATGATGCTTCTATGTCCGTATTTTGTTTTTATCGACACCTCTCTCTCTCTAACCATGTGGACATGTTTTTTGATTTCGCTTTTCACTTGAGGACAAACGAGGTATAAGCTTGGGGGAGTTGATACGTCCATTTTGCATCATGTTTACCTACTGTTATTTATGATTTTTTATGCTTAATAATGTTGTTTGGAGTAATTCTAATGCCTTTTCTCTCATAATATGCAAGGTTCACACAAAGAGGGAGAATTCCGGCAGCTGGAAATCTAGACGTGAAAAAGATACGTCGGGCCACCTATTCTGCACAACTCCAAACAAGATGAAACTTCACGAGGATTTTTTATGGAATAAATAAGAAATACTGGAGCAAATAACTACCTGAGGGGGCCACCTAGTCAGCACAAGACACCAGGGCAAGCCAGGCCCCCCAGAAGCGCCCTGGTGGGTTGTGCTCAGCTCGGCCCACCTCCGATGCCCATCTTCTAGTATATAAGTCATTTTGACCTAGAAAAAATAAATAAAGGACTTTCGGGACGCAGCACCGCTGTCTCGAGGCAGAACTTGGGCAGGAGTACTTTTGCCCTCCGGCGGAGCGATTCCGTCGGGGGAACTTCCCTCCCGGAGGGGGAAATCATCGTCATCATCATCACCAACAACTCTCCCATCTTGGGGAGGGCAATCTCAATCAACATCTTCACCAGCACCATCTCCTCTCAAAACCTAGTTCATCTCTTGTGTTCAATCTTTGTACCGGAATCTCAGATTGGTACATGTGGGTGACTAGTAGTGTTGATTACATATTGTAGTTGATCACTATATGGTTTATTTGGTGGAAGATTATATGTTCAGATCCATTATGCTATTTAATACCCCTCTGATCTTGAGCATGGTTATTATTTGTGAGTAGTTACTTTTGTTCTTGAGGTCACGGGAGAAATCATGTTGCAAGTAATCATGTGAACTTGATATGTGTTCGATATTTTGATAGTATGTATGTTGTGATTCCCTTAGTGGTGTCATGTTAACGTAGACTACATGAAACTTCACCATATTTGGGCCTAATGGAATGCATTGTGGAGTAGTTATTAGATGATGGGTTGCGTGAGTGACAGAAGCTTAAACCCTAGTTTATGCGCTACTCCGTAAGGGACCGATTGGATCCAAAAGTTTAATGTTATGGTTAGAATTTATTCTTAATACTTTTCTCGTAGTTGCGGATGCTTGCGAGGGCGTTAATCATAAGTAGAAGGTTTCTTCAAGTAAGAATAACACCTAAGCACCGGTCCACCCACATACCAAATTATCAAAGTAGCGAACACGAATCGAACCAACATGATGAAACTGACTAGATGAAATTCCCGTGTACCCTCAAGAATGCTTTGCTTAATATAAGAGACCGTTTTGGCCTGTCCTTTGCCTCAAAAGGATTGGGCTACCTTGCTGCAATTTTGTTACTACTGTCGTTACTGGCTCGTTACAAATTATCTTGCTATCAAACTATTCTGTTTCTCACAATTTTAGCACTTGCAGACATTACCTTGCTGCAAACCACTTGTCATTTCCTTCTGCTCCTCGTTGGGTTCGACACTCTTACTTATCGAAAAGGCTAGAATTGATCCCATATATTTGTGGATCATCAAGGACGTTGGTCCGGGGCGCCGCAAGCTCGCGGGTCACGGTGGCGCGACGAAGGGCCCTCCGGCGGTGCTGCTCGGGCTCTTCTGGTAGTGTGGCTCGCTAGTCTGGGGTGGAACATGCCCCCGGCACTGATGGATGCAGATCGAGGTCCACCTGGATCTGGTGATGCGTGGCTGTGGCCGGTGGTTGCTCTCCTGACAGGCGGTGGTGGCGGGTGGTGATGCTTGCTAGAACTATGTCGGTATTTCCCCAAAGAGGAAGAGATTATGCAACACAACAACGGTAGGTATTTCCCTCAGTGTTGATACCAAGGTTATCGAACTAGTAGGAGAACCACGCAACACTACGTGAACGGCACCTACACACAATTAACAAATACTCGCAACCCAACGTATTAAAGGGGTTGTTGATGCTTGCTAGAACTACGTCGGTTTTTCCCCAAAGAGGAAGGGATGATGCAGCACATCAACGGTAGGTATTTCCCTTAGTGTTGAGACCAAGGTTATCGAACCAGTAGGAGAACCACGCAACACTACGTGAACGACACCTACACACAAATAACAAATACTCGCAACCCGGCGTATTAAAGGGGTTGTCAATCCCTTTCGGGTAACGGCGCCAAAAATTGGCAAACGGACGTGAGAAAGTTGTAATAAGTTGATAGATCGAACGCCAAATAAAACAAAGTGCAACAAGGTATTTTTGTATTTTTGGTTTAATAGATCTAAAAACAAAAGCAAATAAAATAGATCGCGAAGGCAAATATATTAAAGAAGAGACCCGAGGGCCGTACGTTTCACTAGTGGCTTCTCTCTCGAGAAAAATAGCAAACGGTGGGTAGACGGAATACTGTTGGGAAATTGATAGAACTTCAAATAATCATGACGATATCCAAGAAATGATCATTATATAGGCATCACGTCCAAGATTAGTAGACCGACTCCTGCCTGCATCTACTACTATTATTCCACACATCGACCGCTATCCAGCATGCATCTAGTGTATTAAGTTCATGGAAAAATAGAGTAATGCAATAAGAACGATGACATGATGTAGACAAGATCTATTTACGTAGAAATAGACCCCATCTTGTTATCCTTAATAGCAACGATACATACGTGTCGGTTCCCCTTCTGTCACTGAGATCAAGCACTGTAAGATCGAACCCATTACAAAGCACCTCTTCCCGTTGCAAGATAAATAGATCAAGTTGGCCAAACAAAACTCAAATATCAGAGAAGAAATACTAGGTTATAAGAAATCATGCATACAAGAGATCAAAGAAGACTCAAATAACTTTCATGGATATAAAAAGATAGATCTGGTCATAAACTCAAAGTTCATCGGATCACAACAAACACACCGCAAAAAGAGTTACATCGTATGGACCTCCAAGAGACCATTGTATTGATAATCAAAAGAGAGAGAGGAAGCCATCTACTGTAGCTACTAACTACGGACCCGTAGGTCTACAAAGAACTACTCACGCATCACCGGAGAGGCATCAATGGACATGATGAACCCCTCCGTGATGGTGTCTAGATTGGATCTGGTGGTTCTGGAACTTGCGGCGGTTGGAATTAATTTTCGTCGACTCCCCTAGGGTTTCTGGAAAATTGGGGTATTTATAGCGCGAAGAGGCGGTGCGGGAGGCCACTGTGGCTGGCACAACCCACCAGGGCGCGCCTAGGCCCCTGGGCGCGCCCTAGTGTCTTGTGCTCACCAGGGGGCAGCCCTCTGGTACTTCCTTGGCCCACTGGATGTCTTCTGGTCAAAAAAACCCACAAAAAGTTTCGCTGCATTTGGACTCCGTTTGATATTGATTTCCTGCAATGTAAAAACAAGCAGAAAACATCAACTGGCACTGGGCACTATGTCCATAGGTTAGTACCAAACAATGATATAAAATGATTGTAAAACTGTCAGGACCCCGATCCTAAGTCACACCGATCTAGCTGTAACACGTCATATCACTTTGCGGCCTCACGCACGGTAACCCCACGGGTGCCACCTTACCTGGCCCGGGACCGTTTGCGCATTTTGGAACACGTATATGACAGTGTCTCTAGCATCCATATGACAGAGAACCCGGGCCGACATGGCTAGTTATAAACCAAAAGTGGCACTAAATTACAGAGACAGGCATCCATGACCCAGCAACGAACGTGTCGGTCATCAACGTATGAACCCAAGTCGTAGCAAGCTACATGGACTTAAAGGAACAACGCGTGACATTTCCCCTAAGGGACAGACACAGGAACGAAGAAGGACACATGCCGGCCAGCCTACGTGTTCCGAGCAGTAGCAAGCTACCAAGGCTCATTGGAAACACTAGGAGGCATTTCCCTGTAAGATAGGCTACCAAAGGAAAACA
This sequence comes from Secale cereale, assembly GCA_902687465.1. Classification (NCBI taxonomy): domain Eukaryota; kingdom Viridiplantae; phylum Streptophyta; class Magnoliopsida; order Poales; family Poaceae; genus Secale; species Secale cereale. Next base: position 547,162,439 of record LR738710.1, on the reverse strand, counting down.
ACTAGGTGTCGAATCCCACACATACCAAGCATTTCAATCATACACACAATATGCTCAATATGTGCAAATACAACATTGCATCACAACAAAACTCTATGACTCAAAGTACTTTATTTAAGAGGCTCCAAGAGCCATACATAACATATCCATACAGATAGGGGTCACATGACCCAACACTCAAGTCATACAGTCATACAAGCACAAGCGGAAGCTACATGTCTGAGTACAGACAACTTAGAAAATAAAACAGGCTTGGTGTAGCCTGACTATCTACAAGGCCCTTCACAAGCTCCAGATCTCCGTCTGGGTGTCAAGCTACTCGTCAACGTCAACGTCTATGTAGAACCCATCAGCGGGGGCAGGGTTCTCCTCTGCAACAGTTATTAAGCAAACATGAGTACAAAAGGTACTCAGCAAGTCTTACCACAGAACCTATCATACATGCAACATTATCAACAGGGGGCAGTGGAGTTTATAGAAGAAAGCCAGCTTTGACTCTTGGCTAACCTATACTACAACTCTCAACGGATTGCAACATGTTATTACGAACACGAGTCCTCTACTCTCCACAAAAATACACTACCGAGGATCCTCTCCCGTCATCCTACGAAAGGGCCATCCACGACACTCACACTTATCTTGAGGCTTTTAGTAGTATCCATCAACTTGTCTATGAACTGTAAGAGTAACCAAGTAGTCCGTACCGCGAACAACGGCTATTCGAATAGATTGATAACCCTGCAGGGGTGTACTTCTTCACATACGCTCCCACCACTTATCTCCGTTTACTCGACGTGTACTCGGCAACCTTCAAGCGGAAGCCCAGCGTGGGTGTCGGCCACGACCTGACTAACTACACAAGTCTCTCGTCCAGGTTTATCGCCTATTTGGGTTCCATCCATGGGGAGATCCGGCCGGGGTGTCGCTCACGGCCCCAAACGATGTGTACAGGGTTCCCGAGTCACCAAACGGGCAACCGGTACAGCGTGCCAAGTATCTGTCGCATCACAACTCACCCCGAGGGTCAGCGCTGTGCACGACCTCCAGTAAACTATAAACACCAGAAACTAGTTGCAACTCCTGGACAGAGATCGAGGGTAATTAATAAGCCGAGAGGGTCAATTAAGGATCCCAATGTGTGGTAGTAGCTGTAACTTGAACCACACATACAGATCTCGGGTCCTATGGACGATTCCAATGAAACAACCCACCATGTACTCCTACATGGCCTTTCATCGATACCTTTACCAAGCATATTCCACACTTCCTTCTCTTTATCGGTATGATCATTTCACTCTGATCCATCACCCAGATGAACCAGACCAGACACAACTCTAAGCATAGCAGGCAACATAAGCAAATATCATGGTGGATCACACATCACATGGCTCAATCAACTCCTACACATGCTAGTGGGTTTCAACTATTTACTGTGGCAATGACAGGTCATGCAAGGGAATAGGGTTCAACTACCGCAGCAAGTAGCAGTTCACACGCTGTTACCTTAATGCAGTAAAAGAGAGCAGGAGCGAGGAGATTGGGTTTGTATCGGAATGATCAATGATTGATTGCCTGACAAAGTGGTTGTCGGGTACTGCTCTTCAGCTGGATACGCAGCAGTATCCTCGGGAGCAGGACCTAACACGGAGAATACCGGTGATACAATCATTAAACAAACAAATGCAACAATATGATGCATGCTCATGACATGGCAATATGCATGTGTTTTGGGCTAATGCAACTATAACCAGAAGGGTTTGAGCTTATTTGAATCAAAGATTCAAATTGGCACTTTAGTTATTATTTAATTAAGTGCATTATCATGTTTTAATGTATACAACAAGGTTAACTTGCTCAAATATGCATGAAACCAGTGCCATTGGAAAGATTGGATTTTTCTGATCAATTTTCATATATAAATCTTTTCCATCTGAGCTACTGTTGAATTTATATGATTTTTTGAAGTTTAGGCATTTCCTGGAATTTCCTGAATTATTTTTAAATCTAAAAATCCCAGAAAATCCTTTACTGCGTCAGCATGACATCATGCTGACGTCAGTCAGTCAACAGGGCGGCCCAGGTCAAACCTGACCAGTGGGACCCACTGGTCAGTGTCACAGTTAACTAATTAGCTAATTAGAATTAAATTAACACTTAAACTAGGTTTGACGGGCCCACATGTCAGTGACCCTGGGGGGTCAAACCTGTGGTCAAACAGGCTCAACTCGCCGGCGTTTAGCCGCCGGCGAGGCCAAACATGGCGGTGAGGTGCGGGTTTCGTGCTCCGGGTGCCAAAACGACGGCGGAGCACACCTACGGGTAGCTGGAGGCAAACCGCATCGAATGGAGGTGGTGGCTGGCCTCAGGGTCGCCGAAGATGACGCCGACGACGAGTCCAGCGGCTGCCGGAGTTCGGCGAAGTCGAAAACGACGGTGCGGTGCTCGTAGAGGTGCGTGGAGTAGTCCTACAACATCTACGCGTGACAGTGAAGCTGATAGGCACGGTGGCCGGACCATTGGATGGCCGGAGCCTCGTCGGCGACGAGCTCCGCGGCGGTGTGTGCAGGTGAGCTAAGTGCGGTGCATTCCAGGGCAGGAGAGAACCAACGGAGAGGGGGAGGACGAAGCTGGGCTCACAGAGGTTGCAGCAGACGCCGGAGCGAGCTTGGGGGCGGTCGGAGCTGAGCGGGACGGCGAGGGGGATCTCCGCGGCCGGAGTTGGGGAAGAAGGGGTCGGGGGCGTCTCCGGGGCGGGCGAGCGCTCGGGGCTCGGCCTGCTCGATGTAGTCAAGGACGACGGAGACGACGGACACAACGACAGGGCTCAGGGACGACGGTGGGCGCGGCTACTACGACGGTGCGAGCACGGCGGCGTCGGCCATGGTGCGGGGAGGGCGAAGGAGAGGAGCTGGGGAGAGTGGAGAGTGTCTGCGAGGTCGGGGGCGAGGTGAACGTTCGATCTAGGCCTCCAAGGCGGCGAGGGGAGGAAGCAGGGCGGCGGACAGCTGCGTGGCGCGCGCTGCGGCCGCCGTCGAGCACCTGCCTGCCTGCCTGGCCGAGCCAAGCAGCTCGCTGGAGCGGCAGCTGGGCTGGGCCGGCAGGTGGGCCGGGTGGGGCGTCAGGTAACCTTTCTCTCTCTCCCTTTCCTATTTCCTTTTCTGTTTCATTTCTTTTGCAACTTTGTTTAATTAATAAAAGTGCCAGAACATTTTTATAACTCATAAAACTTGTCATGCCCACTGTATATAATATGAACAACATGGAACATTATAGTTTATGATTATTTGAGCATTTAAAATATTTTGTAGCATTTAAATGCCCAAATACAAATACCATATGATTTAATCCAAAGACCTTAGAGGTCCTAGAAAATTGTGCACCATTTTTGGCAGAGGTTTAAGACCAAGGCAGAAATGATGGACATTTTTGAAGGGCATTTTGGGTACATTGGAAAAGATTTTATCAAACCCTAGTTGTTAGAAGAGGGGTGATGGGGTTTCTGTCATTCCCATTTCAAGTTTCTTTGATAAGTAAACATGATGCACACTCTAGCTAGTCCTAATGCAAGTACTAAACTAGGGATGTGACAAAAACTTCCAAGAATTATAATATAAAAGCATGGAACAATCAAAAAGTATAGATACGTTGGAGACGTATCAGGTGGCGCTGGCTGCATCTCACGGATGCGGGAAAGTCGGGGCGGCGGCCTCGGACATGGTGGGGCTGACCTTCACGGATCTGGCACCTTTTCATTGGACCCGTCGACGGTGGTGCTCGGTCTTGCAGTTGTGGTGGCGCTTCGGCGGTGTCCGGTCGTCCTCGAGTGCTGGGGTCTTTTCCCTCGTCCGTGGAGCTGCGGAGATGGCGGAGGGCCGCGGAGTTGGATAGTGGCATGGTGGCACCTCGATGGTGGGTGGTGGCGAGGACTTGCTCGGCGTGTTTGGCTCGGCTTGGACGTGGAAGTTGGTCAACTGTTGTTGCACTATTTGGATGCTGGTTTGTCTGGCATTCGTTGGACCGTTCCACGTGAAAACCTAGTGCTGACCTCGGTCGGTGTCGGCGGCGGTGGCTGTTGGGGAACGTAGTATTTCAAAAAATTCCTACGATCACGCAAGATCTATCTACTATATGCATAGCAACGAGAGGGGAGAGTGTGTCTACGTACCCTCGTAGACCAAAAGCGGAAGCGTCTAGTGACGCGGTTGATGTAGTCGAACGTCTTCGCGATCCAACCGATCCAAGCACCGAACGTACTGATCCTCCGCGTTCAGCACACGTCCAGCTCGATGATGTCCCACGAGCTCTTGATTCAGTTGAGCTTCATGGGAGAGTTTCATCAGCACGACGGCATGGTGACGAAGACGATGAAGTTATTGACGTAGGGCTTCGCCTAAGCACTGCAACGATATGACCGAGGTGTCTTTCTGTGGAGGGGGCACCACACATGGATAAAACAATGTTGCTTGTGTGTCCTTGGGTGCCCCCCCCCCCCCGCCTCGGTATATAAAGGAACAAGGGGGGGGAGGGTCAGCCGGCCCTATAGGGCGCGCCAGGAGTAGGTTTCCTACTCCTAGTAGGAGTAGGAATCCCCCTTTCCTATTCCTACTAGGAGTAGGAAAGGAAGAAGAAGAGGAGAAGGAAGGAGAGGGGTGCCTCCCCCCACTCCTAGTCCAACCAGGATTCCCTAGGGGGGGCACGGCCAGCCCTAGTGGGCTACCTCTCTCTTTCCCTCATGGCCCACTATGGCCCAATACTCCCCCGGGGGGGTTCCGGTAACCCCTCCGGCACTCCGGTTTTCTCCGATAATACCCGGAAACTTGCGGTATCCGAATATAGCCGTCCAATATATCAATATTTATGTCTCGGACATTCCGAGACTCCTCGTCATGTCCATGATCTTATCCGGGACTCCGAACTACCTTCGGTACATCAAAACTCATAAACTCATAATACCGATTGTCATCGAACGTTAAGCGTGCGGACCCTACGGGTTCGAGAACTATGTAGACATGACCGAGACTCATCTCCGGTCAATAACCAATAGTGGAACCTGGATGCTCGCATTGGCTCCTACATATTCTATGAAGATCTTTATGGGTCAACCCGCATAACAACATACGTTGTTCCCTTTGTCATCGGTATGTTACTTGCCCGAGATTCGATCGTCGGTATCACTATACCTAGTTAATCTCGTTACCGACAAGTCTCTTTATTCGTTCTGTAATACATCATCTCATGAATAACTCATTAGTCATTTGCTTGCAAGTCTTATTATGATGTGTATTACCGAGAGGGCCCAGAGATACCTCTCCGACACTCGGAGTGACAAAAACTATTCTTGATCTATGCCAACACCACAAACACCTTTGGAGACACCTGTAGAGCATCTTTATAATCACTCAGTTACGTTGTGACGTTTGATAGCACACAAGGTGTTCCTCCGATATTCGGAGTTGCACAATCTCATAGTCATAGGAACATGTATAAGTTATGAAGAAAACAATAGCAGTAAAACTAAATGATCAAGTTGCTAAGCTAACGGATGGGTCTTGTCCATCACATCATTCTCCTAATGATGTGATCCCCTTGATCAAATGACAACTCATGTCTATGGCTAGGAAACATAACCATCTTTGATCAATGAGCTAGTCTAGTAGAGGCATACTAGGGACACTCTGTCTTGTCTATGTATTCACACATGTACTAAGTTTCCGGTTAATACAATTCTAGCATGAATAATAAACATTTATCATGATATAAGGAAATACAAATAACAACTTTATTATTGCCTCTAGGGCATATTTCCTTCAGTCTCCCACTTGAACTAGAGTCAATAATCCAGATTACATAGTAATGATTCTAACACCCATGGAATCTTGGTGCTGATCATGTTTTGCTCGTGGAAGAGGCTTAGTCAACTGGTCTGTGACATTCAGATCTGTATGTATCTTGCAAATTTCTATGTCTCCCTCCTTGTCTTGATCGCGGATGGAATTGAAGCGCCTCTTGATGTGCTTTGTTTTCTTGTGAAATTTGGATTCCTTCGCCAAGGCTATTGCTCCAGTGTTGTCACAAAAGATTTTCATTGGACCCGATGCACAAGGTATAACACCTAGATCGGAATATGAACTCCTTCATCCAGACTCCTTCATTTGCTGCTTCCGAAGCAGCCATGTACTCCGCTTCACACGTAGATCCCGCCACAACACTGTTCTTAGAACTGCACCAACTGACTGCTCCACCGTTTAATAAAAATACATATCTGGTTTGTGACTTAGAGTCATCCGGATCAGTGTCAAAGCTTGAATCGACGTAACCGTTTACGACGAGCTCTTTGTCACCTCCATAAACGAGAAACATATCTTTTGTCATTTTCAGGTACTTCACGATGTTCTTGACCGATGTCCAGTGATCCACTCCTGGATTACTTTGGTACCTCCCTTCTAAACTTATAGCAAGGCACACATCAGGTATGGTACACAACATTGCATACATGATAGATCCTATTGCTGAGGCATATGGAATGACTTACATTTTCTCTCTATCTTCTGCGGTGGTCGGGCATTGAGTCTTACTCAACTTCACACCTTGTAACACAGGCAAGAACCCTTTCTTCGATTGATCCATTTTGAACTTCTTCAAAACTTTATCAAGGTATGTGCTTTGTGAAAGTCCTATTAAGCGTCTTGATCTATCTCTATAGATCTTGATTCCTAATATATAAGCAGCTTCACTAAGGTCTTTCGTTGAAAAATTCTTATTCAAGTATCCTTTTATGCCATCCAGAAAATCTATATCATTTCCAATCAACAATATGTCATCCACATATAATATTAGAAATGCTACAGAGCTCCCACTCACTTTCTTGTAAATACAGACTTCTCCAAAAGTCTGTATAAAACCATATGCTCTGATGACCTCATCAAAGTATATATTCCAACTCCGAGATGCTTGCACCAGTCCATAGATGGATCGATGGAGCTTGCACACTTTGTTAGCACCTTTAGGATCGACAAAACCTTCTGGTTGCATCATATACAACTCCTCTTTGAGGTATCCATTCAGCAATGCATTTTTGACATCCATTTGCCATATTTCATAATCATAAAATGCGGTAATTGCTAACATGATTCAGACAAACTTAAGCATCGCTACGGGTGAGAAAGTCTCATCGTAGTCAACTCCTTGAACTTGTCAAAAACCTTTCGCAACAAGTCGAGCTTTGTAGACAGTAACATTACCGTCGACGTCGGTCTTCCTCTTGAAGATCCATTTATTTTCAATGGCTTGCCAATCATCGGGCAAGTCAACCAAAGTCCATACTTTGTTCTCATACATGGATCCCATCTCAGATTTCATGGCCTCAAGCCATTTTGCGGAATCTTGGCTCATCATCGCTTCCTCATAGTTCGTAGTTTCATCATGGTCTAGTAACATGACTTCCAGAACTGGGTTCCCGTACCACTCTAGTGCGGAACGTACTCTGGTTGACCTACGAGGTTCAGTATTAACTTGATCCGAAGTTTCATGATCGTCATCATTAGCTTCCTCACTAATTGGTGTAGGAATAACTGGAACTATTTTCTGTGATGTACTACTTTCCAATTCGGGAGAAGATACAATTACCTCATCAAGTTCTACTTTCCTCCTACTCACTTCTTTCGAGAGAAACTCCTTCTCTAGAAAGGATTCATTCTTAGCAACGAATATTTTGCCTTCGGATCTGTGATAGAAGGTGTACCCAACAGTTTCCTTTGGGTATCCTATGAAGACACATTTCTTCGACTTGGGTTCGAGCTTATCAGGTTGAAGCATTTTCACATAAGCATCGCATTCCCAAACTTTAAGAAACGACAACTTTGGTTTCTTGCCAAACCACAGTTCATAAGGTGTCGTCTCAACGGATTTAGATGGTGCCCTATTTAACGTGAATGCAGTTGTCTCTAAAGCATAACCCTAAAACGATAGTGGTAAATCGGTAAGAGACATCATAGATCGCACCATATCTAATAAAGTACAATTATGATGTTCAGACACACCATTACGCTGTGGTGTTCCGGGTGGCGTGAGTTGTGAAACTATTCCACATTGTTTCAAATGAAGACCAAACTCGTAACTCAAATATTCACCTCCACGATCAGATCGTAGAAACTTTATTTTCTTGTTACGATGATTCTCTACTTCACTCTAAAATTCTTTGAACTTTTCAAATGTTTCATACTTGCGTTTCATCAAGTAGATATACCCATATCTGCTCAAATCATCAGTGAAGATCAGAAAATAACGATACCCGCCGCGAGCCTCAACAGCCATCGGTCCACATACAGCAGTATGTATGATTTCCAACAAATCTGTTGCTCGCTCCATTGTTCCGGAGAACGGAGTCTTTTCCCATGAGGCATGGTTCGCAAGCACCAAGTGATTCATAATCAAGTGATTCCAAAAGTCCATCAGTATGGAGTTTCTTCATGCGCTTTACACCAATATGACCTAAACGACAGTGCCACAAATAAGTTGCACTATCATTATCAACCTTGCATCTTTTGGCTTCAATATGAATATGTGTATCACTACGATCGAGATCTAACAAGAATAAACCACTCTTCAAGGGTGCATGACCATAAAAGATATTACTCATATAAATAAAACAACCATTATTCTCTGATTTAAATGAATAACCGTCTCGCAACAAACAAGATCCAGATATAATGTTCATGCTCAACGCTGGCACCAAATAACAATTATTTAGGTCTAAAACTAATCTCGATGGTAGATGTAGAGGTAGCGTGTCGACGGCGATCACATCGACTTTGGAACCATTTCCCACGCGCATCGTCACCTCGTCCTTAGCTAATCTTCGTTTAACCCGTAGCCCCTGTTTCAAGTTAAAAATATTAGCAATCGAACCAGTATCAAATACCAAGGTGCTACTACGAGCATTAGTAAGGTACACATCAATAACATGTATATCAAATATACCTTTGTTCACTTTGCCATCCTTCTTATCCGCCAAATACTTGGGGCGGTTCCGCTTCCAGTGTCCAGTCCCTTTGCAGTAGAAGCACTCAGTTTCAGGCTTGGCTCCAGACTTGGGTTTCTTCGTCGGAGTAGCAACTGTCTTGCTATTCTTCTTGAAGTTCCCCTTCTTTCCCTTGCCCTTTTTCTTAAAACTAGTGGTCTTGTTGACCATCAACACTTGATGCTCCTTTTTGATTTCTACCTCCGCAGCTTTGAGCATAGCGAAGAGCTCGGGAATTGTCTTTTGCATCCCTTGCATGTTATAGTTCATCACGAAGCCTTTATAGCTTGGTGGTAGTGATTGAAGAACTCTATCAATAACACTATCTTCGTCAACTTTGCAACCAAGTTGAGTCATATGATTGTAGTACCCAGACATTCTGAGCAAGTGTTCACTGATAGAATTTGTTCTCCATCTTGCAGCTATAGAACTTATTGGAGACTTCATATCTCTCAATCCGGGCATTTGCTTGAAATATTAACTTCAACTCCTGGAACATCTCATATGCTCCATGACGTTCAAAACGTCGTTGAAGTCCCGGTTCTAAGCCGTAAAGCATGGCACAACTGAACTATCGAGTAGTCATCAGACCGCGTCTGCCAGACGTTCAAAGCGTCTACATTAGCAGGAGGGGGCTTGTCACCTAGCGGTGCTTCAAGGACATAATTCTTCTATGCAGCAATGAGGATAATCCTCAAGTTACAGACCCAGTCCATGTAATTGCTACCATCATCTTTCAACTTAGCTTTCTCTAGGAATGCATTAAAATTCAGGGGAACGGTAGCACGGGCCATTGATCTACAACAACATAGATATGCAAAAACTATCAGGACTAAGTTCATGACATATATATATATATATATATATATATATATATATATATATATATATATATATATATATATATATATATATATATATAAAAGTTCAATTAATCATATTACTAAAGAACTCCCACTTAGATAGACATCTCTCTAGTCATCTAAATGATCACGTGATCCAAATCAACTAAACCATGTCCGATCATCACGTGAGATGGAGTAGTTTTCAATGGTGAACATCTTATGTTGATCATATCTACTATATGATTCACGCTCGACCTTTCGGTCTCCGGTGTTCCGAGGCCATGTCTGTACATGCTAGGCTCGTCAAGATTAACTCGAGTATTCTGCATGTGCAAAACTGTCTTACACCCGTTGTATTTGAACGTAGAGCTTATCACACCCGATCATCACGTGGTGTCTCGGCACGACTGACTTTCGCAATGGTGCATACTCAGGGAGAACACTTGCACCTTGAAATTTTGTAAGGGATCATCTTATAATGCTACCGCCGTACTAAGCAAAATAAGAAGTATAATAAGATAAACATCACATGCAATCAAGATATGTGACATGATACGGCCATCATCATGTTGTGCTTTTGATCTCCATCTCCAAAGCATCGTCATGATCTCCATCGTCACCGGCTAGACACCATGATCTTCATCGTAGCGCCGTGGTCGTCTCACCAACTATTGCTACTACTACTATCGCTAACTCATAGTGATAAAGTAAAGCAATTACATGGCCTTCGTAATTCATACAATAAAGAGACAACCATAAGGCTCCTGCCAGTTTTCGATAACTTTACAAAACATGATCATCTCATACAATAGCGTATAACTCATCACGTCTTGACCATATCACATCACAACATGCCCTGCAAAAACAAGTTAGACGTCCTCTACTTTGTTGTTGCAAGTTTTACGTGGCTGCTACGGGCTTAGCAAGAACCGTTCTTACCTACGCATACAAAAACCACAATGATTTTTCGTCAAGTACGTGCTGTTTTAACCTTCACAAGGACCGGGCGTAGCCATACTCGATTCAAATAAAGTGAGAGAGACAGACACCCGCCAGTCACCTTTAAGCAATGAGTGCTCGTAACGGTGAAACCAGTCTCGCGTAAGCGTACGCGTAATGTCGGTCCGGGTCGCTTCATCTCACAATACCGCTGAATCAAAGTATGACATGCTGGTAAGCAGTATGACTATTATCGCCCACAACTCATTGTGTTCTACTCGTGCATATCATCTATGCATAGACCTGGCTCTGATACCACTGTTGGGGAACGTAGTATTTCAAAAAAAAAATCCTACGATCACGCAAGATCTATCTACTAGATGCGTAGAAACGAGGAGGGAGAGTGTGTCTACGTACTCTCGTAGACCAAAAGCGGAAGCGTCTAGTAACACGGTTGATGTAGTCGAATGCCTTCGCGATCCAACCGATCCAAGCACTGAACGTACGGCACCTCCGCGTTCAGCACACGTTCAGCTCGATGACGTCCCACGAGCTCTTGATCCAGTTGAGCTTCACGGGAGAGTTTCGTCAGCATGACGGCGTGGTGACGGAGATGATGAAGTTACCGATGCAGGGCTTCGCCTAAGCACTACAACGATATGACCGAGGTGTGTTTCTGTGGAGGGGGCACCGCACACAGCTAAAACAATGTTGCTTGTGTGTCCTTGGGTGCCCCTGCCCCCCGTATATAAAGGAGCAAGGGGGGAGGGCTGGCCGGCCCTATAGGGCACGCGTTTCCTACTCCTAGTAGGAGTAGGAATCCCCTTTCCTATTCCTACTAGGAGTAGGAAAGGAAGAAGAAGAGGAGAAGCAAGGAGAGGGGCGCCTCCCCCCCACTCCTAGTCCTACTAGGATTCCCTAGGGGGGCGCGGCCAGCCCTAGCGGGCTGCCTCTCTCTTTCCCTCATGGCTCACTATGGCCCAATACTCCCTCGGGGGGTTCCGGTAACCCCTCCGGCACTCCGGTTTTCTCCGATAACACCCGGAACACTTTAGGTGTGCGAATATAGCTGTGCAATATATCAATCTTTATGTCTCAGACATTCCGAGACTCCTTGTCATGTCCGTGATCTCATCCGGGGCTCCGAACAACCTTCGGTACATCAAAACTCATAAACTCATAATACCGATCGTCATCGAACGTTAAGCGTGCGGACCCTATGGGTTCGAGAACTATGTAGACATGACCGAGACTCATCTCCGATCAATAACCAATAGCGGAACCTGGATGCTCATATTGGCTCCTACGTATTCTACGAAGATCTTTATCAGTCAAACCGCATAACAACATACATTGTTCCCTTTGTCATCGGTATGTTACTGCCCGAGATTCGATCATCGGTATCACTATACCTAGCTAATCTCATTACCGGCAAGTCACTTTACTCGTTCCGTAATACATCATCTCGTGACTAACTCATTAGTCATTTGCTTGTAAGGCTTCTTATGATGTGTATTACCGAGAGGGCCCAGAGATACTTCTCCGACACTCGGAGTGACAAATCATGTTCTTGATCTATGCCAACACCATAAACACCTTCGGAGACACCTGTAGAGCATCTTTATAATCACCCAGTTACGTTGTGACGTTTGATAGCACACAAGGTGTTCCTTCGGTATTCGGGAGTTGCACAATCTCATAGTCGTAGGAACATGTATAAGTTATGAAGAAATCAATAGCAGTATTACTAAACGATCAAGTTGCTAAGCTAACGGATGGGTATTGTCCATCACATCATTCTCCTAAATGATGTGATCCCGTTGATCAAATGACAACTCATGTCTATGGCTAGGAAACATAACCATCTTTGATCAATGAGCTAGTCTAGTAGAGGCATACTAGGGACACTCTGTCTTGTCTATGTATTCACACATGTACTAAGTTTTCGGCTAATACAATTCTAGCATCAATAATAAACATTTATCATGATATAAGGAAATACAAATAACAACTTTATTATTGCCTCTAGGGCATATTTCCTTCAGTGGCGTCTTCGGACGTCGTTCCCCTCCTTGGAGGTGCCGCCGCAGAACGCTAACCTCTCTGTCATTCTAATTCCCTGCGCTCTTCGGATGAAAATCTTGCCCCGGCTTTGGCCGAAGCGGGCGACGGCATCATCCTCATTGTTTCCCCCTTGGGGGCGTCACCTTTGGAGGCCCGACCTACATCTGTTGGCAGTGCTTTTGCTATGTTGTTTGGTCTCGTCGCCGGAGGTAGTGGAAGTCGAGAAGGTGGTCTCGAGTTCGCTGGTTGGATTCCAGGGTGGTGGCCCGGGCTTCGATGGGACAATGGCCCTTTGAGGTGGGGTTGTGGCTTGGCTCTGCGTTGGTGGCTTTTCGGCGCTTCGTGGGTGGCGTGGTCTGTCATGGTTGTTGGATTTTTGCATGATTGTCCCTTCATCAATTATGTGGCTGTGGGTTTTTGCACGGTTGTCCCTTCATCAATCATGTGGTTGGAGTTTTGCACGGTTGTCCCTTAATCAATCGTGTGGTAGGTGTATCAGTATGTGTGTGTATCGGGTTTTCGCCCAGTTACCCTTGATTCTCTTCTTAATAAAATGCAGATGCAGGACCCCTGCCTCTCTGGAGGTGTTCTTGAAAATGAGTCTGTGTCTTGCTCCTCGTGCATGGATGCAGTTTGTGTCTTTGGTCGTAGAGTCGGTGTCTTGTATCTGCTGTCTTGGAGGTGCATCCTCGTTTTCCTTTTATATCTTTAGTTGTATGTTATGCTCTTGTAATCCTGGCTGACTGACTGATGACTTTGTCAATCCAAATTCGGGTGAAGATGGAGCTCTACTTGGGTTGATTCAATCCTTTCATCTAAAAAGAAGTGATTCTAAAAAAAACTTAAAAGAACTGTCACAGATTATTATTATAAAAATGAAAAATCGCGGGATCCATAGATGCGCCACTTGTTGACTAGGTTGACTCGGACAGAGGCACACCAACCTCACACACACACCCACTTCTTCCCCTCCTGGCGCTCCAGTCCTGTCCGCCTGACTCCCCTCGCGCTTCCTCCTCCGCCTCCTCGACCCGATCCCACTCGCGGCATCCTCCGCAACCGCGCAGGCGCAGCGATGGCAGCTCGCTCCCCTTACTTCGTCCCCGAGGAAGGCGCCCGGGGCATCCGCTCTGGGGAGTCACCTGCCGCGGCGCTCCGCCGGATTCTGGCGACGCCAGGCGCCCACCAGGCGCCCTGCTGCTTCGACGCGCTCGGAGCCCGCCTCGTCGAGCGCGCGGGGTTCCCGATCTGCTTCATGGGCGGTGCGTGATCGCTTTGTTCCCTTTCACGCTTCTCGCATGTTCTTTGTTCCTCCGGGCTCCGGCTGTGTTCGTGTGCGGTCGTTGCAGTAAAACCCTTGTGGGGTTTAAGTTTTTGTTGGAATGATCGGCTGGTGAATAGAAGGTCCTTCGTCACCCCAGCAGTAGTAGATCTGATTCAATTTTGAGGAGACTAACCAACCGCGCATTCCAAGTGTTCCAGTCAACTCACGGTTTGACATATCCTCTTGGGAAGATGAGAATTACCCTATCCATTGTTGAAACTTTTTGCTCACTGGAAGGAGGGATAGTCCATATATCACCCTTGATTACCAGCACAATGAAGATGTGAGCTAAACTTTATCTGGACGTAACTTGCATTTTGCTAACAATAATTAAGCTGGCAATTTCTTGTCATGACACATGACAAATATTGTATATAGCTGTGCAAATAATTAAAATTGGACGCAGAGCCGACTTGAAGAGTAACCATGCAATAACTATTCTTGCTCAGAAAGTTAAAATGCAAATGTTTTTCTGAGTGTTTGTTCTCGGTAAATGCTGCTTGTTTTGGTGTTTAACTAGAACTTTGTGTCCTTAAAAAGGTAGTTATTTATAATCTGTTATGCTGATTTGTTTGATGAAATAAACCACTATGGAAATTAAGAGATTTTAATGGCTTTTACATACTGAACTTTTCCAGGGTTCTGTGAAAGTAACTTTTTGTGTTTGCTGAAGGTACTGCATGCATTGGAGTCTTAGTGTATGTTCTCCTTTCAGGTTTCTGTGTTTCTGCCGCACGTCTTGGATTGCCAGATGTTGGATTAATCTCCTATGGAGAAATGGTTGATCAAGGGCGTCTAATCACCGAAGCAGTTTCGGTTCCTGTGATTGGTGACGGAGACAATGGTTACGGAAATTCTATGAACATCAAGAGAACTGTAAAAGGATATATTAATGCTGGATTGGCTGGAATCATGCTTGAAGATCAGGTACTCATAGATTTCCATACATTTTCTCCTCCACTTGTCAATGTCACTGCTCTTATTTTTCAGATAGATTCGGTAAGTATTTTGAATGTTTTGGTGAGTAACCTTATGAGTCTCTCATAATAGGCTGTAACTCCTTAATTTAAAACTGAAATAATTTCGATCTTATTTCTTTCTACTAAAAGTTGCTAGGCATAACGCATTAAAAAAATCGTTGTCCCCAGAACTGCAGCAATTTAGCAATTCCTTGTTTTTTTTAATGTGGTATTCAGTGTGTGTCTTTAGAGTGTACAAAACTAAATATAAATAATTGTTTATTTTACATCATATGAACGGGAGCTGTTCTTCTGGCTGATGGTAGTGAGTGATTAGGATTCAGACTCCCACTCCATGGTGCTCAATTATGGGAATGTACTTGTAGGATCTATCCTTAAAAAAATTGAACTGACAACTTTAATCTCATTCATTGGACTTAATTCTTACAATGCAAGTTTTTTGGGCATATTTGGATAGTGCAAGCTAAGATAGTTTTCACTCTTCAGTACAGTATATCATAATGCAGGGCGGAAGGATAAGAAAGTAATGTTTTGGAGTAGCGCTGATTTCCTTTTGTAAGATATTTGCAGCCATTAGAATTCCTAATGAATCATTTGATCCAGTGATAAATACTTCTCTTTAGATCTTTGTGTGTTTAAGCAGACATTGATTTCATTTTATTTCAAAGTTTTCTTACTTCCTTTATCAAACAAGATGAACAGAAGACTTGTGTAATTGATCTTCCGCCTTCTAAAATTTTCATTAATTGATACGATACATAACATATTGAAGGTGGCACCAAAAGCATGTGGACACACTGAAGGAAGGAAAGTCATCTCGAGGGAGGAATCAGTCATGCACATAAAAGCTGCTATAGACGCTAGGAAGGAGAGTGCCTCTGACATTGTTATTGTGGCGAGGACAGATTCCCGTCAAGCTGTTTCTCTTGATGAAGCATTATGGAGAGTTCAGGCTTTTGCTGATGCTGGAGCAGATGTTCTATTTATTGATGCCCTTGCTTCAATAGAAGAGATGAAGGCATTCTGTGCGGTTGCACCTGGAGTACCAAAGATGGTAAGATGGCCCACCTGTGTTTTTTTTTTCGTCATACTCGAGTTAGTTATTCAGGAGTTATGACTGTGCTCACATCCATTGAGATTACCTAGGATAACATTTTGATTTATACAGTTTTGCTTCGGTACCACCCCCTCCCCCCTCCTTAAAAGTTTGCATGAATCTTAAAGTTACTTTAAAAGGCTATTGCCATATTAGCGTACAGATCAAACGTAGAGTAGATTTTGGATACAAAAGAGTATTATCTTTTTTTTATTGAAGGGGTACTCTAATCTCCACCTTCAATCTCCATCAAAATCCGTAAACTTTTCTAGGGCGGTGTACTGAAGCAAAGTTCTTATTTATATGCTTGGTGCTAACCTTTCAATCTATTCTGGTATGCCAATGAATTTGATTAGGATACCCAAACAAGAAATGACTTGTTTTAGTATTTGATGGATAAGTCTGTGTACTAGGGTCTGGTCTTTGTGGGGCTGCAACATCTATGTACTAGGGTCTTTGTGGGGCTGCAGCACATGGTCCTTGTGGCAGTTAGGATAGAGTTCCTGACCATCAAGGACTGTCAGTTAGGATAGCATCTTAGACTAGCATCTTAGACTAGCATCTTAGACTGGCATCTTAGCAGCATCTCAGCATATGCTTGGCTGGCTAGCAGCCTATAAGTATGTGTCCCCAACCCCTCAGGTTGGCAATGGCATTGTGTGAGAAATAAACCAACGAAAATTGTCCCAACTCTCCTAGTGTCATCCACAACTATCAATCTCAGGTTCAAAGGCCTAACAAGTGGTATCAGAGCCTCGTTATCTTGCACCCTGAGCATTTCCTATGGGCAGCCTAAGTCGGTAATAGCAGCTGCTCCGTCTGCCTCTGGTTACCTTCCTCCCTCCGGACTGTCAAGCAGCAGTTCATCTTCAACAGCCTCCTCTTCACGCAACATCCCCCCTGCAGCAAGCCATGTCTGCAGGCCGCTCTCAGCACACGGCTACCTCGAGCATACGGCGCCGGCAGGAGGCCGAGCGCGCCGTGGCAGAGGAGCGTGAGCGGGCAGCTGTAGCAACAGCTGCTGCGGCAGCAAGGGTGTCGAGGCTGGCTGCAGCGGAACTGGCAGCAGCCAGAGCGGAGGTAGAAGCAGCCAAGGCGGAGGTAGAAGCAGCAGCAGCAGCAGACGCAGCACGTGAGGCTATGGCAGATGCCAAGGCACTCCGCGGCGGCTCCGGCAGCTCCAACAGCTCCGCGGCTGCGGACGACTGCGCTGACGTAGACCGCGCCAAAGTGGTGCAAGAGCGGACAGCGCAGTGGGCAGCCGAGCACGCCCGCGCTCCAGGTGGAGGTGCGCACCGCGACGGCGGCTGCAACGACCAGGACCGCGGCCTCTACGAGGTCCGGACTATGGTCAGGGATGTTGGTCCCAGTGCTGGGTGGCCTACCCTCACTAAAACCAACTATGTCGAGTGGGCCGGGATCATGAAGGTCAGGCTCCAGGTGCGGCGCATGTGGGAGGCAGTCCAGGACAGCAACGTCGACCACCAAGAGGACCGACGGGCGCTGGACGCCCTCATCGCCGCAGTCCCGCCCGAGATGCAGTTCTCGCTTTCCAGCAAGCGGACTGCCAAGGAAGCTTGGGACGCCATCGCCGCGGCACGCATCGGCAGCGACCGTGCTCGCAAGTCCACTCTGCAGGCACTTCGCAAGGAGTGGGAGAGCCTGGGTTTTAAGCCAGGTGAGGACGTTGATGACTTTGCTCTCCATCTCAACACTCTGCTGCAGAAGTTGGTGAAGTTTGGTGATGCCACTTACACCAAGGAGAAAGCTGTCGAGAAGCTCTTTCGGTGCATCCCCGAGAAGTACAAGCAAATGGCTCGATCGATCGAGTCTTTGCTGGACCTCTCCACGATGACAATCGAGGAGGCGATAGGCCGCCTCAAGGTCGTCGACACCGACGAGCCTCAGCCTTCCTCGGGGCCCATCACCATCGGCGGGAAGCTGCTCCTAACTCGGGAACAGTGGGATGCCAGCCTTGGTGACAGGAAGAAGGGGGAGCCTTCTTCCACGACGGGCGGCCGCAAGCGTGGCAAGCAGCGTAAAACGCGAAGAGGCCCCCCGGGCAGGGCACAAGGACGTGCCGAAGGTGACGCCCGCGGAGGCGCCAAGGACGGCGCCGCTGGCAAGCCCAAGCCGGCACAAGACAACACTTGCCACAACTGTGGCCGGTTTGGCCATTGGGCCAATGAGTGCCGGTAACCACGTCAAGGCCAGGCTCACGTCGGACAGGTGAAGGAGGAGGAGACGGCTTTGTTCATGGCGCATGCAAGCATTGAGCTATCTTCAGCGACACCAGCCGCAAAAGCTCTCATCCATCTCGACGAGCCAAAAGCACACGCTCTTCTCGGCGATGGCTCCGGGAAGGACAAGACTACGGGGTGGTGCCTGCGCCACCCACCACATGACCGGTCGAAGGGACTTCTTCGCCGAGCTCGACTCCGATGCGCGAGGCTCCGTCAAGTTTGGTGATGCCTTCGCTGTGAAAATTAAGGGCGTCGGCTCCGTCATCTTCGCCACCAAGACGGGAGAGCACCGGCTGCTCACCGGCGTCTACTACAAACCCGCGCTGAGGAACTCCATCATCAGCTTGGGACAGCTGGATGAGAACGGCTCACGCGTGCTGATTGAGCATGGGGTCCTACGCATCTGGGATCGCCAGGGTCGCCTTCTCGCCAAGGTACCCAGAGGTGAAAATCGACTTTACGTCCTTGATGTGCAGGTGGCACAACCGGTCTGTCTCGCTGTCCGTCGGGACGACGAGACGTGGCAATGGCATGAGCGCTTTGGGCACCTTCATTTTGAGGCCCTGAAGCGTCTAAGTGCCAAGGAGATGGTACGAGGCCTGCCATGCCTCGACCATGTGGAGCAGTTCTGCGACATCTGCGTACTGACGAAGCAGAGACGACCCCCCTTTCCCCAACAGGCGAGTTTTCGGGCCAAGGAGAAGCTGGAACTCGTGCACGGAGACTTGTGCGGCCCGGTGACGCCAGCCACACCCGGAGGTCGACGCTACTTCCTGCTGCTCGTCGACGATCTCTCTCGCTACATGTGGGCGATGATTCTCGGCAGCAAGGTAGAAGCGGCGGACGCCATCAGGCGCGCTCAGGTTGGTGTGGAGGCGGAGAGCGGCCGCAAATTGCGCGTGCTGCGCACTGACAACGGCGGCGAATTCACGGCGGCTGAATTCGCGTCGTACTGCGCCGACGAGGGCATCCAGCGCCACTACTCCGCGCCGTACAGCCCGCAGCAAAACGGAGTCGTCGAGCGGCGCAACCAGACGGTTGTGGGGATGGTTCGGGCTCTCCTCAAGCAAAGAGGGATGCCGGCTGTTTTCTGGGGAGAGGCGGTGCTGACGGCCGTTTACATCCTCAACCGCTCGCCTACTAAGGCGCTCGACGGCAGGACACCGTACGAGGCTTGGCATGGGCGGAAGCCGGCGGTCTCCCATTTGCGCGTCTTTGGCTGCCTTGCGTTCGCCAAGGAGCTCGGCCACATCGGCAAGCTCGACGACAGGAGCACTCCGGGAGTCCTCATCGGCTACGCGGAGGGCTCAAAGGCCTACCGCATCCTCGACCCAAAAGACGCAGCGTGTGCGCACGGCGCGAGACGTCGTGTTCAACGAAGGGCGAGGGTGGCAATGGGACAAGGTGGTGGACGACGGCTTGACGCTGACGTATGACGACTTCATTGTCGAGTATGCCCACTTCAAGGAAGCCGGGGGAGCAAGCAGCTCCTCTTCGCCGGGCACGCCTACCCCGGCCCCCAAAACTACATCGACTCCGGTGCCTGCAACGCCGACGGCACCACAACTGGCGACGCCGCATACTCCAGCCCCGCCAGTCACCACTCTGGGTTCGTCTTCATCAGCACCAGCTCACGCAGAGCACAACCCGATGAAGTTCGCTTCCCCGCTCACTCACGACGAGGAGCGTGTCGACGCGTATTATGGAGGCGAACGACTGCGGTATTGCACGATGGATAATCTACTCGGCAACCAGCTGGTGCCGGGACTGATGCCGTGTGACTTGGAGGCGCAGCTACAACTCGCGTGTGAGGACGGCGAACCACGGTCCTTTGCAGAGGCCGAGAGAGATGCGGCATAGCGCGCCGCGATGCAGTTGGAGATGGATGCGGTCGAGCAAAACCGCACCTGGGAGCTCGCTGACCTCCCTCGTGGTCACCGCGCAATCACCCTTAAGTGGGTGTTCAAGCTGAAGAGGGATGGAGCCGGCGCCATCATCAAGCACAAGGCTCGCCTGGTGGCGCGAGGCTTCTTGCAGCAGGAAGGAGTCGACTTCGACGACGCCTTCGCTCCCGTGGCACGGATGGAGTCCGTGCGACTTCTCCTTGCGCTAGCTGCCCAGGAGGGCTGGCGTGTCCATCACATGGATGTCAAGTCGGCATTCCTCAACGGCGACTTGAAGGAGGAAGTCTACGTGCATCAGCCACCGGGATTTGGGATTCCCGGCCAGGAGGGCAAGGTACTCCGCCTGCGCAAGGCTCTCTATGGCCTACGGCAGGCACCTAGGGCATGGAACGCCAAACTGGACTCCACGCTAAAGAAGATGGGCTTCGAGCAAAGTCCGCATGAGGCTGCCGTCTATCGACAGGGCAGTGGAGGAAATGCCCTGCTGGTGGGCGTCTATGTTGACGACCTGGTGATCACCGGCACCAAAGATGCAGAGGTGGCGGCGTTCAAGGAAGACATGAAGGCCACTTTCCAGATGAGTGATCTGGGGCTCCTCTCCTTCTATCTAGGGATTGAGGTGCACCAGGACCACTCCGGGATCGCACTTCGACAGTCTGCCTACGCCAAGCGCATCGTTGAGCTAGCTGGGCTCACCGACTGCCACCCAGCTCTCACTCCGATGGAGGAGAGGCTGAAACTGAGCCGCGACAAGCACGACGGAAGAAGTGGATGCTACGCAGTACCGGCGCCTTGTGGGGAGCCTTCGCTATCTCACCCACACACGGCCGGACTTGGCATTCTCCGTCGGCTATGTCAGTCGGTTCATGGAGCGACCGACGTCGGAACACCAACAGGCAGTGAAGAGGATCCTCCGCTACGTAGCAGGGACCCTCGACCACGGCCTCCACTACCCCAAGTGTCCGGGGGCGGCACACTTCGTCGGGTACAGCGACAGCGACCACGCCGGTGACATCGACACCAGCAAGAGCACGAGCGGGATCCTCTTCTTCCTCGGCAAGTGTCTCGTGAGCTGGCAATCAGTCAAGCAGCAGGTGGTGGCCCTGTCCAGCTGTGAGGCTGAGTACATAGCGGCCTCCACCGCCTGCACTCAGGCGCTCTGGCTTGCTCGACTGCTTGGTGATCTTCTCGTTCAAGACACCAGGACGGTGCAGCTTCTGGTGGACAGCAAGTCCGCCCTGGCTCTGGCAAAGAACCCCGTGTTCCACGAACGGAGCAAGCACATCCGACTGAGGTATCACTTCATCCGCAGCTGTGTGGAAGAAGGGAGCATCGAGGCGAGCTACATCAACACCACGGACCAGCTCGCAGACCTGCTCACAAAGCCTCTTGGGAGGGTCAAGTTCCTCGAACTTTGCTCCAGGATTGGGATGATTCAACTCTCCCACAAGACGACGTACAAGACTTAGGGGGAGAATGATGGATAAGTCTGTGTACTAGGGTCTGGTCTTTGTGGGGCTGCAGCATCTGTGTACTAGGGTCTTTGTGGGGCTGCAGCACATGGTCCTTGTGGCAGTTAGGATAGAGTTCCTGACCAACAAGGACTGTCAGTTAGGATAGCATCTTAGACTAGCATCTTAGACTGGCATCTTAGCAGCATCTCAGCATATGCTTGGCTGGCTAGCAGCCTATAAGTATGTATCCCCAACCCCTCAGGTTGGCAATGGCATTGTGTGAGAAATAAACCAACGAAAATTGTCCCAACTCTCCTAGTGTCATCCACAACTATCAATGCTCAGGTTCAAAGGCCTAACAGTATTTTCCTATATTTACCAAGTATGCAAATGTTTACAAACTAGAAGAGATAGGAGGGATATGTCATCTATGGCTCTAAGTACATTTATGCTTGTGAGTACTTCTCTTGCTAATATTTCTGCACGAATGATGTCTGCTTCTGAACGCTCTGTTTTCAATTCGCCTGTGA
>LR738710.1:547050994-547132502 GCA_902687465.1 Secale cereale | reverse complement strand
GGGGGGTGGTTGCAACTTATCTACGAACTGTTGAAAATATGCCCTAGAGGCAATAATAAAGTGGTTATTATTATATTTCCTTGTTCATGATAATAATTTATTATCCATGCTATAACTGTATTGGCTAGAAACTCAAATACATGTGTGGATACATACACAACAACATGTCCCTAGTAAGCCTCTACCAGATTAGCTCATTGATCAAAGATGGCTATGGTTTCCTAGCCATGAACATGAGTTGTCATTTGATAACAGGATCACATCATTAGGAGAATGATGTGATGGATAAGACCCAAACTATAAAAGTAGCATATGATCATATCAAGTTTATTGCTATCGTTTTCTGCATGTGAAGTATATGTTCCTATGACCATGAGATCGTGCAACTCACTGACACCGGAGGAGTACCTTGTGTGTATCAAACGTCGCAACGTAACTGGGTGACTATGAAGATTCTCTACAGGTATCTCCGAGGGCTTCTGTTGAGTTGGCATGGAACAAGACTGGATTTGCCATTCCATATGACAGAGAGGTATCTCAGGGCCCACTCGGTAATACAACATCACAATGAGCTTGCAAGCAATGTGACTAATGAGTTAGTCACGAGATCTTGTATTACGAAACGAGTGATACGTCCAAAATGTATCTATAATTTCTGCTTGCTCCATGCCTCTTTTGGGTGATATTGCTATGATATTTATACACTTCCATACACTTTTGATCATATTGGACTAACCTATTAACTCAGTGCACCCCAGTGCCAGTTTCTGTTTTCGGCTGTTTTTGTATTTCAGGTTTTCACGTTACGAGAACTGCCAGGAAAAATCCAGAAAAATTATATAAAAAATCAGCGTTCCAGAACCTACCGTGCGCCCGAAGGACAGCCGGGGGGAGGGGCACCAGGGCTCCAGGCGCCCTGGCGGCACGCCCCCCTCCCCTGGGCCGCGCCGGGGGGGCGCCTGGGCCCCCCGAGGCTCCCCCGATGCCCCCCTTTGGCATATATTTAAAGCGTCTCCCGAAACCCACGAAACAGGAACTTTTTTCGCGATCCCATCTCTGTTCCGCCGCCGCCGCCGCTTCCAAGATCGGGAGCACCAGGAGAACTCTTCCCGGCACCCTGCCGGAGGGGAGGATCACCACCGGGAGCTTCTCCACCACCATGGACGCCTCCCGGATGAGTTGTGAGTAGTCTCCCTTGGACCATGAGTCCATGACCAGTAGCTATGTGATGTTCTCCTCCCGTTCTTGTGCTTCACTAATTAGTCCTCGTGAGCTGCCCTACATGATCGAGGCACATATGTAATCCTTATGCTGTTGCTATGATGAGTTTGCTGGGATCCGATGGATTATGAGATTATGTTCAGATTGTGTTTGAGTAATATATTTGATCTACCTCTTTTATATTTATGTTCGTAAGTAATTCTTGCATGTTCTCCGTTGTTATTTATTGCTTTGGCCAAGTAGTAGGTAGTGACTCCAAGAGGGAACTTTATGCTTGATTGTGGGTTCATGCCCCTCGATGACTAGCTTGAGTGACAAAAACATGAGTCTAGGGGATGTGCTGTTGCCACAAGGGGGAAAACAACGGTGCTTGTGCCCGCGGGTGCAAGGATTGTTTACTTTACGCAAAGTTCTTTTAATGCAGTTGTCTGTTGCTTTGAGTTTACACTATGGGTGGGACTCGCAACTTAATACCAGCGAGATGTTCTGGATAGATATCTCAAGGTGGATGATTAGTAGTAGATATTGATGGATTTCGGTCTACTTACTTTGGCGTACCGCCCATGCTTTGAACCTCAACCTTTCTTGCAATGTAGTCAGCATTGGTTTGCGCACATGGTCCTGTCAATTGCCCAGCTGTAATTCGTTTACCTCACATAGCTGTTTTATCGTCTTTTGGGAGAGAGACATCACTAGTGAACATCATGAGACTCCGGTCCATATCACCATCATTGATCACATCCGCTATTTACTTTTCCGCTATTTACTTACTATTGCAATTATACCTATCACTATTATCACTTGCGTTTGATCCTTTGTAAACTACAAGGCCGGAGGGATTGACAACCTCTTTGTACTCGTTGGGAGAAAAGTTATTTGTATCTGTGTGCAGGTCCACGTTGATTGCTAATATCCGGCGCCGTTAGCAGTTGACACCTTCTTGTTGAAACTGGGAGTCTCTGGGAAATCGATCCTTGGTATTACCAAGGGAAAACTTCTGCTACACTGCATCTCAAACCTTCCACTTGGGGTAACCAACGAGGGGTGAGAAGCCACCTAGCAAAGCAATTTCTGGCGCCGTTGCCGGGGACTCCACTCTTCAGGATAGGGGAGTTGCACGCTATCTTTTACCTTTGCTTTTAGTCTTGTTAGTTTACTTTTCAGTTTTGCTTTAGTATCTTTTATCAAAAATCACAAAAATAGTTATCTTGCTTGCTTGCTACAATGGGTTCCACCGAGAACACCAAGTTGTGTGACTTCACTAGTCACAACAACGATGACTTTATCAGCACACCTATCACTACACCTGCCACTTCAGCACCTTCATATGAAATTAAACCTGCTTTACTAAACTTAGTCATGAAAGATCAATTCTCCGATGCTAGAGATGATGCTGCTTTACACTTGAACAACTTTGTTGAACTTTGTGATATGCAAAAGTACCAAGAAATAGATGGCAATATTGTTAAGCTTAAGCTTTTTTCCTTTCTCCTTGAGAGGAGGAGCTAAAATTTGGTTTCAGTCTTTGCCTAGAAATAGCATAGATTCATGGGACAAGTGCAAAGATGCTTTTATCGGAAAATACTATCCACCTGCTAAAATTATCCAACTGAGAAGTAACATAATGAATTTTAAACAATTGGATAATGAACACGTTGCCCAAGCTTGGGAACGTATGAAATCTCTTATCAAGAACTGCCCTACTCACGGTTTGACTACTTGGATGGTTATCCAAACATTTTATGCAGGCTTGAACTTTACCTCGCGGAACTTGTTAGATTCGGCCGCGGGAGGAACTTTTATGTCAACTACACTTGGTGCTGCCACAAAACTTCTAGATGAGATGATGACCAACTATTCCCAATGGCACACCGAACGCGCTCCAACAGGTAGGAAGGTAAACTCCGTCGAGGAGATTTCCTCCTTAAATGAAAAAGTTGACTTGATCATGTCTCTACTTTCGAAGCAATCCTTTGTTGATCCTCGTGATGTTCCTTTAAATTCTTTGATTGCTCAAGAACAAGTAGATGTGAACTTTATCTCTAGAAACAATTTTAACAACAATGCTTATAGGAGTAATTTTGGTAGCAATCCTAGACCGTTCCCCTCTAATTCTTATGGGAACAACAATGCTTATCCTAGCACCAGGAACTCCACTACTGAACTAGAGATTATGCTTAAAGATTTCATCACTACCCAAAAAGCTTTTAATAATAGTGTGGAAGAAAAACTAAACAAACTAGGTGATCTCTCTTCAAAGGTAGACAATTTAGCCAATGAGGTAGAATTGCTTAAAATTAGAACTTCTCCTCTTGAGGAGAGGAAGGTCACTCCTATTAATGCTACTCAAGTGCAAATTAATGAAAATATTAGGATGATGGCTAAACTTAAAGAGAGATGGGCTAGAGAAAGAGAGGAAGAGGATAGAATTAAGAGCCTTCCTACCCACCACACTGTTGCTACTATCCAAGTTGTTGAGGATATCCAAACTCTTAGCACCCAATGTACTCCTGGTCCCATTGGACCTATTAATGGTGATGCTATGACTATAGAAACTACCAAACATGTGAACCTAAAGGACACCACTACCACTTTACTTGATGCTAGTGACCTTGATTTTGATAGTTGCACTCTTACCGAAGTTATTGATTTCCTTCACAAGATGTCTAGAGACCCCCGCACTAGCACGCTTAACCTTGCCTTCACAGAGCATATCACTAATGCTCTCATCAAAGCTAGGGAGGAGAAACTTAGAGTAGAAGCCTCCATACCTAGAAAGCTAGAAGATGGTTGGGATCCTATGATAAAAATTAAATTGAATGACTTCTCTTGCTATGCATTATGTGATGTTGGAGCTAGTACCTCTGTTATGCCCAAAAGAATATATGATATGCTTAAATTGAAACCTTTTGATTCTTGTTCTTTTGGTGTTCATCTCGTTGATTCTTCCATAAAGAAACCTTTGGGGAGGATCGACGATGTTCTTATCGTTGTCAATGATAATTATGTTCCCGTTGATTTTACTATTATGGATATTGAATGTGATCCTTCTTGTCCAATTATTTTGGGACGTCCCTTTTTACGCACTGTTGGTGCTATCATTGACATGAAAGAGGGTAATATAAAATTTCAGTTTCCTCTCAAGAAAGGGATGAAACACTTCCCTCGAAAGAAGATCAAGTTACCTTTTGAGTCCGTTGTACGGGCTAGCTATTCTTTTACTCTTGATAAAACTTGATCTCTATGCATTATGCCTAGCTTAAAGGCATAAAAGAAAGCGCTTTTGGGAGGCAACCCAATGAATAAATTTATTTTGCTTTTGTTGTGTCTTGATGTTGTTTACTACTGTAGCATCATCATTGTATCTTTGCTTTTCATATTTGTGCCAAGTATAGCCTCTGATTGCTAGAAAGTTCAAAAGTTGTGAGGTGCTGTCCAGGAAACAGATTCTGTCCTTGGATAGAAAAATTCGTATAAAATCACCAGATCATCTTTTTGGTCTGAATTTTTTCGAAAGCGTTCTCTATATAATTGTCTTTCGTGCGTCTGTTCTGAGTTTTTTGATTTGAGTTGCAGAAGTGCCCCGAACAAATCAATTACTACCTGCTGTTCTGTTTTTCACAGATTCTGTCCTGTTTTGCTTTTCCTTCATTTTGCAAACCAAGAGCTTGCTTTTTCTTTGCAAAAACCTTTTGGCAATCTTGAGAAACAGTAGACCTTAAAGAATATCTTTATTACCAGCAAGGTATAATTATTTTATTATGGGTACTAACCTCGCTAATCAGATTATGATGAGTTATGTATGAAGGGAGTTTTCAAGTGTGCGAGGGAAGATGATAAAAGAGATTTAGGAGTGTCAAGCACTCAAGCTTGGGGATGCCCCCGTGCACCCCCAAGAAATATTCAAGGAGACTCAAGCGTCTAAGCTTGGGGATGCCCCCGTGCATCCCCTTCTCCATCAACGTTATCAGTTCGTCTTCCGTTCCACTATATTTTAATCACTTCATGTGTTATGTGCTATGCTTGGAGCGTCTTGCTTTTAGTTTCCTTTTTAGTTTTTCATAACGAGTCGTAACTCAGCGTTCTTTATGTGGGAGAGAAACACGCTCCACTTCTACCTAGAACATAACATAGAATTGTCATGTCTATCTTTGCTGTGTGTGTTCTTCGTCTTTTAATAGCTACTATCATGCTCTGCTCTTAGTATTCATGCTTATCTTTTTAAAGAGCTTTTGTTTAGTTAGTTGCTTGAACTCTCTTTAATTATCATGCTTATCTTATTAAGAGAGTTTGCTTCCGTTGCATTGGTTAATATGTCTATGATAAAGATGCTATGTGCATAATGGCGCTTAGTAGTTCAGGTTTTATTATGGTTAGTCTCAAATAGCTGGAGGGTTCCCAATGTGTTATTGGAGTACCAACATGATTTGTTTGCCAATGATGTGGTATGGTTTAGTAATATCTTCCCTCAAGAATTTATTTTGATTGACTTGGCGTATGCTCACGCATATTTAAGACTGTAAAGAAAGTCTGTCAAGCCTTGATGATCTTTTATTTCTGAGTAGCGATATAACTTCCATGCCTGATTCAATGTTGCTTTGTCGCTCTGCATGATTATGACCGTCATTGCTCTCTTAGTTGGTCGCTCCCAGTCTTTTGCTAACCTCCACCTATACTAAGCGGACTGACTGCTTGTGCATCCACGTCCTTTTAAACCAGTTATGCCATATGAGTCCACCATACCTACCTATATGTGGTATTTCACCGCCACTCCAAGTAAATTTAGATGTGCTACCTTTAAAACCTTCAGTCTTTGCAATACATAGCTCATGGGAAAGTAGCTTAAAAACTATTGTGGTAAAGAATATGTTGCTTATGTATCTTATTTTCTTATAAGTTGCTTGCTGAGCGGTAACCATGTTTCTGGGGACGCCATCAACTGTTACACTTTTGTTGAATATCATGTGAGTTGCTATGCATGTTCGTCTTGTCTAAATTAAGGGTGATTTGCCATGGGTTGAATGAGTATGCATATTGTTAGAGAAGAACATTGGGCCGCCAACCAAATCCATGCATCATGGTGGAAGTTTTAGCTTGGACATTAATCCTCAATCTTTTATGAGAATATGCTTAAGCATTTAAGAGGAGTCCATTATCTATTTTCTATGTTGTCCCGGTATGGATGTCCTCAAGTTGAGATCTATCAAAAACGAGAAATCAAATGCGATCTATCTCCTTGGACCTTTGTACAGGTGACATAGAGGTACCCCTTTGTGACACTTGGTTGAAACATATGTAATGCAATGACAATCCATGTAAATCCGAGTTAATTAGGACAAGGTGCGAGCACTATTGGTATTCGATGCATGAGGCTTGCAACTTATAGGATGTCTTATGCATAGCACATATGAAGTACTACTACCGTTGACAAAATTGTTTCTATGTTTTCAAAATAAAAAGCTCTAGCACATGAGTAATCCCTGCTTCCCTCTGCGAAGGGCCATTCTTTTACTTTTATGTTGAGTCTCCACCTTCTTTTAAAAGCACCAACTACTGAGAGCATGATTGTCATTCTGAGTGTAATGTGCATTGTCCCAAAGTAGCATTGTCTTTTGCATGATTGTGATATCGTTTATTCTGATATCATTGTATCTAGTCATCACTTAAACCTTGGAGGTGCCCCTGCATTTATGTTTTGCTTCACTAAAGGGGGCAAGCTAGATATCACTTTATCATATTTGCACATCATGTTCATTGCAAATCTGTTTGATGTTTCAGTATCATATTGTAAAACTTTCAGTCCTTTGTGATTTTCTCATGAGGCAACTTAATTACTATAGATTCATTGTCTCAGTAAGCTTTTGTCATATGACTATGAAAAAGTCCTATATGGTTAATAGCATGTCACCACAGAAATTATTCTTGTTATCATTTACCTACTCGAGGACGAGCAGGAATTAAGCTTGGGGATGTTGATACGTCCAAAACGTATCTATAATTTCTGCTTGCTCCATGCCTCTTTTGGGTGATATTGCTATGATATTTATACACTTCCATACACTTTTGATCATATTTGGACTAACCTATTAACTCAGTGCACCCCAGTGCCAGTTTCTGTTTTCGGCTGTTTTTGTATTTCAGGTTTTCACGTTACGAGAACTGCCAGGAAAAATCCAGAAAAATTATATAAAAAATCAGCGTTCCAGAACCTACCGTGCGCCCGAAGGACAGCCGGGGGGGGGGGCACCAGGGCTCCAGGCGCCCTGGCGGCACGCCCCCCCTGGGCCGCGCCGGGGGGCGCCTGGGCCCCCCGAGGCTCCCCCGATGCCCCCCTTTGGCATATATTTAAAGCGTCTCCCGAAACCCTCGAAACAGGAACTTTTTTCGCGATCCCATCTCTGTTCCGCCGCCACCGCCGCTTCCAAGATCGGGAGCACCAGGAGAACTCTTCCCGGCACCCTGCCGGAGGGGAGGATCACCACCGGGAGCTTCTCCACCACCATGGACGCCTCCCGGATGAGTTGTGAGTAGTCTCCCTTGGACCATGAGTCCATGACCAGTAGCTATGTGATGTTCTCCTCCCGTTCTTGTGCTTCACTAATTAGTCCTCGTGAGCTGCCCTACATGATCGAGGCACATATGTAATCCTTATGCTGTTGCTATGATGAGTTTGCTGGGATCCGATGGATTATGAGATTATGTTCAGATTGTGTTTGAGTAATATATTTGATCTACCTCTTTTATATTTATGTTCGTAAGTAATTCTTGCATGTTCTCCGTTGTTATTTATTGCTTTGGCCAAGTAGTAGGTAGTGACTCCAAGAGGGAACTTTATGCTTGATTGTGGGTTCATGCCCCTCGATGACTAGCTTGAGTGACAGAAACATGAGTCTAGGGGATGTGCTGTTGCCACAAGGGGGAAAACAACGGTGCTTGTGCCCGCGGGTGCAAGGATTGTTCACTTTACGCAAAGTTCTTTTAATGCAGTTGTCTGTTGCTTTGAGTTTACACTATGGGTGTGACTCGCAACTTAATACCAGCGAGATGTTCTAGATAGATATCTCAAGGTGGATGATTAGTAGTAGATATTGATGGATTTCGGTCTACTTACTTTGGCGTACCGCCCATGCTTTGAACCTCAACCTTTCTTGCAATGTAGTCAGCATTGGTTTGCGCACATGGTCCTGTAAATTGCCCAGCTGTAATTCATTTACCTCACATAGCTGTTTTATCGTCTTTTGGGAGAGAGACATCACTAGTGAACATCATGAGACTCCGGTCCATATCACCATCATTGATCACATCCGCTATTTACTTTTCCGCTATTTACTTACTATTGCAATTATACCTATCACTATTATCACTTGCGTTTGATCCTTTGTAAACTACAAGGCCGGAGGGATTGACAACCTCTCTGTACTCGTTGGGAGCAAAGTTATTTGTATCTGTGTGCAGGTCCACGTTGATTGCTAATATCCGGCGCCGTTAGCAGTTGACACCTTCTTGTTGAAACTGGGAGTCTCTGGGAAATCGATCCTTGGTATTACCAAGGGAAAACTTCTGCTACACTGCATCTCAAACCTTCCACTTGGGGTAACCAACGAGGGGTGAGAAGCCACCTAGCAACGAGTAAAGGGACTTGCCAGTAATGAGATTGAACTTGGTATGGCGATACCGACGATCGAATCTCGGGTAAGTAACATACCGATAGACAAAGGGAACTACATACAGGATTAGCTGAATCCTTGACATCGAGGTTCAACCGATAAAGATCTTCGTAGAATATGTAGGAATCAATATGGACATCCAGGTCCCGCTATTGGTTATTGACCGTAGATGTGTCCCGGTCATGTCTGCATAGTTCTCAAACCCGCAGGGTCTACACACTTAATGTTTGGTGACGATATAAGTATAGTTGAGTTGTTATGGTGGTAACCAAAGGTTGTTCGGAGTCCCGGATGAGACCCCGGACGTGATGAGGAACTCCGGAATGGTCCGGAGGTGAAGATTGATATATAGGACAAAGGGTATTGAAGTCTGAAAGTGTTCCGGGGGTACCGGGTTATGGCCAGGAGAACCGAAAGGGGTTTCGGGGGCCCCCTACAAGTGTTGAGGGGCATCATGGGCCAAGGGGAAGGAGCACACCAGCCCACTAAGGAGTTGTGCGCCCCTCACCCCATCCCATGATCACCAAAGGAGGTGGGGCGCCCCCTTGGGCTGCCTACACCTGGCTTGGGGGGCAAGTCACCCTAGGGTTTCCCTAGGGGTGCCCCCATCTGTGGTGGCTGCCGCCCCCTAGGGGAAACCCTAGGGATCCCCCTCCTCCGCCCTTCCTCCTATATATAGAGGGGTAGAGGGAGTGAATCTGCACCCCATCTATGCCACAACACTGCCCACTTGTAATGCCCAGTATGAGATTATACCTCCTACGTGACGAGGTACGACTTAAAGGCATAAGCTCATACGAGAATGATCTCAAGTATGGTATCTTTGCACGACTCATGTAAAAGAGGGATGAAATTGCAAAAGAGTAGTTGTCTTACACTCGCCACGTCACACAATACATTACATAAGCAATCATCATCCAAATAACATCAGAGTCCGACTACGGACGAAGATCCAAATGAAAGATACCATAAATAAACAACACAAGGTCCCGATCATAACATCCTAGTAAGAGCCCTACTGATCCTCTGGATAAGACACGTAGCATCGCCCACGTTCTTCGTCGAACTCCTAGTACAACTCTAAACCACCAGCTGTGTAGTTCTCCATGGTACCTGCATCTGGTGTTGTGTAGAAACTGTGAGCCACAGAGGACTCAGCAATCCCGTTCGCGGGTAGCAATGCTATCTGAGCCTTGGGTGTGGAACAAGGCTAAAGAACAAGGTTGCAGCTGCACTAGCACTAGCTTACGTGTTTAGAGCGAGAAGAGAAGTGCCAACGATCGTCAAAGTGATCACGAAGTGATCCTATCTAAGCAAGTCAAACATAACCCCACCGTGTTCACTTCCCGAACCCCTTCGGAAAGCGACCATCCCGGTTACTGACACTTGTAGTGTATTATGAATATAGTGTCAAGTTTTCTACAACCGGATATTAACAAATTCCTATCTGCCACATAACCGCGGGCACGGCTTTTGAAAGATCAATACCCTGCAGGGGTGTCCCAACTTAGCCCATCACAAGCTCATGATCTGCGGAGTCACACCTCCAAGGTGGGAAGACCCGAGTATTCTCGGAATCCCGTGCTCAAGATATTCCGACTAAGGTAAAACTAATCCAGCAAGACCTCCCGGCGTGCCGACACCCTGATAGTAGCCGCGCGTATCTCGTCTCAGGCCACGACCGGATGGGTGATGCTACAGGTTATTACCAGCCCTCGGGTTTCCCCAAGGTGGCCCTGCAGGCTCCCCAGCTTGGACCAACACTCATGTGGAGCACTGGCCCGGGTTGTTAATTAAGAAGAGGGTTTATAACTCCCTATGCAAGTTTTAGTTATTAGGCAAATGTAAAACCAAAGTTGGGCCTTGGTGGAAAAGCTTTAGCGCTAAGCGGGTTATCGAGGGGGGCCCATAAACCCCAACCGTGTTAGGGACGCAAAATCAAGGAACATAACACCGGTTTAAACGGTTCCCAGGGAGGCATGAGTGGAACAAATCACCAAGCAAAGGCTTAGCCTTCCACCCATTGCCAAGTACATAGATGATTTAGTTTTAACAGATTATATAGTGTGATATCCCAACAAACTTCATCATGAATCAAGAATCTTCAAATCTTCTCCTGCAACTAACAATGCTATAAGAGGGGCTGAGCAAAGCTTACGTAGCCAATCAAAGGTTTGCTAGGTTGGGTGGTTAGAGAGGTTCCTGGCAACAATAGGAGGCTGACAAACAGACATAGGCATCGAGGCAATAAACTAAAGAGCGAGACATCTAGCAATAGGCAAAGATAGTAAAGATATTTGGGTCAGGTCATCTTGCCTGTTGAATCCTCGGAGGGAACGTAACCTTGCTCCTCACACTCGACTTCGGTAGAAACCTCGTACTCAGTATCTTCACCAGGCTCTAACCAAACACAACAGTGCAACAACGGAACAAAATCAATCAACATGCAGTGCTCAATCACATGATGCATGAACATGAAGCATGTGAACAAGGAAAACATGATGCATGGCCTAGGGGTCACAATAATGCAATTACATCACCAACAAACAAGATCAACCACACATGTGAAACAAGTAAAGTAACAACTTAGCAAGTTTATGTAGTTTATCAACGAGCAACCAACAGGGTTTTTAAGAGGTTTGTTAACATGGCAAGGGTGCACTAACATAACAGCAACATGCTAGCACATTTAAATGGGCTGGAATTAAATACAACAATATCTAGAAAATCCCATATTCATTTATTTGCATTTGGGACAGATTTAAAAAACTTCCGTGAAAGATTTGTCAAACATGCTAAACAACAGCACCAAAATATTCTACACATTTTTCTACCCCAAATGCATATAAAGTTTGTTAAATTTGGAGTTGTAGATATTTAGTTATGATTTTTGCAAGCTTAAACATATTTAAAACAAGTTAAAATTCAAACAGCATTTTAAATGTTTTTAAACATGGCAGCAAGTGACATATTCATCATTTACACAAAATTCTAAGCACTTTTCATATAGGACTCATATTCATATGAAGCATAATTATGCAGATATTAATTAAACAAGAAAAACAGAAAAATAAATAAACAAAATAAGCGCCAGGGTCTAAATTGACCCAGGCTCAGCTAGCCATTGACGCTGACAAGGGGCCAGGCGGAGCTGAGCTCGCGAGTGGGTGTGCCCGGGGCTGGAACTGGAGCTGTGAGAGACTGACAGGTGGGTCCCTGTTGTCAGTCTCACGCAAAAACGAAAAAGGGGCGAAATACCACAGCGTCCGCGGGGGATCGAACCCACGCCCTACTGACGAAACTGACGGAGACAAACCACTACGCCACTGCATCGATCTTGATAGATAGGAGGCATCATATCTGAAGAATAAGCAGCAGAAGCAGAATAGGGGAGCACTGGCCCTCGTCGGAGCATGCTCGTCGGAGCCGCTCCGGCGACCAATTGACACGGCGAAGGGGTGCGAGAGGGAGCAGGAGGAGTCCCGCATCCAACCAAACTACTAGCAGCAACTACGGGGCACTGCATCACCGGCGGCGAGCATCTACAGCACGGCGGCGACGGAGCAACGACGAGGCGATGCAAGGCACTAGGCGGCACGACAACAGCACAGAGAGGTCCTACACATCTAGGCAAAGTGAACGGGCACCACAACAAGGGCTAGAGAGGTCGGAACACTCGCCGGCGACGAGGTCCGACGGCGGCGCGATCGGGCACTCGTGGAACTAGGGCCTAGAGTATGCGCAGAAAGGGGAAAGGGCTTGGGAGAGAGAGGAGCTCACCACGAGAACGGCGGTGTGCTCGGCTGGCCCTGGCGTGGACGGAGTCGACGACGGCGTGCCTCGAACACCTACGGTCACCGTAGAGGAAGAAGAGGAAGAAGAGCTCGACGGAGAGGCGCTCGGGTCCGCGTAGTTGACGTAGAGGAAGAAGACGACATCGTGGAAGAAGGTGGACAACTTTGGCGAGGCCGAGGATGACGCGGAGCTCGCCGGCGACGAGAGGCTGCTCTCAGATGTGCTCGGGCGTCGATGGGGGCGGCGGATCTGGAAGATCCCATCTCTCTATACGGCGAGAGGGGAAAGTGAACACCTAGAGAGGAGTGGAGGACACGATTTGGGTTTAAAAGAGGGGCTCGGTGCACGGCCTCGACGTCCGTGAGCTGACGGCGTGACGGTGAGCGCGACGTGCTCTGCTTTTCTGACAGAGGAAGACGGAGGCGCTGCTCTGGCTCACAGACAGGTGGGGCCACGCGCTCGGAATGGCTACGGCGCGATTGTGCGCTGCGGCTGGGCCTGTGGTGGAGTTGGGCTGCGCTGCGCTGCGGGTGGAGAAGGAGGCGGGCCTCGGAGAGAGAGAGAGAGAGAGAGAGAGAGAGAGAGAGAGAGAGAGAGAGAGAGAGAGGAGGCCCAGGTTGTTGCTGAAGGCTGCTGCTCTGCTTCTTTTCCTTTTATTTCTTCAGGCAGAAAAGAAAAGAATGCACAGAAATAAAGAAGAAGAATTAGGGGAAAAGAAAAATACCCCTAGGCTAAGTGAATTATGCTCGACATTTTTAGAGGCAGAAAAATAAAAGGAGTTTGAATATGGACCAAACTCTTGATATTTTAAACCTAACCAAATCATATTCAAATGAGGTGGTATTTGGTGGAGAGGTTGCTCACATGGTGCAAGATTTAAAGGAGGAGAAAGAACCACAATGGCACTTGGCTAGGTGGCTTGCATAATAGGGCAAAGAAGAGGCCAGAAAGAAAAGAAGGAGAAGAAAAAGAAGAAGAAGAAGAAGAAAGAAGAGGGGTAGGGTTTAGCTTAACCCTCACACAACAACACATCACAAGGTCTCACAATGCACAAAAGAAATTAAACTATGATGCCATGATGATATGATGATGAACAATGCATGGATGCAATATAATAAAAGGTATGCAATGCAAATAAAATAAATGATAAGGACCCCCAAGGATAATGACAAGGATCAAAGAGGAAGCTTTATTGCCATTATAGGAACGTGTTACATTTGGGGCATTACAAAATCTCCTACCATACAAAAAGATCTCATCCCGAGATCTAGGACTGGAAGAAGGAAGGATACTCGGAACGAAGGTGATCTTCTCGTTCCCACGTAGCTTCTCGGTCGGTATGGTGTGACCACTTAACTTTCAAGAACTTGATTGACTTGTTGCGGGTTTTGCGCTCAGTTTCCTCAAGAATAGCAACATGGTGCTCATGATAAGATAAGTCTTGTTGAAGATCAATCTCCTCGAACGGGATGGTGCGTTCAGGTGTCTTGAAGCACTTGCGGAGTTGAGACACGTGAAACACATCATGAACATTAGCAAAGTTGGAGGGGAGCTCAAGTTGATAGGCTAGATCGCCTCTTTTGCCAAGAATCTTGAAAGGGCCCACATATCTAGGAGCAAGCTTTCCTTTGATACCGAATCTTTGGGTTCCTTTCATAGGAGAAACACGGAGATAGACATGATCCCCAATGACGAAAGCCAAATCACGATGCTTGCCGTCATAGTAACTCTTTTGACGCGATTGAGCGGCTTTGAGATTCTCACGCATGACTTTGCACATTTCTTCAGCTTCTGAGATCAAATCATTGCCAAGAAGTTGACGTTCACCAGTCTCGGGCCAGTCGAGAGGGGTACGACACTTTCTGCCATAGAGGATTTCAAAAGGAGCTTTGCCGGCACTTGCTTGGAAACTGTTGTTGTAAGAGAACTCGGCAAACGGAAGACAATCTTCCCACTTCATGCCCAAAGAGATGACACAAGCTCTGAGCATGTCTTCGAGGATCTGGTTCACTCTTTCGACTTGACCACTAGTCTGAGGGTGAAACACAGTGCTGAAACAGATCTTAGTGCCCATGGCTGACTGAAAGGAGTCCCAGAACTTGGATGTGAAAAAACTTCCACGGTCCGAGGAGATGATTTGAGGAATGCCATGCAACGACACAATTCTGGAAGTGAACAACTCTGCCAACTCAGCCGCGTTGATGGATTCTTTGACGGGAAGGAAGTGAGCTACTTTGGTTAGCTTGTCAATGACTACAAAGATACCATCATTCCCCTTCTTGGACTTAGGAAACCCAGTGATGAAATCCATTTCGATGTGGTTGAATTTTCACTCGGGAATAGGTAGAGGTTGGAGGAGACCGGCTGGACGTTGATGCTCTGCCTTCACTATTTTGCAGACATCACATTCATTCACGAATTGGGCAATCTCCCTTTTCATGCGAGTCCACCAGTAAGATTGCTTGAGGTCTTGGTACATCTTGGAACTTCCGGGATGAATCGAGAGGAGGGAGTCATGTGCTTCGTTCATTATGAGCTTCCTGAGATCACCCTTAGGAACCACAATTCTATCCTCAAAGAACAAGGTGTCTTTCTCATTAACACGATAGCACTTGTATTTGGGAGTACCCTTAGCAATACCATGTTTCACTTTCTGTACCATAGCATCACTGAGTTGGGCCTCACGGATCTGATCTTCCAAGGTAGGAGCAACTTGAAGGTTTGCAAGAAAGCCTTGCGGAACAACTTGGAGGTTGAGCTTCCTGAATGATTCACAAAGCTCAGGCTGAAACGGAGTGAGAAGGAGACTGTTGCAATATGCCTTTCTGCTCAAGGCATCTGCAATCACATTGGCCTTGCCACGTGTATACTCAATGCTTGGATCATACTCTTGGATCATCTCAAACCAACGAGTCTGGCAAAGGTTCAGGTTAGGTTGTGTGAAGATTGTAATGCCCAGGATGGAGTTATACCTCCTACGTGTCGAGGCACGACTTAAAGGCATAATTCCATCCTAGAATGATCTCAAGTCTGGTAATCTTTGCACAACTCATGTAAAAGAGGGGATAGTAAACTGAAAATAGTTGGCTTACACTCGCCACGTCACAGAATTACAGTACAAGTCTCAAACATCATACATTAAGAACACTACAACCCTCTAAGGGCAAAAGCCAAATGTCAAAGTACCAAACTCAGGTAAATAAAACACAGGCGGATCGAATCCTAGTAAGAGACTCCACTACTGATCGTCCGGGTACCGCACATAGTACCGACTACGCTCCTCGTCGTACTCCCAATCCAGCTCGGTGCCATCACCTGGATAGCTCACAGCTGGACCTGCATCTGGTGTGAAGTAACTGTGAGCCACAGAGGACTCAGCAATCCCGTTCCCGGGTAACAGAACTATTTAAGCCTTTAGGTGAGGGAAAGGCTCAAGAAAAGAACAAGTCTGCAGCAGCAACTAGCATCTAGCTTACGTAAGTGAGAGCGGGAAGAGAAGGCATCGGCGAGAAGTGATCACGAAGTGATCCTAGCTACAAGCTCCACAATCATAACCCCTCCGTGTTCAACTCCCGAATCCCTATCCGGAAATTGACAGTCACGGAACACACGCTGGTAGTGTATTAGTAACATTGTGTCAAGTTATCTACAACCGGAATTAACAAGCTCCCATCTGCCACATAACCGCGGGCACGGCTTTCGAAAGTTCAAACCCTGCAGGGGTGTTCCAACTTGACCCATTACAAGCCCACGATCCGTGGAGTCGCAACTCCAAAGTGGGAAGACCCGAGTATTCTCGGAATCCCGTGCTCAAGATATACCGAGCTAAGGTAAGGCTAATCCAGCAAATCCTCCCGGCGTGTCGACACCCTGATAGTAGCCGCGCGTATCTAAGTCTCAAGACACGACCGGATGGGCGATTCTACAGGTTTTTACCAAACCTCGAGTTTCCTTGAGGTGGCCCCGCAGACTCCCCGTTTCGGACCAACACTCATGTGGAGCACTGGCCCGGGGTTGTTGATTAAGAAAGAGGGTTAATTACTCCCTATGCATGTTTAGTTTGTTATTAGGCAAATAGTACCAATGTTGGGATTTGCTGGAAAAGACTTAGCACTTAGCGGTTTATCGAGGGGGTCCCATACACCCCAACCGTGTTAGGAACGCATAATCAAGGAACATAATACCGGCTTATACGGATCCTAATGGCATGAGTGGAACAAATCACCAAGCAAAAGGCTTAGCCTTCCACCCTTGCCAATATATAGATGATTTCATTTTAAGCATTTATATAGTGTGATATAACCCAACCAAACTTCAACATGGCGCAAGCATCTTCACTTCACCTGCAACTAGCAACGCTATAAGAAGGGCTGAGCGAAGCGTACTTAGCCAAGCAACGGTTTGCATAGGTAGGTTGGTTAAACATGGCAATTGGTTACAAGTAGGAGGCTGACAAGAAGAACATGGGCATCGAGGCAAAACTATAGATCGAGACTACTAGCAATAGGCAAAGATAGTAATGTTATCGGGGTTCGGTCATCTTGCCTGAAGAGAAGTCGTTCGAATCGTAAGAAGGGTCCTCGTGCTCAACCTCGTTGGAAACCTTGTGCTCAACCTCGTACTCGTTCTCAACTTCCGGCTCTAAACAAAACAATCACACCAAGCACCAATCAACAAGATGCAATGCGCACTCGAAAAACATGAATGCATGATGGATGCACTAAGGATGCACACGGAGCACGTAAAACATCACTCAAGCAAAACACCTCAAAACATGATAACAATCTGATATTATTAATCTACACAGAAAATCACCCAAGTTTGATATAAGATTCACTGAAATCGGAGTTACGGGCTAAAAGTTATGCCCGAAACAAGATTTGAGCGAAAGCTGAAAATTACAGCAACATAGCATCTTTGGAGCTCAAAATAATTAAGCTACAACACCCAAAAATAATGGCAAAGGACATGAACACAAACTAGACATATAGTACAGCAACTAGGTCCAAAGTGCACCCCCAACGGAGTCACGGATCAAAAGCAATGATCTTGGACATATTGAACTTTGCAATAAAATTCTGGCAGCAGAATTTTATTGAAACTTTAGAGCAAAAGATAAACATGCTACAGCCACTCAAATGGACATGTGAGGATATGGATGGAAAGACAACAATATATACTACAAGGAACAATCAAAATCCACCCCAAAACTAACATGCTTTGTCCTAGAGCAGCACACGAACATGGCATCGGAACGTTACAGATTTCAGACTTAGTGAAAAATCACTAAGTCCTAAAACAGCAATATCATCATAGCATCCAAAAGAGCATGTTTAAGTCACCTCGAAACTAAACATGGCAAAGGGTAAGCACCTCCTCAACATACACATGAAGGTGATCCCGAAACACACAAGCATGCTTCATAAAGGTGAACACAACGATTGCAACGAGCTCAACAAGATGGCATTTCATAACAAGTGAAAACACAACATATGAACATGGCACTTTGCAAAGATGATAATAAGGCAATAATAAATCTACCATGCAACCTATCACAAGCATCACGTAGTTCGTGGCAAGACGAACACGTGGACATGTCATTTGCATCGTTTGGACAAACGAGCTAAAAGATACCACATGTCAAAGGTGGCATGAAAATAACACATAACAGAAGTTTATATCATGATGCACTCTTGCAACAGCAAAACAAGTGTCAAGATGACATCTAACATGCATGACAACAACAGGTAAAACGTAGAGCACATCTCCACGAACGTCTGGACATATCACACGCGCAAAACGGAGCAACAGGCACAAAGTTACAGCAGGTCAAAGTTAGCATCAGACAGATAAAAACTGGACTTAGGAGGATTTGAAATAACCTCACAGATCAGATCTGAGGAACAGTAACGGGCCGGCGGATCTGGATCGGGAGGCGGCCCACCGAGGCGAGGCGGCCTGGGATCCGGCGGGGCGAGGCCCACCCGAGGAGGTGGCGGCCCGGGGCGGCTCGGCCGAGCGCCGCGGCCCGGGCACAGACGAGGCCCGGCGGGGCGAATCGAAGGCGGCGGCTGTATGGGCCTCGGGGAGGCGAGGCCGGCCCAGCCGGAGGCGCTGGCCCGCGCGCGGTGGGAGGCGAGCGGCGGCCCGCGTCGCTGGCGTGGCCCGGCTGGGGGGGAGGCGGCCCGCGCGGGAAGTGGTGAAGGCGGCCCGGCGCGCTGTGCGGCTGGCGCGAAGGTGGCCCGGCGCGCTGTGCGGCTGGCGAGGAAGTGGAGGCCTGCGCCTCGGAGGCTGGCGGGGCGATGTGGTCCAGGGCCCTCCTGGCGACGGGGATCCGGTCCCCCCGGCCCTAGCGACTGCCTGCGGAGGGACAGAAGGACGGAAGAGGCGACGAGGGAGCCCAGTCAGCGAACGGATCGGGGAAAAAAATCAAGGCCGGCGACGGCGTTGACTTACAGATCGATCGATGAGCTGCGGCGCGGCTTGGATCGAAGGATCCTTCGGGATCCGGGAAGATTTTTGGATCTGAAGTAGAAAAAGAAAAAAAAAGAGGGGAGAGAGGAGGAAGAAGAAGGGGATGCCCAAAATAGACTAGGGGGGGGTCTATATGTAGCAGTTTTTAGGGTTAGGAGGGGATTTAGGGGCGCTAGGAGCCCTCCGATCGCGATCCAACGGATCCGATCGCGGGGATAGTTTTAAAGGGCCTAGACGGAGATAAAAGAAAGCAGTAGGGGTGTTTCCGGGACACGAAGTGAAGGCACATCGGACCCACACGAACAACGGAGGGAAAAGTCAACGGAGTCCAAACGAGACGAGATTTGAGAGGCGGGTTGCACACAACAAAACAACAACACACAACACAACCTCGCAGCACACCGGTAACATAAAACGCCCGAACAACAAAGTAGGCCTACGGGACGTCACAGACACGTGAGGGAGCTCCGGAACGCGAAACGGACAACGGGAAGGAACGCCACGAACCGGATGCAACCCACAACACAAATGCAATGCAATGCACATGTCTACATGATATGAATGAATGCCACACACTCACACAACAAAACGACGAAAGCCCGAAAGACAAAGAACCCGAAATGGAAATAGATGAAGCCGGAGATTTATTATAAGCCCAAAAGGGAAAGTATTACATCCGGGGCATTACAAACTCTCCTCTACTACAAAAAGATTTCGTCCCGAGATCTAGGACTGGAAAAAGGAAGGGTACTCGGAACGAAGATGATCTTCTCGTTCCCAGGTAGCTTCTCGGTCTGTGTGATGTGACCACTTGACTTTCAGAAACTTGATGGACTTGTTGCGAGTCTTGCGTTCGGTTTCTTCGAGAATTGCAACTGGATGCTCTCGGTAGGAAAGGTCTTGTTGAAGATCAATCTCCTCAAACGGAATCATGCGCTCAGGTGCCTTGAAGCATTTGCGAAGCTGAGACACATGGAAGACATCATGAACATTTGCAAAGTTGGAAGGGAGCTCGAGCTGATAGGCTAGATCGCCTCTTTTGCCAAGAATCTTGAAAGGACCGACGTATCTAGGAGCAAGTTTTCCTTTGATACCGAATCTTTGGGTTCCTTTCATCGGAGAAACTCGGAGATAGACATGATCACCGATGTCGAAAGCCAAATCACGATGCTTTCCGTCATAGTAGCTCTTCTGACGCGACTGAGCGGCCTTGAGATTCTCACGTATGACTTTGCACATCTCTTCGGCTTCTGAGATCAAGTCATTGCCAAGAAGTTGGCGTTCACCTGTTTCAGACCAGTTGAGAGGGGTACGGCACTTTCCGCCATAGAGAATTTCAAAAGGTGCTTTGCCTGCACTTGCTTGAAAGCTGTTGTTGTAAGAGAACTCGGCAAATGGAAGGCAGTCTTCCCATTTCATGCCGAAGGAGATGACACAGGCTCTGAGCATATCTTCTAGGATCTGATTCACACGCTCGACTTGACCACTAGTCTGAGGATGAAAGGCAGTGCTGAACCTGATCTTCGTGCCCATGGCGGACTGAAAGGAGTCCCAGAACCTTGATGTGAACAAGCTGCCACGGTCTGAGGATATCACTTGAGGAATGCCATGTAGGGACACAATTCTGGAAGTGTACAGCTCTGCAAGTTGAGCTGCATTGATTGATTCTTTGACTGGAAGAAAGTGAGCGACTTTGGTAAGCTTGTCAATCACCACAAAGATAGCATCATTTCCTCGCTTGGATTTAGGAAAGCCAGTGACGAAGTCCATTTCAATGTGGTCGAACTTCCACTCGGGGATAGGAAGAGGTTGGAGAAGACCGGCTGGACGTTGATGTTCTGCTTTCACTCTTCTGCATACATCACATTCGTTCATGAATTGGGCAATCTCCCTTTTCATGCGTGTCCACCAGTAAGACTGCTTGAGGTCTTGATACATCTTGGAACTGCCAGGATGAATGGAAAGGAGAGAATCATGAGCTTCTTCCATTATGAGCTTCCTGAGATCACCTTTGGGAACAACGAGTCTGTCCTCGAAGAACAAGGTATCTCTCTCATCAACACGGAAGCACTTATATTTTGGAGTGCCCTTTGCAATCCCATGTTTCACCTTCTTCACCATGGTATCACTGAGCTGGGCCTCACGGACTTGATCTTCCAAGGTAGGAGCAATTTGGAGATTTGCAAGAAAACCCTGCGGAACAACTTGGAGGTTGAGCTTCCTGAATGCTTCACAAAGCTCAGGCTGGTATGGCTTGATAAGAAGGCTGTTGCAATATGCCTTTCTGCTCAAAGCATCTGCAATCACATTCGCCTTGCCTGGAGTGTATTCGATGCTGGGGTTGTACTCTTGGATCATCTCGACCCAACGAGTCTGGCGGAGGTTCAGATGCGGCTGTGTGAAGATGTACTTCAAGCTCTTGTGATCAGTGAAGATGTCGACCTTTCTGCCCAACAACAGATGTCTCCACGTAATCAGAGCATGTACCACAACTGCTAGCTCGAGATCGTGTGTGGGATAGTTCTTCTCACTTGGCTTGAGCTGCCGAGAAGTATATGCCACAATTTTCTTATCTTGCATAAGCACACCACCAAGACCTTGAAGAGAAGCATCGCAGAATACTTCATAGGGCTTGGTTTCATCCGGAGGAGTCAGAACTGGAGCAGAAACAAGCTTCTCTTTGAGGGTTTTGAAAGCCACTTCACACTCGGGAGACCAAAAGTATTTGACATTCTTCTGAAGCAGGTTGGAAAGAGGCTTGGCAATCTTGGAG
This sequence comes from Secale cereale, assembly GCA_902687465.1. NCBI lineage: Eukaryota > Viridiplantae > Streptophyta > Magnoliopsida > Poales > Poaceae > Secale > Secale cereale. Next base: position 547,110,572 of record LR738710.1, on the reverse strand, counting down.
AAGTTCTCCACAAACCTTCTGCAATAGCTGGCAAGACCCAGAAAACTGCGTAGCTGCTTGACGTTCTGAGGAGCTTCCCAGTTGACAATTGCTTCAACTTTCTCGGGATTAACCGCAATACCGTCAGCTGAGATTATGTGGCCCAGGTACAAAACCTTATCAAGCCAAAACTCGCACTTTGAGAACTTGGCATAGAATTTATGCTCTCGGAGTCAATCAAGAACCAGTCGTAAGTGCTTTTCGTGATCTTCTTCATTCTTGGAAAACACCAGAATATCATCCAGATACACAAGCACGAATTCGCCAGTATAGGGGTTGAAGATGTAATGCATCATCCTTGAAAAGGTAGGAGGAGCATTGGCGAGACCGAAGGACATGATGGTATACTCATATGAACCGTAGCTCGTTCTGAAGGCCGTCTTGGGAATGTCTTCCTCGCGAATGCGAATTTGATGATAGCCCATTCGGAGGTCAAGCTTAGAGAATACTTTAGCTCCTTTGAGCTGCTCAAAGAGTTCGTTGATGTTGGGGAGCGGATACTTGTTCTTAATCGTCTTCTTGTTCAATGGCCGGTAGTCAACACAGAGACGCTCCGTGCCATCTTTCTTCTTGACAAATAAGACACCACAGCCCCACGGAGATGTGCTCGGTCTGATGAGACCCATACTCTCCTGCTTATCAAGCTGCTTCTTCAATTCCTTCAATTCATCCGGAGAGAGCTTGTATGGACGCCGGCAAGCAGGTTCGGTGCCCGGCTCGAGTTCAATGACAAACTCCACCTGACGGTGTGGAGGCATGCCTGGAAGATCTTCTGGAAAGACGTCTTGATACTCGTTCACCACAGGAATTTGCTCTATGGCATTAATTTCACCCTTATCATTAAGAGAGAAAAGCCGAATAGTATTATCCCTAGAGGCGAAGATAATCACATCTTCATCAGAATGAGTCATCTTGACTTCCTTCTGTGCACAATCAATGTGAGCATCATGCTGAGAAAGCCAATCCATTCCGAGAATGAGGTCGATGTCAGAATGACCAAGAATCACCGGTTTAGCCAGAAAACGATAATCTCCCATGCGAATAGAAACATCCGGAGCATAAACACTAGAAGTCATAATCTTGCCCGGAGAAACAACTTGCAACTTCTGAGGCAAATTTGAAGTGGCAATATTGTGCTTGGATGCAAATGGTTGAGACATGAAAGAGCATGATGCACCCGAATCAAATAACACTTTAGCTGGAAAAGAGTTCACTGGAAGGTTACCCAGAATGACATCAGAAGAAGCCTCTGCTTGTGCTGCATTCATCAGATTGACCCTTGCAGCCTTTGGATCATGCTTGACCATAGCGGTACCGACAGGAGGAGGAGGAGGAAGACGCTTCGGATTCGGACATCTGTTGGCATAGTGACCTTTCTGAGTGCATTTGTTGCAAGTCACTTCTGAGAGAGGACGGAAAAGAGAGCCACTGGACTTGGAACCTTGAGACTGAAACTGCTTCTTCGACTGGTTACTTGGGTTGGGTGGGTGGGAGAAACCACGACCACTAGAGTTCTTGTTGTTGGAGTTGTTGAAGTTGTTGGAGTTGTTGTATGGAGCTCGAATCACTGGAGGAGGAGGAAGCCAGAATTTCTGTTGTTTCGCAGCCAACTGAGACGATGAGGAAGAGTGAACAGCATCTCGAATTCTCTTCTTAGAAGCCTCCATCTTAAGCTGAGCTGCTTCTTGTTTCAAAGCCATGTTATAGAACTTATCGAATTCGTCTGGCTCGAACAAAGTGAGAGCAAGCTGAAGTTCATCTTTGAGACCTCCACGGAACTGATAGATTTTGCTCTTTGCATCAGGAATGTCTTGCTTTGCATAGCGAGCGAGGTTTTGGAACTTGACATTATACTGATAGACTGACATGGAGCCCTGCTTGAGGTTGCGGAATTGCTCACGCATACCCTCGATAACACTTGTAGGAATGTGATGCGAGCGGAAATCCTTGCAGAAATTCTCCCACGAGATCACTTGACCCGGCCTTGAGTCTTTGTACTGCTGCCACCAGTCAGCTGCTTGATCTTTCAGTTGGAAGGCTGCAAACTTCACATAGTCATCTTCTTTCACGTTACTGCACTCAAAATGCTTCTTGATATCGGTTAGCCAATCTTCAGCATCAAGAGGGTCGACACAGTAACTGAAAGCTTTAGGATTGTTGGCCAAGAACTGGTTGAGAGTAGCATGGTGCTGCTGGAAGAAGTTGCCTTGGTTCATTGGAACACCCTGATTAGCTTGATTAGCTTGCATAGCTTGCATTTGCTGCATCATCTGCATCATCAACTGAGTGTTCTGAGCAGTAGTCTGCATAATTGCTCTCCAAGCCTCAGGCGGAGGAGGAGGTGAAGGAGGATGCTCTGGGACCTCTTCCACCTCTGGGTTGGCGTTCGGAACCCTTTTCGGAGCCATCCTGTAAGAGATGACCACGAACCAGCAATTGATTGACAAAAGGAAAAGCTGAATCAATGGAATGAATTGCAACAAGTCTTCACAATAATCATTCGAACAATAGAACGAATGAAATCATCCGAACAAGAGGAACGAATGAATTTCTCAGTTAATTGATAACATCAGTCTTCACGAGAAGCCACATAGGGGACAAAAGGATAAAATAAGAAAACAACAAGTAACGGAAAGGAACAAACACAAGAGAGGAGTTTCGTTCTAACATCTTTGTGCTGAAAGCATATGAACGCGTTACGAAAAGGTTTTGCAATCCCCGGATCAGCATAGCCAAGGACCCTTTAAGATGCAACTCCTGATAGTAACATCGGTCATATAACCCCTTCACTCAATGTCGAACCCCGAACTCACTAACCTGCATTCGTTGGAAGAATGCCTACGATCTACTGGATAAAACCCACCTATAGATTTCCGAAAGATTCCAGTTATGCAATCAGGTGTTGGGGATACACGGGAAGCACCGCGCAATCAACTCTAACCTACATCCAGGTGTATCCATCCTTCAACACATAACCAGTCTTTCTCGGAAACTGTGTACCTCGGACCTTCGAAAATCATCCACTATAACAAGCTATGGCAATACTCCCGAACTACCTCCCCAGTACTGGGTGATGTCGGGGTTATCTTGCCACTGGCCGTATAGGGGAGATTTTCGATGTCGGCCGTCTTAAGTATTTAGTACTGTCGCGATATGCTTGTTACAATGATACCCCGAAGCTCAAGTCCTCGGTAACAGGAGGCATCGGGAACAATATCCTTGTCACAAGAACATCGAAACAATCCCAAAATACTCGCGGGATTCCTAAAAAAAATTTTGTGCAAATTTTGAAGATAGGAGAGACAAGAGTAGACGTCAGGAGTCCTCACCAGAGAGAAAGGGGATGAGAAGCAAAGAAATCCTACTCTCCGATATAATATAGGACTCAAAAAGTTTTTCAGTGTGTGCCTAGACTCAACCGTCAACGGTTCGATCAAACAGTGGGGGCTCCTAGGTCGGAGAAGGCTCTGATACCAACTTGTAATGCCCAAGATGGAGTTATACCTCCTACGTGTCGAGGCACGACTTAAAGGCATAATTCCATCCTAGAATGATCTCAAGTCTGGTAATCTTTGCACAACTCATGTAAAAGAGGGGATAGTAAACTGAAAATAGTTGGCTTACACTCGCCACGTCACAGAATTACAGTACAAGTCTCAAACATCATACATTAAGAACACTACAACCCTCTAAGGGCAAAAGCCAAATGTCAAAGTACCAAACTCAGGTAAATAAAACACAGGCGGATCGAATCCTAGTAAGAGACTCCACTACTGATCGTCCGGGTACCGCACATAGTACCGACTACGCTCCTCGTCGTACTCCCAATCCAGCTCGGTGCCATCACCTGGATAGCTCACAGCTGGACCTGCATCTGGTGTGAAGTAACTGTGAGCCACAGAGGACTCAGCAATCCCGTTCCCGGGTAACATAACTATTTAAGCCTTTAGGTGAGGGAAAGGCTGAAGAAAAGAACAAGTCTGCAGCAGCAACTAGCATCTAGCTTACGTAAGTGAGAGCGGGAAGAGAAGGCATCGGCGAGAAGTGATCACGAAGTGATCCTAGCTACAAGCTCCACAATCATAACCCCTCCGTGTTCAACTCCCGAATCCCTATCCGGAAATTGACAGTCACGGAACACACGCTGGTAGTGTATTAGTAACATTGTGTCAAGTTATCTACAACCGGAATTAACAAGCTCCCATCTGCCACATAACCGCGGGCACGGCTTTCGAAAGTTCAAACCCTGCAGGGGTGTTCCAACTTGACCCATTACAAGCCCATGATCCGCGGAGTCGCAACTCCAAAGTGGGAAGACCCGAGTATTCTCGGAATCCCGTGCTCAAGATATACCGAGCTAAGGTAAGGCTAATCCAGCAAATCCTCCCGGCGTGTCGACACCCTGATAGTAGCCGCGCGTATCTAAGTCTCAGGACACGACCGGATGGGCGATTCTACAGGTTTTTACCAAACCTCGAGTTTCCTTGAGGTGGCCCCGTAGACTCCCCATTTCGGACCAACACTCATGTGGAGCACTGGCCCGGGGTTGTTGATTAATAAAGAGGGTTAATTACTCCCTATGCATGTTTAGTTTGTTATTAGGCAAATAGTACCAATGTTGGGATTTGCTGGAAAAGACTTAGCACTTAGCGGTTTATCGAGGGGGTCCCATACACCCCAACCGTGTTAGGAACGCATAATCAAGGAACATAATACCGGCTTATACGGATCCTTACGGCATGAGTGGAACAAATCACCAAGCAAAAGGCTTAGCCTTCCACCCTTGCCAATATATAGATGATTTCATTTTAAGCATTTATATAGTGTGATATAACCCAACCAAACTTCAACATGGAGCAAGCATCTTCACTTCACCTGCAACTAGCAACGCTATAAGAAGGGCTGAGCGAAGCGTACTTAGCCAAGCAACGGTTTGCATAGGTAGGTTGGTTAAACATGGCAATTGGTTACAAGTAGGAGGCTGACAAGAAGAACATGGGCATCGAGGCAAAACTATAGATCGAGACTACTAGCAATAGGCAAAGATAGTAATGTTATCGGGGTTCGGTCATCTTGCCTGAAGAGAAGTCGTTCGAATCGTAAGAAGGGTCCTCGTGCTCAACCTCGTTGGAAACCTCGTGCTCAACCTCGTACTCGTTCTCAGCTTCCGGCTCTAAACAAAACAATCACACCAAGCACCAATCAACAAGATGCAATGCGCACTCGAAAAACATGAATGCATGATGGATGCACTAAGGATGCACACGGAGCACGTAAAACATCACTCAAGCAAAACACCTCAAAACATGATAACAATATGATATTATTAATCTACACAGAAAATCACCCAAGTTTGATATAAGATTCGCTGAAATCGGAGTTACGGGCTAAAAGTTATGCCCGAAACAAGATTTGAGCGAAAGCTGAAAATTACAGCAACATAGCATCTTTGGAGCTCAAAATAATTAAGCTACAGCACCCAAAAAGCATGGCAAAGGACATGAACACAAACTAGACATATAGTACAGCAACTAGGTCCAAAGTGCACCCCCAACGGAGTCACGGATCAAAAGCAATGATCTTGGACATATTGAACTTTGCAATAAAATTCTGGCAGCAGAATTTTATTGAAACTTTAGAGCAAAAGATAAACATGCTACAGCCACTCAAATGGACATGTGAGGACATGGATGGAAAGACAACAATATATACTACAAGGAACAATCAAAATCCACCCCAAAACTAACATGCTTTGTCCTAGAGCAGCACACGAACATGTCATCGGAACGTTACATATTTCAGACTTAGTGAAAAATCACTAAGTCCTAAAACAGCAATATCATCATAGCATCCAAAAGAGCATGTTTAAGTCACCTCGAAACTAAACATGGCAAAGGGTAAGCACCTCCTCAACATACACATGAAGGTGATCCCGAAACACACAAGCATGCTTCATAGAGGTGAACACAACGATTGCAACGAGCTCAACAAGATGGCATTTCATAACAAGTGAAAACACAACATATGAACATGGCACTTTGCAAAGATGATAACAAGGCAATAATAAATCTACCATGCAACCTATCACAAGCATCACGTAGTTCGTGGCAAGACGAACACGTGGACATGTCATTTGCATCGTTTGGACAAACGAGCTAAAAGATACCACATGTCAAAGGTGGCATGAAAATAACACATAACAACAGTTTATATCATGATGCACTCTTGCAACAGCAAAACAAGTGTCAAGATGACATCTAACATGCATGACAACAACAGGTAAAACGTAGAGCACATCTCCACGAACGTCTGGACATATCACACGCGCAAAACGGAGCAACAGGCACAAAGTTACAGCAGGTCAAAGTTAGCATCAGACAGATAAAAACTGGACTTAGGAGGATTTGAAATAACCTCACAGATCAGATCTGAGGAACAGTAACGGGCCGGCGGATCTGGATCGGGAGGCGGCCCACCGAGGCGAGGCGGCCTGGGATCCGGCGGGGCGAGGCCCACCCGAGGAGGCGGCGGCCCGGGGCGGCTCGGCCGAGCGCCGCGGCCCAGGCGCAGACGAGGCCCGGCGGGGCGAATCGAAGGCGGCGGCTGTACGGGCCTCGGGGAGGCGAGGCCGGCCCAGCCGGAGGCGCTGGCCCGCGCGCGGTGGGAGGCGAGCGGCGGCCCGCGTCGCTGGCGTGGCCCGGCTGGGGGGGAGGCGGCCCGCGCGGGAAGTGGCGAAGGTGGCCCGACGCGTTGTGCGGCTGGCGCGAAGGTGGCCCGGCGCGCTGTGCGGCTGGCGAGGAAGTGGAGGCCTGCGCCTCGGAGGCTGGCGGGGCGATGTGGTTCAGGGCCCTCCTGGCGACGGGGATCCGGTCCCCCCGGCCCTAGCGACTGCCTGCGGAGGGACAGAAGGACGGAAGAGGCGACGAGGGAGCCCAGTCAGCGAACGGATCGGGGAAAAAAATCAAGGCCGGCGACGGCGTTGACTTACGGATCGATCGATGAGCTGCGGCGCGGCTTGGATCGAAGGATCCTTCGGGATCCGGGAAGATTTTTGGATCTGAAGTAGAAAAAGAAAAAAAAAGAGGGGAGAGAGGAGGAAGAAGAAGGGGATGCCCAAAATAGACTAGGGGGGTCTATATGTAGCAGTTTTTAGGGTTAGGAGGGGATTTAGGGACGCTAGGAGCCCTCCGATCGCGATCCAACGGATCCGATCGCGGGGATAGTTTTAAAGGGCCTAGACGGAGATAAAAGAAAGCAGTAGGGGTGTTTCCGGGACACGAAGTGAAGGCACATCGGACCCACACGAACAACGGAGGGAAAAGTCAACGGAGTCCAAACGAGACGAGATTTGAGAGGCGGGTTGCACACAACAAAACAACAACACACAACACAACCTCGCGGCACACCGGTAACGTAAAACGCCCGAACAACAAAGTAGGCCTACGGGACGTCACGGACACGTGAGGGAGCTCCGGAACACGAAACGGACAACGGGAAGGAACGCCACGAACCGGATGCAACCCACAACACAAATGCAATGCAATGCACATGTCTACATGATATGAATGAATGCCACACACTCACACAACAAAACGACGAAAGCCCGAAAGACAAAGAACCCGAAATGGAAATAGATGAAGCCGGAGATTTATTATAAGCCCAAAAGGGAAAGTATTACATCCGGGGCATTACAAAGATGTACTTCAAGCTCTTGTGATCGGTGAAGATGTCCACTTTTCTGCCCAACAGAAGGTGTCTCCACGTGATCAAGGCATGTACCCCTACTGCTAGCTCAAGATCATGTGTGGGGTAGTTCTTCTCATTTGGCTTCAATTGACGAGAAGTGTATGCCACAATCTTATTGTCTTGCATGAGAACACCACCAAGTCCTTGTAAAGAAGCATCACATAATACTTCATAGGGCTTGGACTCATCCGGAGGAGTAAGAACCGGAGCAGAAATGAGCTTCTCTTTGAGTGTTTTGAATGCCACATCACAATCAGGAGTCCAGTTGTACTTGACATTCTTCTGCAGCAAGTTGGAAATAGGCTTGGCAATCTTGGAGAAGTTCTCAACGAACCTTCTGCAATAGCTAGCAAGACCAAGGAAGCTTGAGAGTTGCTTGACATTCTGCGGGGGTTCCCAGTTGGCAATAGCTTCAACTTTCTCGGGGTTGACAGAAATACCCTCAGCAGAGATGATATGGCCAAGATATAAGAGTTTACCCAGCCAGAATTCACACTTGGAGAACTTCGCATAGAACTTGTGTTCACGGAGTCTGTCGAGAACCAAACGGAGGTGCTTGGCATGGTCTTCTTCATTCTTGGAGAATACCAAGATGTCATCCAGATAGACGAGAACAAATTCATTGGTGTAGGGGTAGAATATGAAGTGCATCATCCTCGAGAAAGTGGGTGGAGCATTTACGAGGCCAAAAGACATGACCGTGTATTCATAAGAGCCACAACTCGTTCTGAATGCGGTCTTGGGAATATCTTCTTCATGGATACAGATCTGGTGATAACCCATCCGGAGATCTAGCTTTGAGAACACCTTTGCTCCTTTGATCTGCTCGAACAATTCATTGATACTGGGGAGCGGATACTTGTTCTTCATTGTCTTCTTGTTCAATGGCCGGTAATCAACGCAAAGGCGCTCCGTGCCATCCTTCTTCTTGTCAAATAGAACACCACAACCCGACGGAGAAGTGCTAGGCCTGATTAGACCCATACACTCTTGTTCATCGAGTTGTTTCTTCAGCTCCTTCAACTCATCAGGGGAGAGCTTGTACGGACGCCGACATGCTGGCTCGGTACCGGGCTCGAGTTCAATAACGAATTCAACTTGACGATGCGGAGGCATGCCTGGAAGTTCTTCAGGGAAAACATCTTCATACTCATTGACCACCGGAATTTGAGAGATGGCATTAATCTCGCCCTTGTCATTGAGAGAGAATAGCCTGATTGTGTTATCTCGAGAGGCGAAGATAATCACGTCTTCGTCAGGATGAGTAAGCTTGACTTCCTTATTTGCACAATCAATGTTTGCATCATGCTTGGAAAGCCAATCCATCCCAAGAATAAGATCAATGTCGGAGTTACCAAGAATAATCGGAGAAACCAGAAAACTGTAATCACCCATGTGAATAGATATGTCCAAAGCATACACACTAGAAGAGATTCGTCTCCCCGGAGAAGTAACTTGCAACTTTTGAGGTAAGCTTTTAATGTCAACATTGTGCTTGGATGCAAAAGGTTGAGACATGAAAGAACATGATGCACCCGAATCAAACAACACTTTTGCAGGAATAGAGTTAACTGGAAGATTACCAAGTATCACATCTGAAGAATTCTCTGCTTGAGCTGCATTCATCAGATTCACTCTTGCTTGCTTGGGATTGTGCTTGACAATAGCAGTGCTGACAGGTGGAGGAGGCGGAAGGGGCCTCGGGTTGGGACACTTGTTAGCATAATGAACCTTCTGAGTGCACTTGTTGCAAACCACTTCTGAGAGAGGACGGTGATAAGGACCACTTGACTTCGAAGCTTGAAAGTGATTCTTGGACTGATTGCTTGGGTTGGGTGGGTGGGAGAAACCACGACCACCAGAGTGCTTGTTGTTGTTGTTGGGAGGGCGGAGCACTGGAGGAGGTGGAAGCCAAGACTTCTGCTGCTTTGCGACCACTTAGGAAGAAGAGGAGGAGTTGACAGCATCTCTGATCCTCTTTTTGGAAGCTTCAACCTTGAGCTGGGTTGCCTCTTGCTTAAGGGCCATGTTATAGAATTGATCAAATTCATCCGGCTCAAACAAGGTGAGAGCTAGTTGGAGTTCATCCTTCAGACCACCACGGAACTGATAAATCTTGCTCTTGGAATCTGGGATGTATTGCTTGGCATAGCGAGCAAGGTTCTGTAACTTGACATTGTATTGATAGATGGACATGGTGCCTTGCTTCAGGTTGCGGAATTGCTCACGCATGCCTTCGGTGACACTAGTTGGAATGTGGTGAGAGCGGAAATCCTTGTAGAAGTCAGTCCACAAGATTTCACGTCCACCTCTGGAATCTTTATACTGTTGCCACCAATCAGCGGCTTGGTCCTTGAGTTAGAAGGTGGCAAACTTGACATAATCCTCAGGTCTCACATTACAGCATTCAAAGTGCTTCTTGGTGTCGGTTATCCAGTCTTCAGCATCTAGCGGATCCACACAGTAACTGAAAGACTTTGGTTGGTTTGCCAAGAACTGGTTGAGTGTAGCAAAGTGAGGTTGATTGAACAGATTGCCTTGGGCTTGGTTCCCATGACCACCTTGATTTTCTTGATTTGCTTGAATGTTCTGCATCATTTGCATAAGCATCTGGGTGTTCTGGTTCGTCGCTTGCATAATTGCTCTCCAGGCCTCAGACGGAGGAGGAGGGGACGGAGGACGATCAGGAACTTCTTCACCCTCTGGGTTAGCATTGGGAACCCTTTTAGGAGCCATCCTGAATGAGATGACAACTATTAGCCATTGATTGAAATATATAAGCTGAATCAACGGCTAGAACTTGCAACACAAGTCTTCACAAGAACATCCAAACAAAATGAACGAATGTAATCAACAGTTCAATGGTACAACATTCTTCTCGAGAAGCCACTTGGGAGAACAAATGGTAAATAAAAACAACAAGGAGCAGATAGAACAAATACAAGATAGAAGCTTCGTCCCACATGTTCGTGCTGAAAGCTCATGGAACGGGTTAGAAAAGGGTTTTGCAATCCCCGGATCAGCATAGCCAAGGATCCTTTAAGATGCAACTCCCGATCGGAACAAACGCCCATAAAACCACTTCACTCAATGTAGAACCCCGAACTCCATATCATGCATTCGTTGGAAGAATGCCTACGAGCTACCAGATGAACCCACCTATTAATTTCCAAAAGTTTCAAGTTATGCAATCAGGTGTTGGGGATACAGGGCAAGCACCGCGCACTCAACTCTAATCCTACATCCAGCTGTATCCATCCTTCAACACATAACCAGTTATTTCCGGAAACCGTTTACCTCGGACCTTCAAAACGCATCTGCTATACAAGCTATGGCAATACTCCCGAACTACCTCCCGAGTACTGGGTGATATCAGGGTTATCTTGCCACCAACCGCATAGAAGAGTTTTCGATGTCGGCCGTCTTAAGTATTACAGAACTGCTGCGATAGATTTGTGACGACAACACCTCGGAGCTCAACTCCTCGGGACACTGCCACAACCCCTAATGACAGGAGGCAGTGAGAACAATGTTCTCATCACAAAGACATCGGAACAATCCAAACAATACTCGCGTGATCCTAAAAAAAATTGTGAATTTTTCTTGAGAGTAGAAGAGATAAGTAATCGTCAGGAGTCCTCACCAGAGTGATAAAGGGATGAGAAGTAAAATAAATCCTACTCTCCGATATATATATAGGACTCAAAACATTTTCAAGTGTGTGTCTGGACTCAACCGTCAACTATTCGATCAATCAGTGGGGGCTCCTAGGTCGGAGAAGGCTCTGATGCAACCTTGTAATGCCCAGTATGAGAGTATACCTCCTACGTGTCGAGGCACGACTTAAAGGCATAAGCTCATACTAGAATGATCTCAAGTATGGTATCTTTGCACGACTCGTGTAAAAGAGGGATGAAATTGCAAAAGAGTAGTTGGCTTACACTCGCCACGTCACACAATTCATTACATAAGAAATCATCATCCAAATAACATCAGAGTCCGACTACGGACGAAGATCCAAATGAAAGATACCATAAATAAACAACACAAGGTCCCGATCATAACATCCTAGTAAGATCCCTACTGATCCTCTGGATAAGACACGTAGTATCGCCCACGTTCTTCGTAGAACTCCCAGTACAACTCTGAACCACCAGCTGTGTAGTTCTCCACGGTACCTACATCTGGTGTTGTGTAGAAACTGTGAGCCACGGAGGACTCAGCAATCCCGTTCTCGGGTAGCAATGCTATCTAAGCCTTGGGTGTGGAACAAGGCTGAAGAACAAGGTTGCAGCCTCACTAGCACTAGCTTACGTGTTGAGAGCGAGAAGAGAAGTGCCAACGATCGTTAAAGTGATCACGAAGTGATCCTATCTAAGCACGTCAAACATAACCCCACCGTGTTCACTTCCCGAACCCCTTCGGAAAGCGACCATCCCGGTTACTCACGCCGGTAGTGTATTATGAACATAGTGTCAAGTTTTCTACAACCGGATATTAACAAATTCCCATCTGCCACATAACCGCGGGCACGGCTTTCGAAAGATCAATACCATGCAGGGGTGTCCCAACTTAGCCCATCACAAGCTCACTATCTGCAGAGTCACAACTCCAAGGTGGGAAGACCCGAGTATTCTCGGAATCCCGTGCTCAAGATATTCCGACTAAGGTAAAACTAATCCAGCAAGACCTCCCGGCGTGCCGACAACCTGATAGTAGCCGCGCGTATCTCGTCTCAGGCCATGACCGGATGGGTGATGCTACAGGTTTTTACCAGCTCTCGGGTTTCCCCAAGGTGGCCCCGGAGGCTCCCCAGTTTGGACCAACACTCATGTGGAGCACTGGCCTGGGTTGTTAATTAAGAGGAGGGTTTATAACTCCCTATGCAAGTTTTAGTTATTAGGCAAATGTAAAACCAAAGTTGGGCCTTGCTGGAAAAGCATTAGCGCTAAGCGGGTTATCGAGGGGGGCCCATAAACCCCAACCGTGTTAGGGACACAAAATCAAGGAACATAACACCGGTTTAAACGGTTCCTAGGGAGGCATGAGTGGAACAAATCACCAAGCAAAGGCTTAGCCTTCCACCCATTGCCAAGTACATAGATGATTTAGTTTTAACAGGTTATATAGTGTGATATCCCAACAAACTTCATCATGAAGCAAGAATCTTCAAATCTTCTCCCGCAACTAACAATGCTATAAGAGGGGCTGAGCAAAGCTTACGTAGCCAATCAAAGGTTTGCTAGGTTGGGTGGTTAGAGAGGTTCATGAAAACAATAGGAGGGTGACAAACATACATAGGCATCGAGGCAATAAACTAAAGAGCGAGACATCTAGCAATAGGCAAAGATAGTAAATATATCTGGGTCAGGTCATCTTGCCTGTTGAATCCTTGGAGGGAACGTAACCTTGCTCCTCACACTCAACCTCGGTAGAAACCTCGTACTCAGTATCTTCACTAGGCTCTAACCAAACACAACAGTGCAAAAACGGAACAAAATAAATCAACATGCTATGCTCAATCACATGATGCATGAACATGAAGCATGTGAACAAGGAAAACATGATGCATGGCCTAGGGGTCACAATAATGCAATAACATCACCAACAAACAAGATCAACCACACATGTGAAACAAGTAAAGTAACAACTTAGCAAGTTTATGTAGTTTATCAACAAGCAACCAGCAAGGTTTTTAAGAGGCTGGTTAACATGGCAAGGGTGCACTAACATAACAGCAACATGCTAGCACATTTAAATGGGCTGGAATTAAATACAACAATATCCAGAAAATCCCATATTCATTTATTTGCATTTGGGACAGATTTGAAAAACTTCTGTGAAAGAGTTGTCAAACATGCTAAACAGCAGCACCAAAATATTCTACACATTTTTCTACCTCAAATGCATATAAAGTTTGTTAAATTTGGAGTTGTAGATATTTAGTTATGATTTTTGCAAGCTTAAACATATTTAAAACAAGTTAAAATTCAAACAGCATTTTAAATGTTTTAAACATGGCAGCAAGTGACATATTCATCATTTACACAAAATTCTAAGCACTTTACATATAGGACTCATATTCATATGAAGCATAATTATGCAGATATTAATTAAACAAGAAAAACAGAAAAGAAAAAGAAAAACAGAAAAAGAAATAAACAAAATAAGCGCCAGGGTCTAAATTGACCCAGGCTCAGCTAGCCATTGACGCTGCAAGGGGCCAGGCGAAGCTGAGCTGGCGAGTGGGTGCGCGCGGGGCTGGAACTGGAGCTGTGAGAGGCTGACAGGTGGGTCCCTGCTGTCAGTCTCACGCAAAAACGAAAAAGGGGCGAAATACCACAGCGCCCGCGGGGGATCGAACCCACGCCCTACTGACGAAACTGACGGAGACAAACCACTACGCCACTGCATCGATCTTGACAGATAGGAGACATCATATCTGAAGAATAAGCAGCAGAAGCAGAACAGGGGAGCACTGGCCCTCGTCGGAGTCGCTCCAGCGACCAATTGACACGGCGGAGGGGTGCGAGAGGGAGCAGGAGGAGTCCTGCATCCAACCAAACTACTAGCAGCAACTACGGGGCACTGCATCACCGGTGGCGAGCATCTACAGCACGACGGCGATGGAGCAACGGCGAGGCGATGCAAGGCACTAGGCGGCACGGCGACGGCACAGAGAGGTCCTACACATCTAGGCAAAGCGAACGGGCACCACAGCAAGGGCTAGATAGGTCGGAACACTCGCCGGCGACGAGGTCCGACGGCGGCGCGATCGGGCACTCGTGGAACTAGGGCCTAGAGTATGCGTAGAAAGGGGAAAAGGGCTTGGGGAGAGAGAGGAGCTCACCACAAGCACGACGGTGTGCTCGGCTGGCCCTGGCGTGGAAGGAGTCGACGACGGCGTGACTCGAACACCTACGGCCACCGTAGAGGAAGAAGAGGAAGAAGAGCTCGATGGAGAGGCGCTCGGGTCCGCGTAGCTGACGTAGAGGAAGAAGACGATGTCGTGGAAGAAGGTGGACAACTTTGGCGAGGCCGGGGACGACATGGAGCTCGCCGGCAACGAGAGGCTGCTCTCAGATGCGCTCGGGCATTGATGGGGGCGGCGGATCTGGAGGATCCCAGCTCTCCAGACGGCGAGAGGGGAAAGGGAAGACCTAGAGAGGAGTGGAGGACATGATTTGGGTTTAAAAGAGGGGCTCGGCGCACGACCTCGACGTCCATGAGCTGACAGCGCGACAGTGAGCGCGGTGTGCTCTGCTTTTCTGACGGAGGAAGACGGAGGCGCTACTCTGGCTCACAGACAGGTGGGGCCAGGCGCTCGGAGTGGCTACGGCGCGACTGTGTGTGCTGCGGCTGGGCCTGCGGTGGAGTTGGGCTGCGCTGCGCTGCGGGTGGAGAAGGAGGTGGGCCTCGGAGAGAGAGAGAGAGAGAGAGAGAGAGAGGAGGCCCAGGTTATTGCTGCAGGCTGCTGCTCTGCTTCTTTTCCTTTTATTTCTCCAGGCAGAAAAGAAAAGAATGCACAGAAATAAAGAAGAAGAATTAGGGGGAAAGAAAAATACCCCTAGGCTCAGTGAATTATGCTCTATTTAAATAAAATGACTTGGACATTTTTAGAGGCAGAAAAATGAAAGGAGTTTGAATATGGACCAAACTCTTGATATTTTAAAACCTAAACAAATCATATTCAAATGAGGTGGTATTTGGTGGAGAGGTTGCTCACATGGTGCAAGATTTAAAGGAGGAGAAAGAACCACAATGGCACTTGGCTAGGTGGCTTGCATAATAGGGCAAAGAAGAGGCCAGAAAGAAAAGAAGGAGAAGAAAAAGAAGAAGAAGTAGAAGAAAGAAGAGGGGTAGGGTTTAGTTTAACCCTCACACAACAACACATCACAAGGTCTCACAATGCACAAAAGAAATTAAACTATGATGCCATGATGATATGATGATGAGCAATGCAAGGATGCAAAATAATAAAAGGTATGCAATGCAAATAAAATAAATGAAATGGGCCCCCAAGGATAATGACAAGGATCAAAGAGGAAGCTTTATTGCCATTATAGGGAAGTGTTACATTTGGGGCATTACACTCTCTCTCCCTCGTAGTCGTTCTTCTTCTCCATGAGGCTTGGCGAAACCCTGCTGAGATTTTCCACCACCACCGCCATCACGCCGTCGTACTGCCAGAGGACTCGAGCTACTCCTTCACCATCGCTCGCTAGATCGAGGAGGTGAAGGCATCATCAAGCCGTACGTGTGTTGAACGCGGAGGTGTCGTCCGTTCGGCACTTGGATCGGGAGTTTGCGAGACGGATCGTGATTGGATCGCGAAGACATTCGACTACATCAACAACATTTCTTAACGCTTCTGCTTAGCGATCTGAAGGGTATGTAGATCCAATCTCTCCTCTCGTAGCTGGTAATCTCCTAGATTGGTCTTGGTGAGCATAGGATTTTTTTGTTTCCCATGCAACGTTCCCCAACAGTGGTATCAGGTCAAGGTTTATGCGTAGATGACATCATGAGTAGAACACAAAGGAGTTTATGCGTGTTGATATTCAGATTGCTTCCTTCCTTGGTCTTATTTTGATTCAGCTGTATTGTGGGATGAAGTGGCCCAGACCAACCTTACATGTCCACGTACATGTGACCAGTTCCATCGACTGACATGCAACTTGATTGCATAAAGATGGCTGGCGGGTGTCTGTCTCTCCCACCTTAGTTGAATTGGATTCGACTAAGGAGGTCCTTGTAGAAGGTTTAATAGCAATTTGAATATCACCATTGTGGCTTTGCGTAGGTAAGAAAGGTTCTTACTAGTCACCCATAGCAGTCGCATAAAATATGCAACAACAAAGTAGAGGTCATCTAACTTGTTCTTGCAGGGTATGTTGTGATATGATATGTCCAAAGACATGATGAGATATATTTGATGTATGAGATGATCATGTTTGTATAGATTATCACGACTTGCATGTCGATGAATACGGCAACCGACAGGAGCCATAGGGCTGTCTTTAATTATTGTATGACCTATGTGTCAATCATTATGCGCTATGTAATGCTTTACTTTATCGCTAAGCGGTAGCAATAGTTGTAGAAGCATGGTTGGCATGACAACCCCGATGCGACACTATGATGGAGATCATGGTGTCATGCCGGTGATTATGGAAATCATGACGGTGCTTTGGAGATGGAGATCAAACAAGTTGATGGCCATATCATGTCACTTATGATTTGCATGTGATGTTAATCCATTAATGTATCTTATTTTGCTTAGGACGACGGTAGCATTATAAGGTGACCCCTCACTAAAATTTCAAGATAAATGTGTTCTCCCCAAGTGTGCACCATTGTGAAAGTTCATCGTTTCGAAGCACCACTTGTTGATCAGGTGTGATAGACTCTACGTTCACATACAACGGGTGCAAGCCAGTTTTGCACATGCAAAACACTTGGGTTAAACTTGACAAGCCTAGCATGTACAGACATGGCCTCGCAACACAAGAGACTGAAAGGTCGAGCATGAGTCATATAGTAGATATGATCAACATGGAGATGTTCACCATGGAAGCCACCTCATCTCACATGATGATTAGACTTGGGTTGGTGAATTTGGATCATGTGACACTCAAACAACCGGAGGGATGTTCATTTGAGTGGGGGTTCTCAGGTAATATGATTAATTGAACTCATTATCATGAACAATAGTCTAAGTTGTCTTTGCAAATTATGTTGTAGATCAATGGTTCACGCAGTAGCTCCCCTGAATTTCAATGCGTTCCTAGAGAAAGCTAAGTTGAAAGATTATGGAAGCAACTTTGTGGACTGGGCCCGTAATCTCACGATTATCCTCACGGCTCCCCAAAAGGTTTATGTCCTTGATGCACCGCTTGGTGCGCCACCCCCTCCCGCGTCTATGGACGTTATGAATGCCTAGCAGTCGCGTGTTGATGACTACTCAATAGTTCAGTGTGCCATGTTGTATGGCTTAGAACCGAGACTTAAAAGGAATTTTGAACTTCATGGAGCATATGAGATGTTCCAAGAGTTTAAGTTCATTTTTTGTGAAAAATGCCCGGATCGGGAGGTATGAGACCTGCGATACGTTCTATACCCGCAAAATGGAGGAGAACAGTTCTGTCAATGAGCACATACTCAGAATGTATATGTATTACAATCGTCTGGCTGAGTTGGGAGTTGAGCTCTCACCTGAGGCAATCACTGACAGAGTTCTTCAATCATTGCCAGCTAGCTACAAGAGCTTTGTGTTGAACTATAACATGCAAGGGATGACTAGGTCTATCTTCGAGTTGTTTGCGATGCTGAAAGTCGCAGAAGTAGATGATACGTCTCCAACGTCTCTACTTTTCCAAACCCTTTTGCCCTTGTTTTGGACTCTAACTTGGATCATTGGAATGGAACTAACCCGATCTGACGCTGTTTTCAGCAGAATTGCCATGGTGTTGTTTTTGTGCAGAAATAAAAAGTTCTCAGAATGACCTGAAAATCCACGGAGAATTATTTTGGAAAATATAAAAAATACCTGCGGAAAGATCTATGTCAGGGGCCCACACCCTGTCCACGAGGGTGGGGGGTGCGTCCCCTCCCTCAGGGCGCGCCCCCTGCCTCGTGCCCCCCTGACGCTCCACCGACGTATCTCCGGACCCCATATATTCACTTTCGGGGAGAAAAAAATCAGAGAGGAACAATTATCGCATTTTATGATACGGAGCCGCCGCCAAGCCCTAATCTCTCTCGGGAGGGCTGATCTGGAGTCCCTTCGGGGCTCCGGAGAGTGGAGATCGTCGCCATCGTCATCATCAACCTTCCTCCATCACCAATTTCATGATGCTCACCGCCGTGCGTGAGTAATTCCATCGTAGGCTTGATGGACGGTGATGGGTTGGATGAGATTTACCATGTAATCGAGTTAGTTTTGTTAGGGTTTGATCCCTAGTATCCACTATGTTCTGAGATTGATGTTGCTATGACTTTGCTATGCTTAATGCTTGTCACTAGGGCCTGAGTGCCATGATTTCAGATCTGGACCTATTATGTTTTCATGAATATATGTGTGTTCTTGAACCTATCTTGCAAGTCTATAGTCACCTACTATGTGTTATGATCCGGCAACCCCGAAGTGACAACAATCGGGACCACTCCCGGTGATGACCGTAGTTTGAGGAGTTCATGTATTCACTATGTGTTAATGCTTTGGTCCGGTACTCTATTAAAATGAGGCCTTAATATCCCTTAGTTTCCAATAAGACCCCGCTGCCACGGGAGGGTAGGACAAAAGATGTCATGCAAGTTCTTTTCCATAAGCACGTATGACTATATTCGGAATACATGCCTACATTACATTGATGAACTGGAGCTAGTTCTGTGTCACCCTGGGTTATAACTTCTACATGATGAATTGCATCCGACATAATTCCCCATCACCGATCCAATGCCTACGAGCTTTTCACATATTGCTTGTTGCTTATTTACTTTTCCGCTTCTACTGTTACAAAAACTACAAAAACACTATCGTTACTTTTGTTGCTGTTACCACTATTATTATATTACTTTGCTACTAAATTAGCTTGCTGTAGATACTAAGTTTCCAGGTGTGCTTGAATTGGCAACTCAACTGCTAATACTTAAGAGTATTCTTTAGATCCCCTTGTGTCGAATCAATAAATTTGGGTTGAATACTTTACCCTCGAAAACTGTTGCGATCCCCTACACCTGTGGGTTATCAAGACTATTTTCTGGCGCCGTTGCCGGGGAGCATAGCTCTATTCTTTAAGTCACTTGGGATTTATATCTGTTGATCACTATGAAGAATTTGAAGGACTCAAAAACCAAGATCTATTTCTCAACTACGAGGGGAGGTAAGGAACTGCCATCTAGCTCTGCACTTGATTCACCATCTATTATGGGTAAATTTGCGACACCTACTCCTGCTATTGAATCTGATATGTCGTATGTTCTTGATGACACCACTTCTGCTATGTATGATGAAACTACTTCTATGCCTGATAATACTGTGCCACTAGGTGAATTTCTAGATGAACAAATTGCTAGGGTTAGGGAGAATGCAAATATTGAAACTGATAATATTTATGAAAGTGATGATGAAGCTTCTCCCCCTAGATATGAATTGCCTATTGTTCCTGAAGGTTATGTTATGGATGAAGAAACTGCTAGACTTTCATGCTTGCAACGATAGATATGATCTTAAGAAATTATTAGCTAAGCTGAAAGAAAAGTCTTTGAATGCTAGAATGAAACATGACCCTGCTTTTGCTACTTCACCTATCTTTGTTACTGATAAGGATTGTGAATTCTCTATTGATCCTGAGTTAATTACTTTGGTTGAATATGATCCTTTCCATGGCTATGAATCTGAAACTATTGTGGCACATCTTACTAAGTTGAATGATATAGCCACCCTGTTTACCAACGATGAAAAGATTCGTTATTACTATATCCTTAAGTTGTTTCCTTTCTCGTTAATGGGTGATGCTAAGACTTGGTTTAATTCTCTTGATCCTGGTTGTGTGCGTAGTCCCCAGGATATGATGTATTACTTCTCTGCTAAATATTTTCCCGCTCATAAGAAACAAGCTGCCTTACGGGAAATATATAACTTTGTGCAAATTGAAGAAGAGAGTCACCCACAAGCTTGGGGGAGGCTTCTCCAATTACTTAATGCTTTGTCTGATCATCCTCTTGAGAGGAATGATATACTTGATGTCTTTTATAATGGACTAACCGATGCTTCCAGAGACCACCTGGATAGTTGTGCTGGTTGTGTTTTCAGGGAAAGAACAGTTGATCAAGCTGAATTACTATTGAATAATATGCTGGACAATGAAAATAATTGGACACTTCCTGAACCAGCCCCTAAGCCAACTCCAAAGAAAAGGGGCGTTCTATTTCTCAGTCCTGAAGATATGCAAGAGGCAAAGAAATCTATGAAAGGAAAAGGTATTAAAGCTGAAGATGTTAAGAATTTACCACCTATTGAAGAAATACATGGTCTTGATAACCCGACACATGTAGTAAAGGTAAATTCTCTTTATAGATTTGATGAAGGTGATATTCCTCGTTATAAGTCTGCTAGTCAATGCTTAGATGAGTTTGACAATTTTATTGTGAAACAAGAAAACTTCAATGCTTATGTTGGTAGACAATTGCAACATAGCGCTTATATGATTGAACGCTTGAGTGATTATCTGTCTAGAGTTAAAGGTGAATTGAATCTCATTAGTATACATGCTTCCATAGTTACCACTCAAGTAGAACAAGTACTTAAGGCTCAGGATGATTTGCTCAATGAATTAAATTGTAAGAATAATGACTATGCTGTTAGATTAGCAACTAGAGGTGGTAAAATGACTCAGGAACCTCTGTACCCTGAAGGCCACCCTAAGAGAATTGAGCAAGATTCTCAGAGAGCTAATTTAGATGCACCTAGTTCTTCTAAGAAGAAGAAAAAGAAAAATGATAGGACTTTGCATGCCTCTAGTGAACCTGTAGCTGACACACCTTAGAATCCCAATGATATATCTGTTTCTGATGCTGAGACACAATCTGGTAATGAACATGAACCTAGTGATAATATTAATGATGGTGTTCATGATGATGCTCAACCTAGCAATGATAATGATGTAGAGATTGAACCTGCTGTTGATCTTGATAACCCACAATCAAGGAATCAACGATACAATAAGAGAGACTTTGTTGCTAGGAAGCATGGTAGGGAAAGAGAACCATGGGTTCAGAAACCCATGCCTTTTCCTTCGAAACCATCCAAGAAAAAGGATGATGAAGATTTTGAGCGCTTTGATGAAATGATTAGACCTATCTTTTTGCGTATGCGTTTGACTGATGTGCTTAAAACAAATCCTTATGCTAAATATATGAAGGATATTATTACCAACAAAAGAAAGATACCTGAAGTAGAAATTTCCACCATGCTTGATAATTACACTTTTAAAGGTGGAATACCTAAGAAATTAGGAGATCCAGGAGTACCTACTATACCTTGCTCCATTAAAGGAAACTATGTTAAAACTGCTTATGTGATCTTGGAGCTGGTGTTAGTGTTATGCCTCTCTCTTTATATCGTAGACTTGACTTGAGTAAGTTGACACCTACTGATATATCTTTGCAAATGGCTGATAAATCAAGTGCTATACCTGTCGGTATTTGTGAGGATGTGCCTGTTGTGGTTGCAAATGTTACTATTCCAACAGACTTTGTTATACTTGATATTCCCGAGGACGATAGTATGTCTATTATCCTTGGTAGACCCTCTTTGAATACTGCAGGGGCTGTTATTGATTGCAACAAAGGCAATGTCACTTTTCATGTCAATGGTAATAAGCATACGGTCCACTTTCCGTGGAAACAACCTCAGGTCCACAGTATCAATTATATTGGAAAAAAATTCAACTATTACTATTGGAGGTTTTGAGTTTCCTCTTCCTACTGTCAAGAAGACATATGCCATTCTTATTGTTGGGGACATACATATCCCCATTGAGGTAACCTAGTGTTATTCGAAAATTCTCCGGTTTCATGTTATTCAGAAAGAGTTTATTAACAAGACCGATCAACCTTGTTAATGGATTCCTTTTGATGAGCATGGGATAGGTGAATCTAGATAGCACAACCTTATCTATCCCCCTTTTACTTTCTGTTAATTAGGATAAGTAAAGCAAAAATAGTATTCTTTGTCTGTTTCCAGACTTACCCGTGCAATAAAAGAATACCCCAAAAATGAAAGTTCTCCAATTGCCCTGAAAATTTAATATGATTTTTTCTAGAATATTTGAGAATATTTGGCACAGAACACACAACTAGGGGAGCCAGCACTTGGCCACGAGGGTCCAGGGCACGCCCACCCTCACAGGGCGCGCCCGCCTGCCTCGTGGGCCCCACGTGGCCCCCTCCACTTATTCCTGCACCCATACTATTCTTATTCCTCCAAAAAAACCACCAACTAGCTCAAGCACTAGTTCTAGCTCATCTTGCTGTCATTTTCGATCTCCTTGCTCAAAGCACCATTCACCAAACTGGTTGGGGAGATTGTTCCTTGGTATCTGACTCCTCCATTGGTCCAATTAGTTTTTGTTCTAGTGCATAATTTATTGCAAATTTTTGCTGCTGTGGTGACCTTGTTCTTGAGCTTGCATGTCAAATTTCCTTGGTCCCAAGTAGTTCTAATGCATGATATAGTCCCTAGGCACTTGTAGGAGTTGTTGCTATCAATCTTGTTGAGTTTGGTTAACTTTTATTTCGAGTTACTAAAAATTTCAGAAATTTTCAGAGGAGGAAAATGATAAAGAGATTGTTGAGGGGTTCCTATAGTAAAAGTTCAGAGGAGAAGAAGAAGGAAGAAAATAAGAAGCCCAAATATAATCTTCCTTGCATGGCGGAAGTTCGGCCGTGTGAATGGCCTTGTAATGAGTTCATGAGAGCCGCCGGGATTTACGAAGACTTTTATTAGTTGGCAAATAATGCAGGCCTCACCGACTTCCTCCACGACCAGTATCTCTTACTCACTAATATTTTCACGCAAAATTTTCATTTTCATGCTAAAAAAACACCACCTACAGTGGAGTTTCGTTTATATGATGAGGTTAAGGAAATATCATTCTTTGAGTTTTGTGAAATATGCAAGATACCCTTTGAAGGTAGACTTGATGAACCACGCCGTGAAGACGTTGAAGGGTTCATTGACATGATAGCTGTAGGGGAATCTAGACAAGTCTCAGGGGCAAGAATTACTAGTATACATTTCCCTGTTCTGCGCTACTTTGCTTTATTTGCTAGTAGATGTTTAATTGGTCGCGGGAATAGTGGGAATCTTAGTGCCCCTAATATTGTCATTTTACGCCATGCTTTGTTTCAAGACACAACTTTTAGCTTGGGTGCCGTCGTTGCTAAACGACTGAGTTTGAACCGCTCAAAGGGAACCTATTAGGCATCATGAGAAGGAAGAAAAATTGCTTGCCCCTGTTTATCTAGATTACAAGAGCATGATAACACATGATTTTATTGTTAAAGACAAGGATAGGTTGCTTAATTATAAATTAAGGTTTGATGAAAAATATTGTGAGATTGTTACCTTGCGTGCACCATCTCTATTTGATACATCTACATGTATATATCTTGTTACATCAGATGCTTTCTACAAGCACCAGAGCCAGGCACAAGCTTCAGAGCCAGAGCCGGAGCCACCAGTCAATCCTTATCGTCAGTCTGTTTATGGGTGGGATCTGGATGAGCTTGCCAACCAGTGGCACCCAGAGGACACATCTCAGTACTTTGGGGCACTCTTTGAAGTTCTATGTGTTGGTTGAATAAATGTTTCTGAGATTGTGTGATGCATATCGTATAATCATGCCCACGGATACTTGAGGTGACAATGGAGTATCTAGGTGACATTTGGGTTTTGATTGATTTGTGTCTTAAGGTGTTATTCTAGTACGAACTCTATGATAGATTGAACGTTACTACGGACTCTTGTATAGATTGATCAGAAAGAATAGCTTTGAGGTGGTTTCGTACCCTACCATAATCTCTTCGTTTGTTCTCCGCTATTAGTTACTTTGGGGTGACTCTTTGTTGCATGTTGAGGGCTAGTAATATGATTCAATTATGTTATCCTTGTTGAGAGAACTTGCACTAGTGAAAGTATGAACCCTAGGCCTTGTCTACTATCATTGCAACACCATTTATGCTCACGTTTACCACTTGCTACCTTCCTGTTTTTATATTTTCTTACTACAAAAACATATATCTACCATCCATATTGCACTTGTATCACCATCTCTTCGCCGAACTAGTGCACATATACAATTTACCATTGTATTGGGTGTGTTGGGGACACAAGAGACTCTTTGTTATTTGGTTACAGGGTTTTTTGAGAGAGACCATCTTCATCCTACGCCTCCCACGGATTGATAAACCTTAGGTCATCCACTTGAGGGAAATTTGGTACTGTCCTACAAACCTGTGCACTTGGAGGCCCAACAACGTCTACAAGAAGAAGGGTGCGTAGTAGACATCAAGCTATTTTCTGGCGTCGTTGCCGGGGAGGTGAGTGCTTGAAGGTATATCTTTAGATCTTGCAATTGAATCTTTAAGTTTCTTGTTTTATCACTAGTTTAGTTTATAAAAGAAAACTACAGAAAAATGGAATTAAGGTTACCTCATATGCTTCATCTTTTTAATATCTTTCGTGAAAATGATGGGAAGGAAAATTGTGCTCAAGTACTAGAATAAGAATTACATAGAATGCTTGACATAAAATATGTGCATGATGAGCATGATTGCAATGTTGTTAGTATGAATTCTTTGAATACCCATGATGCTAATGATATGCAAGCCACAAGCTTGGGGAAGCTATGTTTGATGAAGATGATATGTTTAGTCCCCCAAGTTTTGATGAGCAAATTTATTATGATGAAAGCACGCCTCCTATTTATGATGATTATATTTATGAAAGTGGATTTGGAGAGGTCATGACTTTATTTAGTGATGAATCCACTATTTCGGAAGAGGTTCCAATTGATTATGAGAACAAAGTTGCTATCTATGATGATTATTGTGATGACTTGTATGCTATTAAGAATAATGATAACCATGAAATTTGTCATCATGATTTTAGTTTTCAATTGGATTATGCTTCACATGATAATTATTTTGTTGTGTTTGCTCCCACTACTATTGATGAGAATAAATTTGCTTATGTGGAGAGTAGTAAAATTTCTATGCAAGTAGATCATGAAAAGAATGATTTATGTGCTGGTTATATGGTTGAATTCATAAATGATGCTACTGAAAATTATTATGAGAGAGGATCATATGCTTGTAGGAATTGCAATAATATCAAGTTTCCTCTCTATGTGCTTAAAGTTTTGAAGCTATGCTTGTTTTCCCTTCCTATGCTAGTTGATTATTGCTCCCATAAGTTGTTTGATTACAAAATCCCTGTTCATAGGAAGTGGGTTATACTTAAACATGCTAGTCATATTCTTCATGATGCTCTCTTTATGTTTTAGGGCCTATCTTTTATGCGAGCATCATTGAAATCATCATGCCTAGCTAGGGGCGTTAAACGATATCGCTTGTTGGGAGGCAACCCAACTTAATTCTTTTGCTTTTTCTTCTGTTTAGGAATAAATATTGCATCTAGATTCTGTTTAGATGTGGTTTTATGTTTTAATTAGTGTTTGTGCCAAGTAGAACCTTTGGTAAGACTTGTGTGAAGTTTATATGATCTTGCTGTACAAAACAGAACCTTTAGCGCTCACGAGTTTGGCTGTGAATTTTTACTGGAGCGTGCTATTTAGTTCATTCTTTTTGCAGATGATTAATAGACAAATTCCTCAAATTTACAAATTTAGTTTGAATTTGTTGGAGTTCCAGAAGTAGGCGAAACCTGCAGATTACTACAGAATGTTCTGTTTTTAACAGATTCTGTTTTCGTGTGTTGTTTGCTTATTTCAATGCATCTATGAGTAGTATTGGGAAGTATGAACCATAGAGAAGTTGGAATACAGTAGGTTTAACACCAATATAAACAAAGAATTAATTCATGGCAGTACCTTTGAGTAGTGGTTTGTTTTCTTATACTAACGGAGCTCACGAGATTTTTGTCTAAGTTTTGTGTTGTGAAGTTTTCAAGTTTTGAGTATTGCTTTGATGGACTATGGAACAAAGAGTAGCAAGGGCCTAAGCTTGGGGATGCCCATGGAACCCCAAGGTAAAATTCAAGGACAACCAAAAGCCTCAGCTTGGGGAAGCCCCGGGAAGGCATCCCCTCTTTCGTCTTCACCCATCGGTGACTATACTCGGAGCTATATTTTTATTCACCACATGATATTTGTTTTGCTTGGAGCGTCAATTTAGTTTATTTTGTTTTTCTTGCTGTTTGAATAATATCCCAAGATATGAAGTTATTAAATGTTAGAGAGTCTTCACATAGTTACATAATTATTCAACTACTCATTGATCTTCCCTTATATCTTTCAGAGTAGTTTGATATTGTTCTAGTGCTTCACTTATATCTTTTAGAGCACGACGGTGGTTTTATTTTGAAGAAATAGATGAACTCTCATGCTTCACTTATATCTATTTGAGAGTCTATTAAAACAGCATGGTAATGTGTTTAGGCTAAAGAAACTAGTCTTCACATGATAGACATCCAATGTCAATGTAGTAAAATTTTCACACCAAGTGCATTGAATAGAATGAGATGTTGGATGCTTGATAATTGTTTTGAGACATGAGGATAGTAATATTAGAGTCATGCTAGTGGAGTTATTATGAAATTGAGAAATACTTATGTGAAGGTTAGTGATTCCCGTAGCATACACGTATGGTGAACCGCTATGTGACGAAGTTAGAGCATGAGGTATTTGTAGAGTGCCAACCTTTGTGTGGAGGTCGGGGGCGCGCGATGGTTAACTCCTACCAACCTCCCCCTAGGAGCATGCGTTGATTGATTTGTTTTGATGACTCGTAGATTTTTGCAATAAGTATATGAGTTCTTTATGACTAATGTTGAGTCCATGGATTATACGCACTCTCACCCTTCCACCATTGCTAGCCTCTCTTGTACCGCGCAACTTTCGCCGATACCGTAAACCCACTATATATCCTTCCTCAAAACAGCCACCATATTATTCCTCAAAAACAGCCACCATTCGTGGCATTTCCATAGCCATTCCGAGATATATTGCCATGCAACTTTCCACCGTTCCGTTCATATGACACGCTTCATATTGTCATATTGCCATGCATGATCATGTAGTTGACATCGTGTTTGTGGCAAAGCCACCATGCATAACTTTTCATACATGTCACTCTTGTCATTGCACATACCGATACACCACCGGAGGCATTCATATAGAGTCATACTTTGTTGTAGTATCGAGTTGTAATATCGAGTTGTAATGAAAGTTTGATGATCATAATTATTAGAGCATTGTCCCATGGGAGGAAAGGCTAAATCTATAAAGCCCCTCCGCAAAAAAAAGAAAAAAAGAAAGGCCAAAGAAAAAGAAAGGCCCAAAAAAAGGAAAAGAAAGAAAAAGAAAAAGAAAAGAAAAAGGGACAATTGCTACTATCTTTTTTCCACACTTGTGCTTCAAAGTAGCACCATATTCTTCATTGTAGATAGTCTCATGTTTAGTCACTTTCATATACTAGTGGGAATTTTTGTTATAGAACTTGGCTTGTATATTCCAAACGACGGGCTTCCTCAAATGCCCTAGGTCTTCGTGAGCAAGCAAGTTGGATGCACACCCACTAGTTTCTTTTGTTGAGCTTTCATTCATATTTAGCTCTAGTGCATCCGTTGCATGGCAATCCCTACTCACTCACATTGATATCTATTGATGGGCATATCCATAGCCCGTTGATACGGCTAGTCGATGTGAGACTATCTCCCTCCTTTTTGTCTTCTCCACAACCACCTCTATTCCACCCATAGTGCTATGTCCATGGCTCACGCTCATGTATTGCGTGAAAGTTGATAGGTTTGAAAAGATAGAGTATGAAAACAAATGCTTGGCTAAAATCGGGGTTGTGCATGATATGAATATTTTGTGTGATAACGAGGGAGCATAGACAAAACTATATTATTTTGTAGGGATAACTTTCTTTAGCCATAGTATTTTGAGAAGACATGATTGCTTTGTTAGTATGCTTGAAGTATTATTATTTCTTATGTCAATATAGAATTTTATCTTGAATCTTTCAGATCTGAACATTCATGCCACAATTTAGAGAATTACATTGAAAAAATATATTGGTTAGCATTCCACATAAAAAATTCTTTCTTTATCATTTACCTACTCAAGGACGAGCAGGAATTAAGCATTGGGATGCTTGATACGTCTCCAACGTATCTATAGTTTTTGATTGTTCCTTGCTATTATATTATCCTTCTCGGATGTCTTATGGGATTTTATATACACTTTTATATGATTTTTGGGACTAACCTATTAACCCAGAGCCCAGTGCCAGTTTCTGTTTTTTCCTTGTTTTTGAGTTTCGCAGACGGAGTCCAATTGACGAGCCAATTTTTGATGATTTTTCTGGACCAAAAGAAGCCCCCGAAGCAAAAGAGTTGGGTGAGGAGAGCCACGGGCTGCCCACGAGGGTGGGGGGGCACGCCCTCCTATCTCGTGGACAGCCCAGAAGCCCCCCTGACGTGGGACCCACACCAAATATTCCTATAAATACCGAAACCTTCGGAAATTAACCTAGATCGGGAGTTCCGCCGCCGAAAGCCTCTGTAGCCACCGAAAACCAATCTAGACCCTGTTCCGGCACCCTGCCGGAGGGGGGAATCCCTCTCCGGTGGCCATCTTCATCATCCCGGCGCTCTCCATGACGAGGAGGGAGTAGTCCACCCTCGGGGCTGAGGGTATGTACAAGTAGCTATGTGTTTGATCTCTCTCTCTCTCTCTCTCTCGTGTTCTTGAGATAGCACGATCTTGATGTATCGCGAGCTTTGCTATTCTAGTTGGATCTTATGATGCTTCTCCCCTCTACTCTCTTGTAATGGATTGAGTTTTCCCTTTGAAGTTATCTTATCGGATTGAGCCTTTAAGGATTTGAGAACACTTGATGTATGTCTTGCACGTGCTTATCTGTGGTGACAATGGGATATCATGTGATCTACTTGATGTATGTTTTGGTGATCAACTTCCGGGTTCTGTGACCTTGGGAACCTATGCATAGGGGTTGGCACACGTTTTCGTCTTGACTTTCCGGTAGAAACTTTGGGGCACTCTTTGAAGTTCTATGTGTTGGTTGAATAGATGTTTCTGAGATTGTGTGATGCATATCGTATAATCATGCCCACGGATACTTGAGGTGACAATGGAGTATCTAGGTGACATTAGGGTTTTCATTGATTTGTGTCTTAAGGTGTTATTCTAGTACGAACTCTATGATAGATTGAACGTTACTACAGACTCTTGAATAGATCGATCATAAAGAATAGCTTTGAGGTGGTTTCGTACCCTACCATAATCTCTTCGTTTGTTCTCCGCTATTAGTTACTTTGGGGTGACTCTTTGTTGCATGTTGAGGGCTAGTAATATGATCCAATTATGTTATCCTTGTTGAGAGAACTTGCACTTGTTGAGAGAACTTGCACTAGTGACTATTATTATTATCCACACCGTCCGGTCATGCGAGTGAAAGGCAATAAGGATGATATATGATGAACTAATTGAGATGAGAAAAGCTGGTATGAACTCGACCTCTCTTGTTTTTGTAAATATGATAGTTCATCGTTCCTGATTCAGCTTGTTATGAATGAAACATGCTTGCAATGACAATTAGAGATTATAGCTGCTTATGCCATGCTTAATTAGCTGAGAGTTTATAATGGTCTATCTTGCGTGCCAACATGATATTAAAATGGTTATGATGTAGTTGTCGGGGGAAACTGTCCACCACGAGCACCTATGGGACCGGAGCCCCTTGTACGTTGCGGTAAGGGAGCGGAGGGAGCACAAAGAGCATATCGTAGAGCTCACGCGGGCAGTTTACCCAGGTTCGGGCCGCGATGGACGCGTAAAACCCTACTCCTGCTTAGTTTGTATTAAGTGTTGGAGCTCGGGAGCTTGAAGAACTAGCTACACCGAGCAAACGAACGATCTAGGTTCCGAACCCCTTCTACGTTGTGCATGGGCCTCCTTTTATAGCTCAAGGGGTCACCGACAGGTGTCAACGTAGGAGAAAGGGTAAAAACGTAATTGTGGTGGTAGTTGTAACAGTGCGGGAATAGTGGATGAACAGTGGATGAACAGTGGTCATCACCTACTTTGACAGTGGGGGACAAGAGCATTAAGTGCCCGTCACCGTCGACCCCAAAAGCGCCCGCCCTTGCGTCTCCGTTCGCCACGGTGATGGCTTCGTCACCGTGTAGTGCCACCGTGTCCCCCAGGCTGCACAGCCATCCGCCACGCGTCCCTGGAGTGGCCCCAGGACGACGCGTGGTTCGATGAGCTGGAGCGCGGGCACACAGCGTAACTCTCCCCGGCAAGCACCTTGCCGGGGCCTTGACCTTGCCGGGCCCGGAAGCTTGTCGGGCTCTGAAGCTTGTCGCTCCCCGGGCCCTGCCGGGGCGCATGTTGCGCCGAGGCGTGTCTTCTGAGATGTAATCTTCTGGTCTTCCTGGCAAGCTCCTCTTGCCAGGGTCTTGTGTTAATGAAGTAGTCTTGAGCTTGGGACGGCCTTCCCGGCAAGCTCCACTTGCTGGGGCCTTGATCTTCTGTCTTGTATACTTTGTTTTTGAATGGTTTTATATGGATCAGAAAGGTCTCCGACGAGCACGTGATGAGCCCTGCCTCGGGAAGCTGCTACTGCCCGTGCACAAGTTGGGGTACTGAGGTACCCCTACCTTTGTACACCGACAGGAGCCCCCGGGCCTGGGCCACACACGGTGCCGAGCGCTGTTGGGCCAGGCCCAAAACAGTGCACGGGCACGCGCGGCCCACGGCACGCCGAATCCCCTTCCGCATCCGCCGCGTCCCTCCGTAACGGCACGCGTCGATTGCGGCATCGTGGGAGGGAACGTGGCCACGTTCTTTAATGGGAAATACCGAGCGTCCCCCACTCCCCCCTTAAAAGCAGAGGAAGCAGGGGCCGTTACCTTACTTCGCCTTCATTGCTTCTTCTATCTCCAGAAATTCCCCTTTGCGCTCCGAGTCCACACCTCCTCCGCTGTCTTTTGCATCCGCGGCGCCGCCGGACTCCTCGCCCCTTCCTCCGCCGCCTCCGCCATGGCCCCGAAGACCGAGAAGGCGAAGGCGGAGAAGACCAAGAAAGAGAAATCCGAGCAGGCGGCGAGGCTTGCTCTCCTGCGGAAGAGGAACGTCGTCTTCGCGCCAAGGCTCGGCGCGCGGGAGCTCTGGAACAAGTACTACCTGTTCTGGGCCAAGAAGACCAAGGCGCATCCTCGGACCAGAGCCTATCCCGCCGCGCCAAGGATATGTACCCCGGCGGGTATTTCTTCTTCGCTGTTTTCTTCCACTGCGGCCTTTGTCCTCCCTTCTCTGAATTTTTCTGTGATATCATGTACACCTACAACCTCCATCTCTTAGACTTCACCCCCAACGCCATCCTCACGATGGCGGTTTTCGCACATCTGTGCGAGAACTATATTGGGATCTATCCAAATGTAGCGCTTTTTAGGCATTTCTTTACGCCTAGAGTAGAGGCCGGCGCTCCCCTCTCCGGGGGGATCTCTTGGGTCTTCCGCTTGAACAAGAAGGAATCCTATCTGCAAGGGGAGCTCCGCGGCAAGTGGGAGGAGTGGCGCGCGGATTGGTGCTGGATAGTAGAGGATGAGCCGCAGCCCTTCACCGCGCCGCGCACAACTGCCATAGTGCGCGGCAGGGACTGGAGCGAGCTGGATTCGGACGACATCAAGCTCAACGTCGCCCTTGTCAGAATTCTTCGTCTCCGGGTAGCCAAGTTGACCATCGGAGAGGTGGGAGCAGACTTCCTCCGCCGCCGCATCGCCCCTCTACAGGAGAGGAAGAGGCCAGCATGGGAGTACGGCAATGCGGCGGACATTATGAGACTGCGCCCAGGGCTGAACTTCAACTTCACGTCGCTGGAGCTGAAGGGGATGGTTCGGGAGCTTTTTAAGCACGACCCGGCCCACCCTGAGTGGTTTAGAGCTCCCCGGGGAGTGGTGCCCCTATGCAACAGCACGGCCCGGGACTCCTTCCGCGCGACGATGCCCGCATGCGACTCGCACGGCGTCGACCCAACATGGATAGCGCCCAAGCCAGACGTCATCATGAGCTTCTTCGACAACTTGGTGGAGGTGCCGAAGAACAAGGAGGAGATCAAGGGTCTCACCCGGGCCACCACTGATCAGGAGATTGCTTATATCGCTTCCCGGGTAGAAGAGGCCGCCGCAGCCGCAGCGGCAGGAGAGTTCGGGTTCACAGTTGAAGAGGCAGAGGCTGCGGAAGCATCGTGCCAAGCAGAAGAGGCGGAGATCCGCAGTCTGCTTAAGCTTCCGCCCGACGAGCTCGCCGGGGTCCCCTCTCTGAGGCATGCTGGGATCCCCGGGATCGTGAGCGAGGCCGCCGCGAGGGGCATTGTTGCCGGAGGAAGCAGAGGTGCCGGAGGGAGCGGAGGCGCCGGAGGGAGCACGGCCGCAGGGCAAGGCGCTGGGCCCAGCGGACCGGCCGAGGAGGAGGAGGAGGAGGACGCCGGGGCCGGCGAGGACTCCGGTGGGTCTCTGGGGCTCAACGACGACGCCTCTTCGTCATCGGAGACCTCCCCGCCTCGGGCAAGTCCCATGCGATCTCCGCTGAAGCGCCTCCGTAAGGCGACGAGGGCGCAGGCGCCCCGACAACAACCAGCTCGCCGGGCGGCGCGAGCTACCCGGGGGAGCCAAGCTGCGACGGGAGCGCCCGGCGCACCAACCGCGGCGGAGGCGACCCGCGCACAGGCCACGGCGGAGGCGCCCAGCGCATAGGCTACGGTGGAGGCGCCCCGTACGTCAGCGCCAAGTGGAGGAGGGTCTTCTCAGAGCGGAGCAGCTGCTCCGCCCGCTCCCCGGGCCTCGGCATCCACAGGGGCCGGGTCTTCGCAGCCCCCAGCCCCGGGGACCGCCAAGCGCCCGAGGGAGCCTTCTCCTCCTGTTCCTCGCGCGGACGCGCCTCAGGTGGCGTTCGACTTCTCCGCCCTGAGCGACGACGACGACGACGAGGAACAGGAGTAAGGACCTGAAGTCTTGTATCTTCTTCAATTTTGTTTTGATTCCTAAGTTGATAATTCTGATCTTGTTTCTTGCTTTGATTTCAGGACCCTGGCCCAGCGAGCGGCGAAGAAGGCCAAGGTTCCTGTGGTCGAGGTCGAGGACGACTCGCCCGTCGCGGCGACAGGGGACGTGCCGGCGACGAGCTTGCCGGACCCGAGCGCTGCTCCGAGGAGCAGCCCCCAGCGCAGCCCCCAGGGTAAGTTTGGGCTTGATCTTTCCACTCGTCGGGCGCGCTTGAGGATTTTGTCTTGTACTAGCATCTTGTTGTTTTTGTTTTGTCTTGATTGTCTTGTGCAGAGGTGGAGCCGCAGCCACAGGGGCGCCCGGAGACCACTCCCGAGGAGCCGCAGGCCCCGCCGTCCCC
This sequence comes from Secale cereale, assembly GCA_902687465.1. NCBI lineage: Eukaryota > Viridiplantae > Streptophyta > Magnoliopsida > Poales > Poaceae > Secale > Secale cereale. The sequence continues at coordinate 547,076,607 of LR738710.1, read as the reverse complement.
GCCAAGGACGAACTCTCCGGCGAGGGAGAGCGCTCCGCCAAGGGCGGGTACTCCGCCAAGGGCGAGTACCCCGCCGAGGGCGAGCAGCCCGGCGAGGGTGGCCACCCCGCCAAGGGAGAGCTCCCCGGCGAGGGAGCCTGTCGTCGACGAAGTCCGCCAAGGTAAGTTTTGTAATCTTGTCTTCTTGGATTCGTCTTTTTTGGATATTTGCTTGAACTTTTTCTTTTTCTTTTTCTTCTTCTTCTAGATCCTCCTCCCCCAGAGCAGATGGAGACGGAGATCGTCGTCAAGGAGGAGGGCGCGCAGGGCGACGGCGCAACGCCCCTATCGTTGAAGACATGGCGGGAGCCACCGAGCCCGCCGCGGAGGGGACTGCCCCGACCGCAGACGCAGTGGCCGGGGAGGGGGACGGCGACCGCACTGCCGGCCCGGAGGCGGCAGGAGCGTCGGGCGCTGCACCGACCGCCGACCCCTCCGCCGGAATGGAGCAGTCCGCCTTCTACCTTGAGGCTCCCAACGACGTTTTCATCCAAGTGCCGTGGGGATCCTCGTCGCGAGCCCCCGAGGAGGGAGAGACCTTCGATGGGGAGGTTCTCGCCTCCACGGGGCTGAAGATCGTCGAGGCGCCTGGCGGGAGCGATGAGCCCGAGGAGGAGAAGTTGCTCCACCGGCTCCTGGCCCTTTACCGGGCCAGGCAGGCGAAGCTCGAATCTCGAGAAGCCCTCACCGCCAAGGCCGCAGCTGACATGGAGAAACGCGCGGCGGAGCTCCGCGCCGCCAACCAGGCGGCCCTCCGTGACTTGGCAGAGGAGCGCGAGAGGCTTGCTGGGGAGTACCAGGAGTGGCTCCTGGAAAAGGCCGAGGCCGAGGAGCAGCAGCGACTCGCCGGAGAAGCGTTGTCCCGGCGAGAAGGAGAGCTCACCCAACGGAAGATCAACCTCGACGCTCACGAGGAAGACCTTACCGCCCGGGAGCAGGCCCTTGGCGGGGAACTGAAGGAAGCAAAGGCCGCTGCAGCCACCGCGGAGACCGCCAAGAAGGACCTCGAGGCCAAGGTTGCGCAGCTGGAGGAATTCCTGAGGGCGAGCACGGAGAGGGTCACCGCGCTCAACATAGAGCGCGAGAAGGACGCCCACACTAACTCTGAACTCCAGGTGCGCCTTTCCAAGCAAGGCGATGAGCTGAAGGCCGCCAAGGACTCGATTGCAGATCTGGAGCTGAAGGTTTCCACGCTGAAGGACTCTCTTGACGCCGTCCGGGACCGCGAAACCAAGCTGAAGGACGAGCTCCGCAAGGAGCGAGGCTTGGTGGAGAGCGCCACCACAGCAGCCAACAACTTCCGCCAGACCGTAGAGGTATGGACCGAAGACCTGGTGGCTTCTGCAGCTAACATCGACAAGGAGCTGATGGCGCTGAGGGTTGAGCATCTCATATACTCTCCGGATCCAAACCTCCCCCACAGCGCCAAGCTCAGTCTCTTCTTCAGAGGGATCGCGCCGGCTCTCGCAGATCTGCAGAAGAAGCTCCCCGCGCAACTGGCCGAGGAGTCACGCCAGCTCTGCGCGGGAACTCTAGAGCGCGTCCTGACGAAGATAGTGTACCGCAATCCTGGTATAAATCTCGTCAACGTTCTCCGCAGCTTGCCGGCCGACGCGGATATGGAGGCGCTGAAGGCGCAGGTCGCCCACATCATCGCCAAGGTGAATAAGATCTCCAGGGTTGAAGGCGACCGCGTAGATTAGGCCTCTTCCTTTTCTTTATCTCTTTTGCTGCTGCATAGTGTGCCATGGACAAGAATCTATTAGTGATCGCGACAAGTTATGTAAGATATTATCTTATTTTGAGCAATTGATGCGGTGCTATCTTCCTTGCTTTGGTCCTTTACTTTGTATGTTTTCAACCCTACGCTTCTAGGGAACTTGCCGGCAAAGGGCCCTTGTCGCGAGCGCCGAGTACTGGACTCCGAGCAGCCTGCTGGCCAAGGTCTTACCGGCAAGCAACCTTGCCGCAACTAGTCGCAACGCACTTAGCTTGCTGAGTGAACTCGAAAACGAAGCAAGGGCGCGACACTTGTCGCAGCTCACTTAAGTCGTTGAGCGTACTCGAAAACAAGATAAGGGTGCGGCTAGCCACGGGTAGGTTCCTCCGCGCACAGGTTTTCCATACAAAATGTGGTTGTTCAAGGAAGATAACTAAAAATTTAAAAATTTGAACTGCTCAAATTCTGGTAACTTAGCTTTCATAATCTGTGCGTTCTCCGGCAAGCTTCTCTTTCTTGAACAGCACTTGGTTCATCTTCCATCTCCTCCCCCCGGCAAACTTGTGCGCGAGGAACATTCCTTCTGCTTAAGAGGGAAAGAAAAAGAAGAGATAAACAAGTATACGGCCTTTCGGCGTGCTATTGCTTACCGGATACGTGAGTTGCACAAGATGCCAAATAATGCATGCAAATAGCGAGGAAAAGCATGGAAAAGGCAAATAGCGCGAAACACGAAAGCTTTACTGATGCACGGGGTCTGCGCCCGGCTTTGTACAAAGGGTTACATGCAACAGCGGCAAGGCTTGTACAAAAGGTGGTTGCCGGAGCAGATCACGGCAACCGCGCCTTATGGGTGAAACTTGCGAAGATGCTCTATGTTCCAGGAGTTGCTCACCGGTAAGCCCTCTTCGGTCTCAAGGTGGACAGCGCCGGGCCTCGTGACTTGTCTCACCCGATAAGGGCCTTCCCACTTCGGCGTCAACTTGTTGGAATTCTTGGCGGACTGAACACGCCGAAGAACAAGGTCGCCTTCCTCGAGACTCCTGGCCTTAACCTTGCGGCTATGATAGCGGCGCAAGGCTTGCTGGTATTGAGCAGCTCGTACAGCAGCCTGGAGACGTTCCTCCTCGAGGAGCAATGCGTCATCTTGTCGCAGTTGCTCTTGCTCGAGCTCATCATAAGCGAGCACTCGAGGAGATCCGTATACGAGTTCCGTGGGGAGAACTGCCTCTGCTCCATAGACTAGAGCAAAAGGTGTCTGTCCGGTGGCTCGACTTGGTGTCGTTCTGATTGACCAAAGAGCCGCCGGTAGCTCCTCTATCCAGTTTCTTCCGCACTTGCGCAGCCTGTCAAAGGTCCTTGTCTTGAGTCCGCGCAGCACTTCAGCATTTGCCCTCTCCGCTTGACCGTTGCTCCTCGGGTGAGCAACAGAAGCGAAACAGACCTTGGCGCCAAGGTCTTGGACGTATTGCATGAAGGTGCGACTAGTAAATTGTGTACCGTTGTCGGTGATGATCCTGTTAGGGATTCCGAAACGGCAAACAATCGACCTGAAGAACCTGACCGCTGACTGTGCTGTCACCTTCCTCACTGGCTCTACTTCTGGCCACTTTGTGAACTTGTCGATTGCGACGTACAAGTACTCAAAGCCCCCGACAGCGCGAGGGAAGGGGACGAGGATATCGAGCCCCCAAACCGAGAAGGGCCAGGACAAAGGGATCGTCTGGAGAGCTTGAGCTGGCTGATGAATTTGCTTGGCATGGAACTGGCACGCTTCACACTTGGTTACTTGTGCAGTTGCATCTTGGAGGGCTTCTGGCCAGAAAAACCCTTGCCGGAACGCCTTCCCGGCAAGTGCCCTTGCGCCAATGTGGTGGCCACATATGCCTCCATGTATTTCTGCCAACAGCTTCTGTCCATCTTCTCTGGAAATGCACTTCAACCTGACACCATTGAGTCTTCTTCTGTACAGCTCGTTATCCACGAACTGGTACATACTTGACTGCCTGGTTATCTTCTCTATCTCTTCTGGGTCGTCGGGAAGTTCTCCAGTTTGCAGAAAATGGACGATCTGCTGCGCCCATGCCGGAGCCCGAGGCTCAACGGCAAGGACTAAAGGCTCGAGGGCCGCTGCGGGAACCTCAGCTTCCACGGCAAGAACCTCTGGTTCTGCCGGAGCAGATGGTCCCCCGGCAAGCTCGCCGGGGCGAGGCTTGTCGGGAATGCTTGCTTCAACTGTACAGATCCGAGGATCTGCAGGAGCAAACTGTTCCTCAGCATTTTGATCGTTGATCTTGGGGACCTTGGCGGCGGTTTCGGGGAGGTCCGCCGGCAAGTAGTCGCCGGAGACCAACTTTCTCTTCTTGGGCTACCCAATTGATGGTGTAACGGATGGCTGAGTCAGCTTGAGCAAGAAGGTCCCTGGTTCCACAGGTAACTTCATCGCAGCACACTTTAAAAGGCCATCTGCAATGTCATTCTGAGCTCTCGGGACGTGCTCCATTTGCAGACCTTCAAAGTGTTCTTCAAGCTTCCTCACTTCATCTACATATGCTTCCATCAAAGGGCTCTGATAACTCTTGTTAACTTGTCGGACCACCAATTGAAAATCTCCCCGGACAATCAGCCTCCTGATCCCAAGTTCGGCCGCAATCCTGAGGCCGGCAAGCAAGCCTTCATACTCAGCAGTATTGTTTGTCGCTTGCTCCCTGGGAAAGTGCATTTGGATAACATACTTGAGGTGTTCTCCGGTGGGCGCGATGAGTACCACGCCGGCACCGGTGCCTTGCAGCGAGAAGGCACCGTCAAAGTATATTACCCATTCACTTGTCGCTTCTTGTACGGGTACACTTGTTTCTGGAACTTCTTCATCGGGCGTCGGGGTCCATTCAGCTATGAATTCTGCCAAAGCTCTGCTCTGTATGGTTGAAGTACTTTCAAACTTGAGTCCAAAGCTCGACAGCTCCAGTGCCCACTCGACGATCCTGCCTGTTGTTCCGGATTGTGCAATATCCTCTTTAGCGGAAAGCGAGTGACCACTGTTATCTCATGTGCTTGGAAGTAATGGCGCAGCTTTCTCGAGGCCATGAGGAGGCCGAAAAGCAACTTCTGCACCCCAGAGTATCTTGATCTAGCCCCCTGCAAGAGGGAACTTACAAAATACACTGGGCGCTGCACCATCTTCTTCCGCACTTCTTCTTGTTCCTGCGCAGAGTTGTCCTTGTCGGGGCCACAGCTTGTCGGAGGAGCCCCCTGCTTGTCGCTGGATTCGCTTGCCGGTGGTGCTGACTCCTCGTCGGCCTCCCTCTCCGCTACCAACGCAGCACTAACCACCTGGTTGGTTGCCGCTAGGTACAGCAGCAACTTCTCCTGTGGCTTAGGTGCGACAAGTATTGGAGTGGAGGATAGGTACCGTTTCAAGTCTTGCAGTGCTGCCTCCGCTTCCGGAGTCCATTTCATAGGACCTGCCTTCTTCAAGATCTTGAAGAAAGGCAAGGCGCGTTCTGCAGACTTCGAAATGAACCTACTGAGGGCAGCCACACAACCTGCAAGTCTCCTGACATCCTTGACGCGCTTTGGGGCTTCGATCTGCTCGATGGCTTTTATCTTGTCGGGGTTGGCTTCAATCCCCCTCTGCGATACAAAGAACCCGAGAAGCTTGCCGGAGGGGACTCCAAAGACGCACTTCTCGGGGTTCAACTTAAGCTGGATCTTGCGCAGGTTCTGAAATGTTTCTTCCAAGTCTTGGATCAAGGTATCTTTGCTCTTGCTCTTCACCACGATGTCATCCATGTAGGCTTCTACATTCCTGTGGATCTGTGGCTCAAAAGCAGTGTGCACTACCCTTGCAAATGTTGAGCCTGCATTCTTCAATACAAAGGGCATGCGTATGAAGCAATATGTGCCGCATGGAGTGATAAATGCAGTCTTCTCTTCGTCTTCTTTGGCCATGAAAATCTGGTGGTAGCCTGAATATGCATCAAGGAAAGAGAGCAGCTCACATCCAGCAGTGGAGTCAACAATCTGGTCAATGCGCGGCAAGGGAAATGGATCTTTGGGACATGCTTTATTCACATCGGTGAAGTCTATACATAGTCTCCACTTCCCGTTGGCCTTACGCACGACGACTGGGTTTGCCAACCACGTCGGATGGATCACACCTCTAACTAGGCCCGCTGCTTCTAGCTTCTTGATCTCTTCGGCAATGAATTCTTGGCGCTCCACGGCTTGCTTTCTGACCTTCTGCTTGACGGGCCGCGCATGAGGACAAACAGCAAGCTTGTGCTCAATTACCTTCCTGGGAACACCGGGGATGTCAGATGGTTGCCAGGCAAACACATCAACATTCGCCCGCAGGAAAGCAACGAGCGCGCTTTCCTATTTGCTGTCAAGCGTGGCACTGATGGTGAAGGTACCACCAGTGCCGTCCTCCTTGGCGGACACCTTCTTGGTTGCCGGTGGAGCGGCCATCCCTTTCTTGCACTTGCCGGTGGAGCTCGATGGAACATCCTCGACGGCAGCGCAGCACTCCGAAGAGGTGCGGTTGCCGGAGTGGGTCCCAGAGCACTTGCCGGACTTGGTCTTGGTCTTCTTCCCCCCGGGAGCTTCAGCGGCAAGTGTGTCCTTCTCCGCTGCGGCTGCTGCGTCCCGGTATATCTTGTCGGCGCAGACAAGCGCATCTTTCTTGTCGCCATGGACAGAGATGACGCTTATCGGCCCCGGCATCTTAAGTACATTGTAGGCGTAGTGGGAGGCTGCCATGAACTTGGCGAGGGCGGGACGGCCGAGTATCCCATTATATGGCAATGGTATATCGGCGACGTCGAATGTGATGCGCTCAGTTCTAAAGTTGAGCTCCCCGCCAAAGGTCACTGGCAGAGTTATCTTCCCCTTGGGCTTGATCCTCCCCGGGTTTATTCCTTGGAACGAACCGGTCTCTTCGAGCTCGCCATCTGGGATTTGGAGTTTCTTGATCACAGCCGAGGAGATCAAGTTCAGGCCGGCCCCGCCGTCAACCAACATTTTGGTGACCTTGAGGTTGCGGATGGTTGGTGAGACCAACATCGGCAAGCACCCGACCGCGGTGGTGCGGTCAGGGTGATCCTCAAGATCGAAAATGATGGGCGTGCTGGACCATTTGAGGAGCCTGCGCGACTCCATGGGCGGCTCTGCTGCATTCACTTCCCGCACCCACTGCTTGAGTTGGCGGTGGGAAGTATGCAGAGAGGCGCCGCCGTCGACGCACAGGACTTCCGTGACCTTCTGGAACTCCTGCTCGCTGTTATCGTCCTCCTCCATGTCATCGTCGTCGTCTTCTTCATCCTTGTCGCGGACCCGGGGAGGTCGGTCTCCTTGCCGCTGCTTGGCCTTGCCGCGGCGTCCTCCCCGGCCATTGAATGGCTGCTTCTTGCTGGGCTCTCCTCCGCCACCTTGGGCCTTCTCCTTGTCGCGACGCTCGTACTCAGCTTTCTGCTGCTCGACGAGGTACTCGACGCGTTTGCAGTTGGAGAGGTCGTGGCCCTTGGTGCGGTGGATCTTGCAGTATTGCTTGTCGGAGCCGTCCTGCTTGTCGGCTGCCGCTACAGGGGCAGGCTCCTTGCCGGAGCCGCCAGCCTGTGGTTGCTTGGCGGGAGCCTCCTTGCCGGACTTCTCGACGGCAAGCACTTCCTTCTTGTTCTTTATTCTATTGTTCCGCCGCCGGCTCTTCTTTGCCGGGGCGGCATCCTCGCTGTCGCTTCCTCCTGCGCCAGCATCCTCTCCGGGGAGTCTCCTCCCCTCCTCGGCGCGCGCGCACTTATCAGCTAGAGCATAGAGCTCGCTGACATCCCGTATCTTGGTCATGGCCATCTCCTCACGCATGCGGCGGTTACGCACGTTCTGGTGGAACGCGCTGATAACCGCGGCAGGGTGGACGTCGGGGATGTTGTGATGCACGCGGCTGAAGCGCTGGATGTACTTGCGCAGAGGTTCTCCTTCCTTCTGGGCCAAGATGTGGAGATCGCTCTCCTGGCCGTGGGGTTTGTGGCCGCCCGTGAAGGCGCCAACAAACTGGTGGCAAAGGTCTGCCCAAGAAGAAATGGAGCCTTCCGGCAAGTGCATAAGCCAAGAACAGACATTTGGCTTAAGCACCAGCGGGAAGTAGTTCGCCAGTATCTTCTCATCGCGCCCCCCGGCAGCCTGCACCGCGATGGTGTAAATGCTGAGGAATTCCGAGGGGTGCGTCTTGCCGTCGTACTTCTCCGGTACGTCGGGCTTGAAGTTCTTCATGCTGGGCCACTGGACGCGCCGCAGCTCACGGGTAAACGCAGGGCAACCTGCCGCGTACGGCAAGTCGCCTGGTTCACCGGGCGCGTGTGTATCGACAGCGTTCCCAGCTCGCTGATCTGATTGTCGCCGAGCTTCTCGGCGGCGCTCGATCGTCGTTCGAGCGTCTTCATGTCGCCGGTCGTCAAGGACTTGGCGCTGGTCCCGACGAGCCCGCGGATCCGACGACGCCGTGGAGTCGTCGTCGACGTTGATCCGGCGGGGCGGCGTCTTCTGCTTCCGCGGCGGGGAGTGCACGGTGGTTGCACCCCCGGCGGTCTTGTCGCCATCGGCCTTCGTCTTCTCGACTTGCCGTGGCCGCGAGGTCGCTGGCTGCTGCGGAGAGTCGTTGTTGGCGAAGGCGATCAGGCTCTGGATGGTTGCCCTCCAGTCTTCGGCCTTGTCCGCCGCTGGAGGGAAGTCGAGGAGCAGTTGCGCTCTTGCGAGCGCTTCTGCTGGAGAGGAGGGGAGCGGGGGCGAGCGGTGCGAGGAGCGGGATATGCTCGGACTCCTAACGGGGTTAGAAGGAGCAGTTTCCCGCCCTGGTGACCGCACCTTGCTCGTGCCCGGACGGTGGTCCGGAGCATCCCGCGAACCTCCGGCTTGCCCTTGCCCCAGCAAGCGGATGGTACCTCCTGTACCACGGCGCTGCTGGGTCGTCGTTTGCTGAGATGGACGTGGCGCGTCCACGGAGACCGAGGCTCGGTCGTCCGTCTTGTCCTTGGATTTGGTGGCGCCGCGAGTCTCCTCGCCGGCGACCACCCTTCCGACGGCGTCTCCTCCACCCACCATTGGCTCAGGTGGCGGTGGAACAGACGCAGACGGGCCTCCGACCTCCGAAGCCTTCTTCTTCGGGGCCATGTTGTTGTTGTTGATGAAGATGATGTAGCTGGAGAGGTTGATGAAGAATGCGCCCGCGTGAACGCCGGATCAGGTTCGCACAACCTCGACGCCTCCTACCTGGCGCGCCAAAGATGTCAGGGGAAACTGTCCACCACGAGCACCTATGGGATCGGAGCCCCTTGTACGTTGCGGTAAGGGAGCGGAGGGAGCACAAAGAGCAGATCGTAGAGCTCACACGGGCAGTTTACCAAGGTTCGGGCTGCGATGGACGCGTAAAACCCTACTCCTGCTTAGTTTGTATTAAGTGTTGGAGCTCAGGAGCTTGAAGAACTAGCTACACCGAGCAAACGAACAATCTAGGTTCCGAACCCCTTCTACGTTGTGCATGGGCCTCCTTTTATAGCTCAAGGGGTCACCGACAGGTGTCAACGTAGGAGAAAGGGTAAAAACGTAATTGTGGTGGTAGTTGTAACAGTGCGGGAATAGTGGATGAACAGTGGATGAACAGTGGTCATCACCTACTTTGACAGTGGGGGACAAGAGCATTAAGTGCCCGTCACCGTCGACCCCAAAAGCGCCCGCCCTTGCGTCTCCGTTCGCCACGGTGATGGCTTCGTCACCGTGTAGTGCCACCGTGTCCCCCAGGCTGCACAGCCATCCGCCACGCGTCCCTGGAGTGGCCCCAGGACGACGCGTGGTTCTATGAGCTGGAGCGCGGGCACACAGCGTAACTCTCCCCGGCAAGCACCTTGCCGGGGCCTTGACCTTGCCGGGCCCGGAAGCTTGTCGGGCTCTGAAGCTTGTCGCTCCCCGGGCCCTGCCGGGGTGCATGTTGCGCCGAGGCGTGTCTTCTGAGATGTAATCTTCTGGTCTTCCTGGCAAGCTCCTCTTGCCAGGGTCTTGTGTTAATGAAGTAGTCTTGAGCTTGGGACGGCCTTCCCGGCAAGCTCCACTTGCCGGGGCCTTGATCTTCTGTCTTGTATACTTTGTTTTTGAATGGTTTTATATGGATCAGAAAGGTCTCCGACGAGCACGTGATGAGCCCTGCCGCGGGAAGCTGCTACTGCCCGTGCACAAGTTGGGGTACTGAGGTACCCTTACCTTAGTACACCGACAGTAGTATGATAGGGTGGTATCCTCCTTTGAATGATTCAAGTGGTCTGACTTGGCACATGTTCACGCATGTAGTTGAAACAAATCAACATAGCCTCCACGATATTTATGTTCATGGTGATTCATATCCTACTCATGCTTGCATTCATCGTTGATTAATTTTAATGCATGTTAATGACCGTTGTCGCTCTCTAGCTAGTCGCTTCCTAGTCTCTTTCTAGCCTTCACCTGTACTAAGCGGGAATACTACTTGTGCATCCACTTCCATAAACCCCAAAGTTGTTCCACATGAGTCCACCATACCTTCCTATATGCGGTATTTACCTACCGTTCCAAGTAAATTTGTATGTGCCAAACTCTAAACCTTCAAATGAAATTCTGTTTTGTATGCTCAAACAGCTCATGTATCAACTAGGGTTGTCTATATATTCCATGCTAGGTGGGTTATTCTCACGATGAGTGGACTTCGCTCATCATTCATGAGAAAATGGCTGGTAACCAGGATGCCCAGTCCCATGCTCAAATCATAATAATTAAATAAAACTCCCCCAGGGCTGTTGCTGGTTTGGACGGTACCCGCTGTTTCGGCCTAGCCGTGGAATGTGCTTGTTGGTAGTTGGTGGAGTATAAACTTTACCATTCTGTTTGGGAACCGCCTATAATGTGCGTAGTATGGAAGATATCGAGATTCTTGGTTGTTATGTTGACAATGAAAGTATACCGCTCAAAATGTTATTCGTCTCTACTTAAAATCGAGCTCTGGCACCTCCACAAATCCCTGCTTCCCTCTGCGAAGGGCCATCTATTTACTTTTATGCTGAGTCATCATCCTCTTATAAAAGAGCACTAGTTGGAGAGCACCTCTGTCATTTGCATGTATTACCATTAATTTGAATTGAGTATGATCATGACTGGATCTCTTTTACCATGAATTGAAATGTCTAGTCAGTCCTTGATCTTTGAAGGTGCTCTGCATTTATGTTTTCCGGTCTCAGAAAGGGCTAGCAAGATACCATCTTGTTATATCATATCATGATTGTTTTGAGAAAGTGTTGTCATCCGAGGTTTATTATTATTGCTCGCTAGTTGATTATGCCATTGATGTGAGTAGACATGAGACCTGAAAGTTATTGTGAATGTGGTTAGTTCATGATCATTGCCGAAAACCTGAATGCTGGCTTACATATTTACAACAACAAGAGCAAACAGAGTGTGTCAAAGTTTTTTCTTTATCACTTTCAGTTTATCAACTGAATTGCTTGAGGACAAGCAAATGTTTAAGCTTGGGGGAGTTGATACGTCTCCAACGTATCTACTTTTCCAAACCCTTTTGCCCTTGTTTTGGACTCTAACTTGCATGATTGGAATGGAACTAACTCGGACTGACGCTGTTTTCAGTAGAATTGCCATGGAATTGTTTTTGTGCAGAAATAAAAAGTTCTCGGAATGACCTGAAAATCCACGAAGAATTATTTTGGAAAATATAAAAAATACCTGGAGAAAGATCTACGTCAGGGGGCCCACACCCTGTCCACGAGGGTGGAGGGCGCGCCCCCTGCCTCATGGGCCCCCTGACGCTCCACCGACGTATCTCCGGACCCCATATATTCACTTTCAGGGAGAACAAAATAAGAGAGGAAGAATTATCACGTTTTACGATACGGAGCCGCCGCCAAGCCCTAATCTCTCTCGGGAGGGCTGACCTGGAGTCCGTTCGGGCCTCCGGAGAGTGGAGATCGTCGCCATCGTCATCATCAACCTTCCTCCATCACCAATTTCATGATGCTCACCGCCGTGCGTGAGCAATTCCATCGTAGGCTTGCTGGACGGTGATGGATTGGATGAGATTTACCATGTAATCGAGTTAGTTTTGTTAGGATTTGATCCCTAGTATCCACTATGTTCTGAGATTGATGTTGCTATGACTTTGCTATGCTTAATGCTTGTCACTAGGGCCCGAGTGCCATGATTTCAGATCTGAACCTATTATGTTTTCATGAATATATGTGTGTTCTTGAACCTATCTTGCAAGTCTATAGGCACCTACTATGTGTTATGATCCGGCAACCCCGAAGTGACAACAATCAGGACCACTCCCGGTGATGACCATAGTTTGAGGAGTTCATGTATTCACTATGTGTCAATGCTTTGGTCCGGTACTCTATTAAAAGGAGGCCTGAATATCCCTTAGTTTCCAATAGGACCCCGCTGCCACGGGAGGGTAGGACAAAAGATGTCATGCAAGTTCTTTTCCATAAGCACGTATGACTATATTCGGAATACATGCCTACATTACATTGATGAACTGGAGCTAGTTCTAGGTCACCCTAGGTTATAACTTCTGCATGATGAATTGCATCCGACATAATTCTGCATCACCGATCCAATGCCTACGAGGTTTTCACATATTGCTTGTTGCTTATTTACTTTTCCGCTGCTAATGTTACAAAAACTACAAAAACACTATCGTTACTTTTGTTGTTGTTACCACTATTATCATATTATTTGCTACTCCCTCCGTCCGGAAATACTTGTCATCAAAATGAATAAAAGGGGATGTATCTAGATGAATTTTAGTTCTAGATACATCCCTTTTTGTCCATTTTGATGACAAGTATTTTCGGACGGAGGGAGTACTAAATTACCTTGCTGCAGATACTAAGTTTCCAGGTGTGGTTGAATTGACAACTCAGCTGCTAATACTTAAGAGTATTCTTTGGTTCCCCTTGTGTCGAATCAATAAATTTGGGTTGAATACTTTACCCTCGAAAACTGTTGCGATCCCCTACACTTGTGGGTTATCAGTAGATATCCAGAAGGAGCATCAAGTGTTGATGGTTAATAAAACCATTAGTTTCAAGAAAAGCAAGGGAAAGAAGGGAAACTTGAAGAAGGGTGGCAAAGCAGTTGCTCCTCCCGTGAAGAAACCCAAGGCTGGACCCAAGCCGAAAACTGAGTGCTTCTATTGCAAGGGAACTGGCCACTGGAAGTGAAATTGCCCAAAGTATCTGGCCGATAAGAAGGGGCAAACAAAGGTATATATGATATACATGTTATTGATGTGTACCTTACCAGCTCTTGTTGTAGTGCTTGGGTATTTGACATCGGTGCGGTTGCTCACATTTGCATCTCTAAGCAGGAACTACGGAATAAACGGAGGCTGGCGAAGGACGAAGTGAAGATGCACATGGGAAATGGTTCCAAGGTTGATGTGATCACCGTCGGCATGCTCGCTCTTTGATTACCATCGGGATTAGTGATAAACCTGAATAATTGTTATTTAGTGCCTGCGTTGAGCATGAACGTTATATCTGGATCTTGTTTAATGCGAGACGGTTACTCATTTGAATCAAAGAATAATGGTTGTTCTATTTATATGGGTAATATCTTTTATGGTCCTACACCCATTGTGAGGGGTTTGTTCTTATTGAATCTCGATAGTGATGATACAAATGTTCATAACATTGATGTCAAAAGATGTAGAGTTGATAATGATAGTACCACTTTCTTGTGGCACTACCTCTTAGGTCTTATTGGTGTAAAGCGCATGAACAAACTCCATGCTGATGGACTTTTGGAGTCACTTGATTTTGAATCACTTGACACATGCGAACCATGCCTCATGGGCAACATGACTAAAACCCCATTTTCCGAAACAATGGAACGGGCAAGTGACTTGTTGGAAATCATACATACTGATGTGTGCGGTCTGATGAGTGCTGACGCGCGCGGTGGATATCATTATTCACCGATGATTTGAGTAGACATGGGTATATTTACTTAATGAAGCATAAGTCTGAGACGTTTGAAAAGTTCAAGCAATTTCAGAGTGAAGCTGAGAATAATCATAACAAGAAGATTAAATTCATATGATCTGATCGAGGGGAAGAATATCTGAGTTATGAGTTTGGCAATCACTTAAGACAACATGGAATTGTTTCACAGTTAACGCCACCTGGAACACCACAACATAATGGTGTGTCTGAAAGTCGCAATTGTACCTTATTGGATATGGTGCGTTCTATGATGTCTCTTGCCAATCTGCCACTATCATTTTGGGGTTATGCGTTAGAGACAGCTGCATTCACCTTGAATTGGGCACCATCTACGTCCGTGGAAACAACACCGTATGAACTGTGGTTTGGCAAGAAACCTAAGTTGTCGTTTCTTAAGGTTTGGGGCTGCAATGCTTATGTCAAAAGGCTTCAGCCAGAAAAGCTCGAACCCAAAGCGGACAAATGCATCTTCATAGATTTGAGGGCAAAGTGTTTTTCGCTAATTATGGGTCCTTTCTCGAGAAAGAGTTTCTCTCGAAAGAATTGAGTGGGAGGAAGATAGAACTTGATGAGGTTATTGAACCTTTACTTCAACCAAAGAGTAGCGTAGCGTAGAAGGATGTTTCTATGGCACCTACGTCAGTTGAAGAGGAAGCTAATAATAGTGATCAAGAAGTTTTGGATCAAGTTACTATTGAACCTCGTAGGTCGACAAGGATACGTACTACTCCTGAGTGGTATGGCAACCCTGCCTTAGAGGTCATGTTGTTGGACAACGATGAACCTACGAGCTATGGAGAAGCGATGGTGGGCCCGGATTTCGACAAATGGTTAGAGGCCATGAAGTCCAAGATGGAATCCTTGTATGAAAACAAAGTATGGAATTTGGAAGTATTACCTGGAGGGCGAAATACCATTAAGAATAAAATGGATCTTCAAGAAGAAGACGGACGCGGACGGTAATGTCACCGTCTATAAAGCTCGACTTGTGGCAAGGGTTTTTTCACAAGTTCAAGGAGTTGACTATGATGAGGCTTTCTCACCCGTAGCGATGCTTCAGTCTGTTAGAATCATGTTGGCAATAGCTGCATTTATCGATTATGAAATCCAGCAGATGGATGTCAAAACAGCGTTCCTTAACGGTTTTCTTAAGGAAGAGTTGTATATGATGCAGCCGGTAGGTTTTGTCGATCCAGAGAATGCTGACAAAGTGTGCAAACTCCAGCGATCCATTTATGGACTGGTGCAAGCATCTCAGAGTTGGAATCTTTGCTTTGATGAGGTGATCAAGGCGTTTGGGTTTATACAAGTTTACGGAGAAGCTTGTATTTACAAGAAAGTGAGTGTGAGCTCTATAGCGTTTATAATATTATATGTGGATGACATATTGCTGCTTGGAACAATGTAGAACTTTTGGAAAACATGAAGGAATATTTGAACAAGAGTTTTTCAATGAAGGACCTAGGAGAAGCTACTTCCATATTAGGCATCAAGATCTATAGAGATAGATCGAGACGCTTAATAGGAAGTTCAGAAAGCACATACCTTGATAAGATTTTGAGGAAGTTCAAATTTGGATCAGTCCAAGAAGGTGTTCTTGCCTATTTTGCAAGGTATGAAGTTGATTAAGGCTCAATGCCCAGCGACTACAGAGGATAGAGATAAGATGAGTGTCATCCTCTATGCTTTTGACATAGGCTCTATCATGTATGCATGTTGTGCACGAGACCAGATGTCAGCCTTGCCATAAGTATGGCCGGAAGGTTTCAAAGTGATCCAGGAGTGGAACACTGGAAAACGGTCAAAAATATCCTTAAGTACCTGAAAAGGACTAAGGAAATGTTTCTCGTTTATGGAGGTGATCAAGAGCTCGTCGTAAAGGGTTACGTTGATGCATTCTTTGGCACTGATCCGAATGACTCTAAGTCTCAAACCGGATACATATATATTCTAAATGGGGGAGCGGTAAGCTAGTGCAGTTCCAAGCAAAGTGTGGCAGCTGATTCTACATGCGACGTGGAGTACATAGCTGCATCGAAGGCAGCAAAGGAAGGTGTCTCGATGAAGCAATTCATGACATCTCTTGGAGTTGTGCCCAGTGCACTGGACCCAAGGACTCTATTCTGTGACAACACTTGTACCATTTCTCTGGCATATGAACCAAGGTTTCACAAGAGAACCATACACATAAAGCGACGCTTCAATTCCATCTATGATGCGATCAAGGAGGAAGACATAAACATTTGCAAAGTACATATGGATCTGAATGTTGCGGATCCGTTGACTAAACCTCTTCCACGGGCAAAACATGATCGACACGAGGACTCTATGGGTGTTAGATTCATTACCATGCAACACTATATTATTGACTCTAGTGCAAGTGGGAAACTATTGGAAATATGCCCTAGAGGCAATAATAAAGTGGTTATTATTATATTTCCTTGTTCATGATAATCGTTTATTATCCATGCTATAATTGTATTGAGTGGAAACTCAAATACTGATGGAAATATGCCCTAGAGACAATAATAAAATGGTTATTATTATATTTCCTTAATAATGATAAAGATTTATTATTCATGCTAGAATTGTATTGACCGGAAACTTAAATACATGTGTGAATACATAAACAAATACCGTGTCCATAGTAAGCCTCTAGTAGACTAGTTCATTGATCAAAGATGGTTAAGGTTTCCTAACCATGGACATGTGTTGTCATTTGATAACGGGGTCACATCATTAGGAGAATGATGTGATGGACAAGACCCATCCGTTAGCTTAGCATGTGATCGTTCAGTTTATTGCCACTGCTTTCTTGTATGTCAAATACATATTCCTTCGACCATGAGATCATGCAACTCTCGGATAATGGAGGAATGCCTTGTGTGATATCAAATGTCAGAATGTAACTGGGTGATCATAAAGATGCTCTACATGTATCTCTGAAGGTGTTTGTTGAGTTGGCATGGATCGAGATTGAAATTTGTCACTCCGAGTATCGGAGAGGTATCTCTGGGCCCTCTCGGTAATACACATCATAAGAAGCCTTGCAAGCAAATGACTAATGAGTTAGTCAGGAGATGATGTATTACGGAAAAACTAAAGAGACTTGCCGTTAACGAGATTGAACTAGGTATGGAGATACCGACGATCGAATCTCGGGCAAGTAACATACCGACAGACAAGGGAATTACGTATGTTGTCATAACGGTTCGATCAATAAAGATCTTCGTAGAATATGTAGGAACGAATATGGGCATCCAGGTTACGCAATTGGTTATTGATCGGAGAGGTGTCTCTGTCATGTCTACATAGTTCTCGAACCCGCAGGGTCCGCACGCTTAACATTCGTTGACGATATATTATTACATGAGTTATATGATTTGGTGACCAAATGTTGTTCGGAGTCCCGGATGGGATCACGGACATGACGAGGAGTCTCGAAATGGTCAAGAGGTAAAGATTGATGTGTTGTACGATGGTATTCGGACACCAGAAGAGTTTTGGGACGCACCGGGTAGTCATCGGGTCACCGGAAGAAGTTTCGGACACCCCCCGGTAGGTATATGGGATTAATGGGCGAAGGGAGGGATATACCAGCCCATAGGGGGATGGTGCGTCTCTTTCCCTAGCCGACCAGCCCTAGGGAAGGAAAAAGGGGAGGCCTAGCCCCTCCTTCCTTTCTCTCTCATGGGAGAAAGGAAGGAGGGCACCTCCCCCTCCTGCCTTTCCCCCTCACCTATATTTGGCAGGGGGCATAGGGCAAGGTAGATGCCCTAGGGCGCGCCTGGCTGCCCTGCCCGGGTCCCTCCCCCTCCCACCTATATATATATATATATATATATATATATATATATATATATATATATATATATATATATACAGCCGGTCTATTCTCATAACATTATGAGAATAATATTCTCATAACACTTCCGAACTGCTTTGTTTTTCTGCATTGGAAAGCTATGCGCACTGCACAGATACTGCAACAGAACCTCATGTTTGAAAAAACTGTACGTGTTGTTTTTTCGGTACCTTTTTTGCTCTAGTTTTTTAACCGTTTATCGGAATTATGCGTGTAATATACCGTTGAAAAGCTATGGAGTAGACGCAACTTCGCCATGTTGAACACTTTTCAAAATTCATCATAGTTTAAGAGCAGTTTCGAAAATCCTGCGGCTCACAACGAATGGCATCGAGCGTTTTTTGGCGTTTTTTTTCTAAACCACTCGTCGGAATGAAACATATGATACACCATTGGAAAGATATCGTCGGCGCGCATCTTTTTCATATCTATTATTTTTTTAATTCGCTACGGTTTAAGAGCAGTTTTGAATTTACTAAATCGCGAAATTGTGTTTTTCGATTTTTTTCAAATTTTCGGTACTGTTTTCACTCCAGTTTTCTAACTGTTTGTCGAAACAAGGCGTGTAATTTACCGTTGGAAAGCTACGAACGAGGCGCAACTTTCACATGTTGAAATGTTTTTGAGATTCCTTACGGTTTTTAGTTAAATTTGAAAATCGTGCGGCTGACTACGAAGGGCAGCGGCCGTTTTTTCGTGAAATTTTTACAAAACGTTGATCGGAATGATCCAAATGATACACCGTTGGAAAGATATCGTCGAGACGCTACTTTTTCATGTAGAACACACCCTCTAATTCATTACGGTTTAAGAGCAGTTTTGAAATTACAAAAACGCGGAAACTCTGTTTTTCGCGACAAGAAAATCGACGTGTGCACTGCATCGGACAGAAAAGCGCACTGCTTCAAACTGAAAAACGCACTGCATCAGACAGTCAATCGAACCTCATGATTTATTTTGTTGGACGTAGATTTTTCTCAGAGGAGTTTTGTTGTCTTTTTTCCAACTTTTTTTTCCGAAGGAAAGTGGACCGCAACACTTCCGAAAGTGAAGCGGAACACTACCAAAAGTGAACCTCATGATTTGCTGTTGTCTTTTTCGTACTAATTAATTTTTTACGCGCGTTGAGAAGTGTTGAGAAGTGAGCTGCTTTCCGATGTGTTTTTGTTTTTGGATCACCAAGTGAACCACAAAGGTTTTTTTATGGCCAACTTCATGAGAGAACAAAGTGAGCTTCAAAGAGTCCTTTGCAATGGACTTTTTTTAGACCAAAGTGCACTACATTTGTTTGTTTTTAGACCAGTGAACTGCATGTTTGAAAAAATTGTACGTGTTGTTTTTTCGGTACTTTTTTGCTCTAGTTTTTTAACCGTTTATCGGAATTATGCGGATTTCTCTCTTTTTCTACAAAAATTGCATTCGAGAAAGATAGTAAACTTTCTATGAGGATTTCTCTCTTTTTCTACAAGGTGAACCACTAAGGGGGTGCAGTTTTTTATAACTTCGAACAGGGTCCAGCGAGCTGCACAATCTGCACATCTAGTTCGTTCCCTAGCTTCAACTTCAGACACAATGAGTTGCACATCTAGCCACATCTCATTCGTTCCCGAGCTGCAAAATTATGTACAGTGAGCTGCACATCTAACAAAGTATGTGAGCATCACATCTAGCCACGCGCCGCAGACTGCACAAATACACGCGCGGGGTACTGCATGGATGCGCCAGTAGACCATGATCGATAACTGCAAAAAAATGCCAACAGTGCTGCAACAAGGCGGTGGTGGAACCCGTGCTGCGATTAAACACACATAGAGGGAGCACCGAAGTGCACGCGTGGGGTGGACTCCGTGTGGCCACCCTCGGCTTGGCTGGAGGCAGCAGACCCGCATAGCCCGTCGTGTGACCGTCGTTCTCCTCTCAAGCAAAAAATACCATCGATGAGATGCACGGCTGGAGGCGCAGGGGCGTGTCTCCCTGACGCAGAACTAAACTGCACGCTTCTCGAATCAAAACCGCACGCTGCCGCCGGTGATGAGCTGCACAAAACCTTTCAAGAACAAAGCGAACTTCTCGTCTTGACTAAAACTGCAGCCGGCGCAAAAAAAGTCAAACAAAACACATGTGGGCTGCACCGTGGTCGTCGATGGCTCCGACGAGAAAAAAATTGCAGCATGACTCCCGGTACTCTCATCTCATGCGAGGGAAGGAGGAGCTTGGGGGAGGCAGCTGTGGCCCATATCTAAAAGGACAGGGCGTTGCAACAGCCATGGCCTCCAGGAGAAGCAGGAGAGCCCCGGATCCAGCCCGAACTGCACGGCAAGCGCGCTCACCGCCGGACCGCACTGCAAGGTCACCAGCCGTAGTGCTGTGGTGTGCCCCTAACACGACTGCTGCCCGTGCCCACGACGACGAAAAGCACAGATCTGACGCCCAAAGCGAACTACGGCAGTTATGCCCAAGTGAAATCTGAAAAAGCAAAAAAAATTTGAAAGGGAAGAGCAGACACTCGAGCCCGGTGGCTGCGGCGCCGTGGCCGACGACGAGGGGAGGGCATCGCTGGTTGAGGACGCGACCATGGATGTAGAGGTGAGGGGGCCCGTGGTGGCCGCGAACTGCACGACCATGCGCCGCCGCACCGCATCGCACGACCTGACGCACTTCAAGTCAGGCAGCCGAGCTGCACGAGGTGGAAGGCCGAATTGTATCTAGGAGATGTTGCCGGAGAGGAGGGGAAGTAGGACAGCTCACCGGGGGGATGGGAATCCCGCGCCATGGAGAAGACCACGCGGTGACACATTGTGGTGCTCACCATTTTGATGAGTGTCGGGCTAATGCCGCACTGCCTGTCAGAGAAGAGATGATGGTGGATCCCGCCGGATCCGTGTTGGGGGCGCCCCGGGCCTCGCGGATCTGACGCGGGGGGCGGCGGCGCCTCAAACTGGAAGGCAGCGACGCGTCAAACTGGAAGGCATCGACACTTCACGGTGGAAGGTGATTGCTGGTGGTGGTGGCGGAAGGACGAGGGGATGCCTCGAGCGTGGGTCGAAAGGAGGCGGCCGTAGTTGTCGGCGGCACTAAAGGAAGGCTGGCGCCGCGGGGCATCGGAAAGAGGAGTGGGGCGACGGTTCCGTGGGGCGACAGGGGGGATGCGTCCGCTCGAAAATTGGAGGCGCATTTTGACTGGGGACGCCTGGGTCCGCCGCCGGAGCACCGTGCTCGTGGGGGTGGGGCTCGGGTGATAAACTCGGATGTGAGGTGTAGGACGCGGGGCGCCGCCGCGCAAGGAGGCGGGGAGGGGAGGGGGAAGCTGTCGGGCGCTCCGCGCTAGAAACTTGTTTTAAGTGGGGGTGTTATGAGAACAAGGTTTTTGTTACGAGAATAAGGTCTTAAGGGGTGCTATGAGAATAGACCCACCCTATATATATATATATATATATATATATATATATATATATATATGGAGGGGGCACCACACAAGGGACACAACATTGTCTTAGCCGTGTGCGGCGCCCTGATACGTCTCCAATGTATCTATAATTTTTGATTGTTCCATGCTGTTATATTATCATTCTTAGATGTTTTACAATCATTTTATAGCAACTTTATATTAGTTTTTGGGACTAACCTATTGACATAGTGCCCAGTGCCAGTTACTGTTTTTTGCTTGTTTTTTACATCACAGAAAATCAATATCAAACGGAGTCCAAATGCAGCAAAACGTTTTGGAGATTGTTTTTGGACAGGAAGACATCCAGTGGGCCAGAGAAGCACCTGGGGGTGCCCCGAGGGGGGCACAACCCACGAGGCGCGCCCAGGTGGGTTCTGCCCACCTCAGTGGCCTCCCGCACCGCCCCACTCTATAAATGCCCAAATATTCCAAAAACCCTAGGGGAGTCAATGAAATTTTGTTCCAGCCGCCGTGTGTTCCATAACCAAAAGATTCAATCTAGAGCCCTTCTCTGGCACTCCGCCAGAGGGGGAAATCATCACCGGTGGCCATCTTCATCATCCCGATGGCTACCATGATGAGGAGGGAGTAGTCCACCCTTGGGACTGATGGTTTGTACCAGTAGCTATGTGTTTAATTTCTCTCTCTCTCTCTCTCATGTTCTTGAGATTCACAATCTTGATGTATCACGGGCTTTGTTAATATAGTCGGATCATATGGTGTTTTCCCCTCTCTATCTTGTTGTGATAAATTGAGTTTTACCTTTGAGATTTCTTTGGATTGAATACTTTTATGGATTTGATTACACTTGATGCATGTCTTGCTATGAATTCCCGTGGTGACAATGGGGTATCATATTGATTCACTTGATATGTGTTTTCACACTCAACTTGCTGATTCCCGAAGTGACATTGTGGTAATCTATGCATAGGGGTTGATGCATGTTCTTGTCTTTGTTTCTCTGGTAGAAATCTTGGGGCACTCTTTGAGGTTCTTTGTGTTGGATTGAGTATTATGAATCTGAAATTGTTTGATGCATATTGTATAATTAACTCACGGATACTCGCGGTGACATTGGAGTATCTAGGTGACATTAGAGTTGGTTGATGTGTATCATTTGGTGTTATTTTAGTACAAACTCTTGATAGATCGGTCAGAAAGGATAACTTGATGTCATTTTAGTACGAACTCTTGATAGATCAATCAGAAAGATTAACTTTGAGGTGGTTTCGTACCCTACAAACAATTTCTTCTTATGTTCTCCGCTAGATGGGAACTTTGGAGGGATTCTTCATCACACATTGAGGGATGGTTATGTGATCCAATTATATTAGCATTGTTGAGAGATTGCACTAGCGAAAGTACAAACCCTAGGCCTTGTTTTCAAACATTGCAATACCGTTTGTGCCCCATTTTATTACTTGCTACCTTGCTGTTTTTTTATTGTTCCTATTACAAAAATCAATATCTACTACCCGGATTACACTTGTATCACCATCTCTTCGCCGAACTAGTGCACCTACCATTGAATTTGGTGTGTTGGGGACACAATAGACTCTTTGCTATTTGGTTGCAGGGTTGTTTGAGAGAGGCCATGTTCATCCTACACCTCCCACCGATTGATAAACCTTAGGTCATCCACTTGAGGGAAAATTGCTAATGTCCTACAAAACACTGTGCTTGGAGGCCCAACACGAGTCTACAAGAATAAAGTTGCGTAGTAGATATCAAACTCTTTTCTGACGTCTTTGCCGGGGAGGTGAGTGCTTGAAGGTCTATCTTTAGATCTTGTAATCGAATCTTTATTTTCTTGTTTTATCACTAGTTTGGTTTATAAAAGAAAACTACAAAAAAGGGAATTGAGGATGCATCATATTGTTCATCTTTATAATGTCTTTCGTGAAAATGATGGAAAGGAAGATTGTGCTCAACTGTTAGAAAAAGAATGCTATAAATTGTTTGGCATGGAATCCATGAATGATGAGCATGATTCTAATGTTACTAGTATGAATTCTTTGAATATTGATGCTAGTGATATGCAAAGCTACAAGCTTGGGGATGCTATATTTGATGAAGATGATATTTTTAGTCTCCCATGCTTTGATGAGAAACTTTATTATGATGAAAGCATGCCTCCTATTTATAATGATTATATTGGTGGAAGTGGATTTGGAGAGGTCGTGATTTTATTTAATGATGATTCCACTTTTTTGGAAGAGGTTCCAATTGACTATGACAACAAAGTTCCTATCTATGAGGATTATGGTGACGAGGTATATGTTATAGAGAATAATTATAAGCATGAAAATTTTCACCATGATTTTAATTTTCAATCCCATGATAGTTATTTTTTTGAGTTTGTCCCACTACTATTCATGAGAATAAATTTACTTATGTGGAGAGTAATGAATTTTCTATGCTTGTGGATCTTTGTAGCGACCACGATCCGAATGGACCGAAGTCTCTGTGTTCTGTGTCATCCCTGGATTGGTATGCTGACACACACAGTACTCGAGGATTTATAACAGAGGTAAATCACATGTATAAAGTAACGTAAATACTATTACCTCAATCCAAAATAGCGGAAGCAACAAAGGTCGTGGATTCCCATCAACACGAACGGCAAAGTTGAGTGCAGAAATCATAACCCTAACGTATCACTTACTCGTCGTAAGATAATCCTACAACATGAGACGTTGCAGCCACAAAGGGTCAGTACATTGAATGTACTGGCAAATTCACACTGTAATGGTAATGATGAACAAAGCCTACAACTACATGCATATTTGGCTGGTGGAGGCTGCAAGGTTAAAGTTTTTGCGTAAAGCCAAATTTTCCCTACTTCAAAGGAATAAATTTTAATTAACTATCATGGTAGTTGAAACATCGTTGAGAAGATAGACATCCTCTCAACCCCAATTAAAGTTCATCATTAAACCCAACAATATTAAATTAGAGTAACATGATGAGATGCACATGAAAATCCAAGTACTAGATACTCAAGACGTCCATAACCGGGAACACGGCTAATCATGATCAGTTTGTACACTCTGCAGAGGTTTGTGCACTTTTCCCACAAGACTCGATCGCCTCCGTTTGGTTTCTCGCACTGCATGGTGTTTGAGAAACGGATGACCAAGACATAGTCTTTCAGAAGCGCTAGCACCTTACGATCGGGCGGACCGTACCAACCTACATCCCCTATATCTGCT
Organism: Secale cereale; assembly: GCA_902687465.1. NCBI lineage: Eukaryota > Viridiplantae > Streptophyta > Magnoliopsida > Poales > Poaceae > Secale > Secale cereale. The sequence goes on along the minus strand of LR738710.1, from coordinate 547,052,288 downwards.
AGTCCACCACTGTAAGAGTTCGCACGAGTTACTCATACTATGCTAGAGCCCATAATAGCATTGTGGCTGCACACGAAAGTTCTAGTATGAATAATCTCATGATCCCTTTGAGCCTGGGTGGCAGTCGAAAAGAAAAACAGGCAATCGCTGGAATACCCAGGTGCCTCAATCCACCCAGATGTGTGTTAAAGTTGCCACTTTAAGTTGAACCATTAATTAACAAACTCACATCTGTCATGGATTTCACTCAAACCCAACCACGTCTACGAGCATAGCATGTCTTATCAGCAAACGTAGAAGTAACTCCCAAAGGTTTGAATGTAATGCAGGTAATATGTACTACCTCAATCTACTTCCCAATCCCACAAGTTAATTGATCCTACTCATGCAATGTGTGAGGGTTTGACTAATGCAATGAAAACTGGGTACTTGGAAAGTATGATCAATGTGTGAACTTGCCTGCAATGTTGATGAAGATGATTCGCACTCAAAAACTCTTGATAGATCTACTCGTCACACTCCGGTCAATTTATCGTAAGCAAGCAATAGTAACCACACATAGGCAATCACTCAGAAAGATCAGACGGAGCAAATAAACACTTCGAAAAACTTCGAAAACAAACGAATGACTCTTGAAACATAAAACAATTTCCAGCAGTACCAAAATTATGTGAATTTGGCCTTAACAGAAAGTTTAGGTCAAGAGCTTCGATTTGCAAAAAGAATCAACTGAAACGGAGTTACGGAACTCAAGTTATGATCAAACGAAGTTCAAATCTAAAACTAGTTGAATTCAAATTTTAGAACTTTCAATAACTTGTTCAAGTTGTATTACTGGAAAGAGGGCTCTGTAACGAAGACGTGGGCGTTGGTTTCGTTGGATTTGGACCAACTGGTAAAAAGTTAAGGCCGATTGAAAATCAGGGGCTAATCTGTAAAATAATAATTACAGACAGGTCCCTGGCCAGAAATCTAAAAGAAAAAGAAAAAAAAACTATCGAGCGAACGTTCGTTTTCTAACTCTAACTAAAGAACGTTCACTGAATAGATAAAACCTAACAAAAATAAACCGATCAAAAGGGAAAACCAATCTACCGAAAAAAAACCGGGGCGGTTCGGCGGGTTTTACCGTCTCGACGGTTTTCGCCGAAAAACCGGCAGTGGATCGGGTCGGACGCGGGTCGGGTGGATCGGGGCTCCGGCGAGATGTCGACCAGCGGTGAACTCCGGTCGGCAAGGGGCTCGGCGGGGTGGCGCGGATGGCGCGGGTGGCAGGCGGTGCGGCGTGGCGCGT